>NW_004624867.1:2759680-2778131 GCF_000247695.1 Heterocephalus glaber
CAGAGATTTAAAAATTTATATGTACATAATTAGAAAGTTTAGATAATAGTAAATTTTAAATGCAAAAGAAAAGTCAAATTATTTTAAAATTTCTGTCTTTTTATTATACACAGGACACACTGTTTTGGGGAAAAAAAATTTACCTGTGAAGATTTTATAAAAACTGATGTATTTTATGCAATAGAGTATTTTTAAAAAAGTAATGGTTGGGAAGGTAGGGTATGAGCATTTAAAAACATAATGAAAGAAGATAAATCTTCCATGAAAATTAAAATAGGCAGATTTGTATTCAAATAAAAATTTGAATATTTGCATATTGAAATCTATTAGTTTACATAGAATGGTCCTGAACAAAAAAATGACTATATTGTTCAAAGGAAATTGGCCTAGATAATGTGAGCTATATACTACTTTTTTTCGGGGGGAGGTTACCGGGGATCGAACTCAGGACCTTACACTTGAGAGGCAGGCGGCAGAACCACTGAGCTAAATCCCCAGCCCAGCTATATACTCCTATGCACATGAGATGTTTTACTCTACAAAGAAAACTGGATTCTAATGGGAGTTGAAACAGAGTGTCTGTTGGACTAAAAAAGTAACAAATGTCATAGGTTCTAATAAAGTAGAAGCATGAGACTTGATAGCAGAATGTAATTTGTACTATTTTCAATTGGATATATAAATGTCTGCATACATTCCTTCATATATGTTGCATATTCATTGTGTATGAATATGTGTATGTTTATTTCCATGAAACATGATATTAATTTGATAATTATCAATTATATTAGGTAAGAGTATTTTTTGGCTAACTAGTAAACACACGTAAGTCCTTGTTAATAGAAATATTTGAAACACTTTGTTATTTCAAAGTAAGTTATACATATATGTCCATTTGTATGGTATTATATGAGAGATTATATAAGTGTACCAATTAGAGTTTGGGGGGCTATAAACATAATTTAGCAAGAGCATGGCCGAGTGACTGAAATAAGCTGTCTAAAAAATTAAGAATATTTGCTTACCTAGGGCATCCTCCTGTTTGGGACCAGGTTCTCACAACAGGCACAACTTACAGCTCAGTAATATGCTTCAAATGGAAAATCAGTTTGAGGAGATTATGGTGATTTTAATGACTATTTCTCTATCTTGATGAATTACTCATCTTTAGTTTAGAAGTTTGTTTCAACCTAAGTAACTGAGATTGATGATCTACTATCAGCCATCTGTTCCCACTTGCCATTACCATTGTGTTCTAAATTACTGACAACATTTTTCAAAACATTTTACAGTATTCCTGTTGTAGCTTACATTTTAGTGTACATGCTATGGAAAATCATGTACTGATAATGTAATCCATAATGAAACACTACAAAAATATGGTAATAATCTCAATTATTTAGCAAAGAGTATTGCTTAATAAATAATTGGAAATATTAAAAATGAATTTATGGAAAATCAATGATAACTTTTTAGAAAATTAAGACAAATATTATATACTTATTAGTGAATATAGTACATGATATATGTGAAATACAGATGATAGTGAATGTATCCATCTTTGATATACACATCTGCACACAGTTATATGTAATAAATATATAAGCATATATTTCTTTGTATATTTATACACACAGTCATGTAAACATAATACTTCTGTTAATGTTGGTCTGTGAATAAGCTAGTGGTCTTATAATATAATATTACCTAGAAACATTGCAGTGACTTTTGTTTTTGTAAACTCATGCTATGAAGTTTGCCCAACAGAAACATCAATTAATGGCCCATTTCTCAGAATAAAACTCCAGTGTTAAGTGATTTATGCCTGCATATATGTTCTCAATTGTCATAAAAACTTAAAACAAACTTAATGACTTAAAGCAACACAGATACATTACCTCACAGTTCTAGAAGTCAGAGTTTTAGCATGAAATTCACTAGATCAAAATCAGAGCATGAGTCAGGGATCATTCCTTCCAGAGGCTCTTAGAGAAAATCCATTTTCTTGCCTTTACTACAGGTCACTTGTGTACCTTCTTGAATTTTCACCTCTTGTATATTCAAAGCTGGCAAAGTGTAGACAGAGGCCCCATACTGAGGTTTTCTCCTCACAAAGTTTTTTGTTTGTTTGTTTTTAAGGAGTCAAGTGATAGACCAGACTCACATGGAATATCCAAAATGATCTTCCCTTCTTGGTTTACTTGAGTTTACCTAGATCTACAAAGACCCTTTTGTCATATTTAGTAGCATATTTGATACTTCTAAGGATTTGAGAATGAATGTCTTTGAGGGATATTATTCTGTATAAATAATCCAAAGCAGAAGTCATGTGATTCAAGATTTGTAAGATTACAAGGGCTTTCTTTAATTGTACAGTCATACCATATTACATAGTCTAATTAATATTTTACTTATATTTTATTTCAGTGGGGTTCAGTGTTTCCAAAAAGACACCAAAGTGTGGACTTATATATCAAGTTGCTCATAATGATGCTTATACAGTACTACAGAAAGGAATATTTCATTAGTCGCTATTTTAGCAGTGAAAAGAGGAGCTACCTCTGCAGAAGGTTAGTTGACTGGGTTGTGAAATGAAAAAGCTCCACTGGTGGTGAAAATATCACATAATCTGGCTGCCTCTACATAAAGACATTTATAGGTATAAATATATTTATACACAAAACATACCCAAAGTTATTATATTTTACTATATGCACATGATATTCTAGTATAAATATAAATATTTAAAGTATAAATATTCAACTGAAGAAGTATTTTTGAAATGAGTGTCTGTGCCTAATGTCATCTTCCACATAAACTTATCAAATTAGTGCAGTTTGATATAGAGATTGAATATTTTCAGGAAGGTTTCCTGATAATTGTAATGTGCAGTTCAGACTAAAAACCAATCTTACAAAAGATTATTTGAAGACTTAGATGTAAACAAGCTGCTAGAGAACTAGAAAAGCAGTAATTTGGCTAAGGGAATGAAAATGATAGTGTCAACACAAGCTAACAGGGCTAAAGACATCTTGAAAGCCACTGGAAGCAATGTTAAAACCTCCATTGTATACAGACATGCAAACTAGACTACAATGCTAATGTCCCTTTAATTTTATATACTCCATTTCCATAGTTTCTAAAGTAAGCACTTTTTCCCTCACAACTTCTTCATGAGGTTCTTTCATATACATATCACAGCTGATTTGTTTTTTGAATCATGCATTCCATTTTAGAATCCCAGACCAACAAAATGTTCACTCTGTGTGTTGTGAAGTCTAAAGGCATACACATATTTTCAAGTATCTGTTGTAGTTTCATCCATAATAAATTCACGAATCTTAAAATTCTTTATACTTATCTATTCAACCTTCCACCCCTGACACTGAACATCTGACAATTGCTTATCATTTTTGCTGTTTCTTCAGTTTTACCTTTCCACTATGTCATATTAATGTAATTCCAGTTGACATATGACATTTTCAGATTGTTTTATTTCACATACCAATGCACATTTAAGATTCATCCCAGTTTTTGCATGGCTTGATATCTTATTCTTTTATTGCTGATTAGTAGGGAAATATGTAGTTGTACTCTTTTAAAAACATTTATATATATATATATATATATTGAAAACATCTTGGTTTCATTCAATTTGGAGTAATCATGAATAAAACTTCTATAAACATTTACATACTTCTTTATGTGTAGACATGAGTTTTCAAATATTGAAGAAAACACAGATGAAATTGATGCATCGTATGATGAGATTATGTTTACCTTTGTAAGAAACTACTTACCTATTTGTCAAAATGGCTGTACCATTTTTTATTGTCAACATCAATAAATTGAAACTACATATTCTTACATACAATTAAAGCACAATATTTTGGATATTGGCCATTTTAATAGTACTCAGGTATATCATATTATTTATTTTACAGTTCCTAAATATAAAGAACATTGAACCTCTTTACATTTGGTAACTTTTCATTTTTATATCTTCTTTTTGATTAGTCCACATTATTTTTCCATTTTAAATATCATGTCAAATGTTTTCTTCATTGTTTAATTTTAATTGTTCTCTTTGTATTTAGGGTAAAAGAACATTAAATTATGTGTATTTTGCAAATATTTTTTCAAACATGGTTAATTGTACAGTTTGTTACTCATAAATTTAAGTTTTCTATTTTAGTAATCTTAAATATTCTACATTAATTTGTCTTAGGTAGAAGAATTTTTGTACATTTTAATAATAACTATTTATTAACACTTTCAGTTTCTCACACCAGAGAAACAATTCGGTATTTACTCATGTGTGTCCTATTTATTTCACTTAAGAGTGTGACCTCAATATCCATCCATTTTGTCATTCTTTATGGCTGAGTAGTACTCTAGTTTATAAAAAAAAACCACACACACACACATATTCTTTATCCACTTACCAGTTGATGGGCACTTGGGCTGTTTCCAAGCTTTAGCTATTACAAATTGTGCCACTATAAACCTGGGTGATATATTGCTGTCGTATGATTCTTTTAATTCTTTTGGGAAGATACAAAATGTATAATAAATAATGTGCAATAGGAAGAAAAGGTTCAAAGGGGTAGGAGAAGTGGGAGAGGTGGGGAAAGGAAAGAAGGAAAAGGAAAAATTATGAGAAAAGGAAAAAATGGAAATAAATTCTGTAAATAGTGAAGGGTGGAGGAGGTGAAGGGAGGGCAGGGGAATGGGGAAAAAACAACAACTAAGATACACCAAGTAAAGGTACAAGCTCCCAATGATAAATGTAAATGTATTGTATGCCTAAAATGTACCAATAAAATAAGTTAAGGAAAAATAAAATAAAATAAAACACAAGATGAAGTATAAAGAAATATTTCTCAAGAAAAAAAGGATTTATTAGATTCTCAAGTTTGGATTGTATCAGTTAAATATTTAATACACATTCCACCATTATCTGGAGTTCAAAATTTTAGTTAGGAAGAATATAATTTAGAAATGTATAACATGGTACAGTGACTAACAATATTAAAGTATTAAGTATTTGGAAATTGCTAAAAAGGTATATTTTAAATATTCTCACACAAAAAACAATCTGATAGATGTTAATCAGCTTGATTTAATCATTCTATAATAAAAAATAAATGTTTAAGTGTTAAAAACTCCTTTTCAGTGTGACCAGTTTTGGTATTTTAAAACTTCTATTATTGTGGAATTTTATTATTTCATTAATGTGACATCTAGAGATAACTTATAAGTTTGTAATCTTTTTCATTTTATATTATATTTGTAAAAGACATGTTTAGACACATCTCTCAAATAATCTACTTTTCCACATACTATCTTTGTTTATAGTACCTTCTTTCTGAACTCTACATGTACTTTGTATCCTGAAGGTATTGAGTGCTGTGTTTTACTCTGGTGTATGTCATCTTTTTCAGTCTCCCCTCTATTAACTGTATATTAACTTTTCATATTTGAAGAAAGCATGATTCACATAAATAATTGTCCTATCACCTTTGAAAAAGGTAAGAAAATCTACTGGAATTTGTATTTGTGACTGAACTTCACAATTAAACTGCTAATAACTGTAAAGCTATAAAACTACAACTTTTCCTATGTTGTTTCCTATGTTGTCCTATGTGCTATGACTAAAACTTGTGATTAAGATTCTGTCTACCACAAACCATTAGGATATCTTTATTCAAGATCATTAATTGGCTTTTATGTAATGATCTAAGGTTCCTGATATTCTATCTTTATCCAACTATCCTTATATGGGATTCATGCAAAAATATTACACTTGCTATATGCAATATAGCTACATAGCTTCCTTCCTGACTAACAATATATTAGGTGTGTTTTAATACTACAAATTAATATCTTTCTTGCTCTTTAATAAAGTAATTCTTAGAATTCATTACTTCTATTTCAATGCTATCTCTTTGGGACTTGTTTCTACATTTGATATTTATTGTTTTACATTTTTAAAATATTTTGATTTTAAATTTATTTTTAAGAGATACAAAAAAGATTATATGTACCTGAACATGCATATGTTATATGATTAAATCAGGTGATACCTAACAATCTTAGAGGTTCCCCCGGACCACTGGGGCACAGGCCCCAGCCAGAGACCTGCATGAACAGCATCAGAAAGGATGCACAGGCCTCAACCAGAGGCCTGCCAGGGCAGCAGCCAATGTGAGGATCCAGAGGGCTATCATTCTGAGCCAAGGAATTGGCTCAGTGATGAGCAGTAGAGAGAAGGCCTCTCCAAGACTTGTTGAGAATTGAATCCCACTGAGAGAGCAAAGAGTCACCTCAATAAAGGCACAGGAGACTGCAGGGTTGGTGCATTTTAGGGGTCAACACCTCCTACTAGAACCAGACTTGTTTCAGGGGAAGGGTGGCTCGAACCTGAAATAGAACTGTGCAGAGTTCAAACCTGAAGGAGGTCAGGGAGCTCATTTCCAGACTCACAGATAGAAAACAGCCTGAACTTAAGTAGAATATGGTTGGCTCACTGAGTTCATTTGACACAGATCTGTACACTACCCACATTGTCCACTGGAGACAACAAGGACACACCTTGGAGGGGACATTTTTTTTTCTTTTCTCCTTCATTTCTCACCTTCCTTGTTCCTGTTTTTGTCTGTTTTTTTCTCAACTGTTACTCTAGCCCCACCTCTAAACTTTCCCTCTGCTATTTCTCTAAACCCACAACTCCTTCGAAATCTCCCCAGAGGGCAAATATGCTATATTGAAGGGCTTATTTACTGCAAGTATATTTCTGGTTAGTTCTCGATTTTGATATATAATAAGTCTGATTCATGTGGTCATAGGTGGAAGATTAAAAGTTACCACAATTTGTCATTTTATAGGCTGTGTTTGCTATTGTTGAGGCAGATTGTATTACTTTGACCACAGTGACATAATTATTCTAGTCAGTTACCTTTCTTAGTATACGAAGACTGAGACTGCCTAAGGGCCATTACAGACTCAAAACCCAGAGGCCAACCAAACCTGGAAGACAGTCCAAGAAGTAGCCATTCCCTAAGGGTTCTAAATACTAGCAATAAAGATACTCACAATAAACAATTTACAAGCAGCAACCAAGGAATTAAGCCAAAAACAACAAAAATATAGAAATGAGAAGACACTGAAACAAGACTCAAAACCAAACTTTCAGATCACCAAAGGCAACTTGAAGGGACAATGAGATGGAACAATCTGAAACTCAACCACCTGGGCTCCCTGAACAGGCAACAAAAGAGGATCTGGAAAAAATAAAATCAGAAATAATTTCAAAGATAACAACAGAGAAGGTGTCCATAGTAAAAGACATGATTAATAACTCTAGAGAAGATACAGATAAAAAAAAATAGAGGCGCTAAGGAACTTGATAGAATTCCAACATAGGAAACAAATGGAATAAATAAAACAGAATTAAACAGATAGGTAGGAGATTAAAAACTCCATTAAAGTTTACACAGCAGAATGAGCCAATGTGAGGGCACAATATCAGATATTAAAGTCAGAATTGGAATCAGTGACCACAAAAAGAAAGATTTCATAAAAATAGCAAGGGACCATGAGGAATCATTTCAGCAGCTGCTACCTGTTCAAAGAAGAATAACATAAGACTGATCAGAGTCAATGAAGCAACAGGAGATAGTGTAAATGACATAAATAGGTGTTCTCAGAAGTAACAGCAGAAAAGTTCCCAAGCAAGGGAAAAGAATTAGATATACAGATAAGTGAGGCATATGGGACTCCAACTAACCAGGATCAAAAAAATATCTACACCTAGACATATAATAGTCAAGTTCCCAGAAACCCAAACAGAAGAACAAAATATTACAAGCAGTTACAGAATAGAAACAAATCACAAAGGAAAGCCTATCAGAATCACAGCAGACTTCTCAACACAAGCCTTCAAGTCAGGAAGAGCCGGGAGTGAAGTATTTTCAAGCCCTAAAAGAAAACAACCTCGAACCCATATTGATGCGACCTGCAAAACTATTTTTCAAAATTGGTGAATAAATAAGACACTTTCAAGACAAAGAACACCTAAGAAACTTCACGAATACCAAAACCCAAGCCCCCAAAATTTTTTTAAATATCCTGTGAAAAGACAATCAGGGTCACAATCCCACAAAGTCCAACAGTATGAATTCATCAGGCAAGATAGGAAATTAAATGCAAGGGTAGGATCCAACAACAGGAAATGATCATGACAAGGATAAATCAATAATATCTGTTATAATCATCAATGTTAATGGCATCAACTCACCAATCAAAATAAATAGACTGGCAGATTGGATCAAGAAGCAAGATCCAACAATATGCTGTATTTAAAGAACACACTTACTTCAAAAAGAAACTCATAGAATGAAAGTTAAAGGATGGAAAATAATACTACATATGACAGGAACCTGAGAAAAAGCAGGAGTAGCTATCCTATTTACAGATCAAATGGTTTTCAAACCAAGACTAATTAAGAGAAACAAAAAAGTCAATACATCCTTGAAAAGGAACAATCCAAGAGGAAGAGATGACATTCATGATTATTTATCCCAAATACTAGTGCACCCAACTATATAAAACAAATATTAACAGACATGAAAAATCAAATAAATACTAATACAATAATAGTGGGGGTCCTCAATACCGCATTGTACCAAATAGATCAGTTAGACAAAAAAATAAACACTGAAATCCTAGAACTCAACCAAACCCTTGAGCAAATGAACTTAACAGATGTTTAGAATTTTCCACTGCAAAAAATCAGAATACACATTCTTTTCAGCTGCACATGGGTTGTGCTCTAAAATAGACCACATACTTACTCATAAAATGTGTTTAAGTAAATGCAAAGGCATTGAAATTATCCCCTGTATATTATCAGATCATAGTCCATTGAAATTGCAGATCAATAGCAAAAGAAACCACAAGAACTTCATAAACACATGGAAATTGAACAATACGCTCCTGAACAACCAATGGGTCACAGAGGAAATTAAAGAAGAAATCAGACATTTTCTGCAATAAAATGACAATCCCAACACAACATACTGGAATTTATGGGACACATTGAAAGCATTCTTGAGAGGGAAATTCATAGCAGTGAATACTCATATTAAGAAAACAGAGCTAGCTCAATTAAATAACCTGATACTGAACCACAAGCTTCTAGAAGAAGAAGACCAGGACAAACCTAAAGCTCATACAAGGGAGGAAATTATAAAGACCAGAGCACCAATCAATTCAATGGAGACTAAGAGAATGGTACAAAAAATCAAAGAAGCAAAGAGTTGGTTCTCTGAAAGAATAAACAAAATTGACTGACTTATAGCCAACCTTATAAAAATGGAAAGAAAAGGGACAAAATCCATGCATTAATAATGAAAAGGGTGAAATTACAAAAGACCCAGCAGAATTCCAGTTGATCACCAGTACCTACTTTAAGAACCTATACGTTGTTAAGATGAAGAAGAACTCCTCCAAAAGTCTTCTAGACTTAAGAGGCAAATTCAGTACAGTAGCTATATGCTAGGTCAAAAGACAAAATTCAATAGCCTTCCTATACACAAACAACAGAATCAATGAGAGAACGGCAGAAACAACCCCTTTCACAATAGCATTAAAACAAATGAAATTCCTAGGACACAATCTAATGAAAGAAATCAAAGACCTCTACTCTGAAAACTACAGCACTCTGAGAAAAGAGATTGAAGAAGATATCAGAAAATGGAAAGATATCTCTTGCTCCTGGGTAGGAAGAGCCAATACAGTGAAAATGGCCATACTTCCAAAACTGCTGTATAGATTCAATGCAATTCCAATTGCAATTCCAACAGCATATTTCACAGAACTTGAGAAAACAATCCAAAAATTCATTTGGAACAAGAGACCTAGAAAAAGCAATTCTAGGCAGCAAAGACAGGGTCGTAGATATCACAATCCCCAAACTGAAACTCTACTATAAAGCTACTGTGATAAAACCAGCATGGTACTGACAAAGAAACAGACCCAAGGATCAGTGGAAAAGATTAGAAGATGCAGAAACAACTCCAGACACACTCAGCTACTTCATCTTTGGCGAAGGAGCCAAACATCCTCACTGGAGGAAAGATAGCCTCTTCAATAAATGGTGCTGGCAAAACTGGGTTTCAACACACCAAAGATTAAAACTAGAACTATATCACTCACTATGTGCTAAACTAAAATTGAAATGGACCAAATACCTAAATATTAACACAGAAACACTGATCCAGCTGGAAGAGAGTTTATGTAGAACTCTTGAACATTGGTTTATGAAAAGAATTCATGAACAAAATCCCACTCTCATATGAACTAGCACAAAGAATCAACAACTGGGATCTCATCTTATTAAAAAGCTTCTGCACAGTAAGAGAAACCACCAACAGAGTGAGGTCACAACCCACTGTGAGAGAAAAAAATTTTCACCAGCTGTCCCTCAGACAAAGGTCTACTATCTAGAATAGGGAACCTAAAAACATCAGACTTTCCAAATTTGAAGACCCAATCCAAAAATGGGCATCAGAAATGAACAGACATTTCTCAGACAAAGAAGTAGAAACAGCAAATTAACATATGAAAAAATGTTCATCATCACTGGTCATTTGAGAGATGCAAATGAAAACAACACTGTGAGATTCCACTTTACTCCAGAAAGAATGGCTGCTATCAAGAAATTAACCAATACAAATGCTGACAGAACTTTAGGGAAAAAATAACCCTTCTCCACTATTGGTGGGAGTGTAGACTGGTGCAACCACTGTGGAAATAAGTATGGAGATATCTCAGAAAACTAGGATTAGAGGTTTAATTTGACCCAGCCAATCTCTTGGTGGGTATCCTCCCAAAAGAATTAAAAGCATCATACCACAGCAATATATGTACACCCATGTTTATAGTGGCAAAGTTTGTAATAACTAAATCCTGGAAACAACCCAAATGTGGTGACTGGATAAAGAAGATGTGTGGTTACTTTTTTTTTTTAATCAAGCGGAGTACTACTCAGCCATAAAAAATGAGAAAGTAGAGACATTTATAGCTAAGTGGATGTACACTGAGACCATACTCTTAAGTGAAACAAATAGGACATACATGTGTAAATATCAAATAGTTTCTCTGGCATGAGAAACCAAAAGTGTAAATGAGTATCAAAATGTATAATAAATAATGTAAAATAGGAAGAAAAGGTCTAAAGCAGAAGGGGAAGGGGAATTGGGAGGGATAGCAGAACGGAAAGAAGAAAAGGAAAAAATATGAGAAAAGCAAAAAATGGAAACAAACTCTTTGTTAATAGGGAGCAGTGGAGAGGTTGAAGGGAGGGCAGGGGAATGGGGGAAAAATTTAAACCAAGGTATATCGTGTAAAGGTACAAATTCCCAATGATGGATATCATATTCCATACCAAAATGTACCAATAAACTTAATGAATTAAAAAAATAATATTTTCCAGCCTTGTTATCATTATTATTGGTATTGATACTGAGAATTGAACCCTGGGAGTACTGTGAGCTATGAGTTGGGATCTCTTTTTTAATTTGGGAGAAAGTCTGCTGAAATTTCAGACTGGCCTCTAATTTGCAAGTCTCTTGCCTCATCCAACAGAGTAGATGAGATTATAAATGTGCATCACCATATCCAGCATAATGGGACTTTTTGAGGGGAAGCAAATCCTGGTCCCCATGAATTCTAGGCAAACACATCCAGCAATATCTTTTCTTTTTGATTAAAATATTCAAAATTTCTGCAGATAATTTAAACAGAATCACCTTATCATGCAATAGCACAACAGAATTTCTTTTATCTGGGTATTTTTTATTTATTTTTCATGGAAATTATCTCTAAAATCCCCATTAATAATAACTATTATTTCCCATAATTTTGTCATTTCTCAAATCACATCATGAAATACAGGTAAATCTTCATGTCATCACAAAAATACTACAGACTTGCATCCAATATTTTAATTTACTGAACTCTAAAGTTAGTGATATAAGAGGTCTTTTTCATTATCTAATTTGTTTCATTTATGTCAATAAAATGTTCCAAGTGAACTGATTAGAGTTTTGTCTTTGTCTTGATTATATGCAATAATTAATTAGAGGAATTTTAGGATTCAATGGTGCTGTATTTGTATTTAATTCAAGTACTTATAAAATTATTCATTTACAAAACTTTTTATTTCCAGTCTTCTTTGTGCAAGCTTGGATTGTTCAGCTCTCCCATTCTCAGACAGACTCTTTGATATTGGCAATTTGAATGAGGAGACATTTAATTTGGCTTCTAGTTTTAGAAGTTTGAGTCCATTGCCAGTGGACTTAGACTCCAAAGCATAATGGCAGCAGGGCCTGGTAGAGCAAAGCTGCCTACTTCCTTGTGGCTGGTAAAAAAGCACTGGGGAAGAGCTCCAGTGAGAGATACATCCTCCAAAGTATGCCTGAGTGCCCCAACTCCAGATCAGGCCTGACCTCCTAAAACTACATTAAGCTATGGACATTAGAAGATTAATCTACTGATGAGTATAGTACCCTCAGAATCCAACCACCTCTCTGGAGTGTCTCCATCCATTCAAATTGATAATTAAACCTATCAGGAATAATGCTTATTTATTCTTTAGTAATTAATAATGAACATATGTGTATCACATTTTATTTCACCTTACATTGTTGTCCAATACAGTTACTGCATTTATGTAACCATGAACCATGAACAACTACTGTACATTGATATTGGTTTTTCAGCAACATATACTCATTTCTCTGCATTGCATTTTGATTATGCTCACAATATTTGAAACTTTTTTATTACTACTGCTGTGACCTGAAATCTATTAATTTTATGTAACTTTTGCAGTTTTTTGAGGTGCCACAAACATCCCACATAAGAAAAGAAATCTAATCTTTTAATGTTTATGAGCAATTTGCTTGACCAATCAACCAGCGCCCCCCCCCTGAGGCCCTCTGTATTTTGTGATACCCAGCAATATTGAAATTAGGACGATAAATAACTCTACAGTTGTTTCTAAGTGCTCAAATGAAAGAAAAACTCATATGTCTCTAATTTAAATCAAGTGCTAGAAATGATTAAACTTAGTAGAGAAGGCATATTGAAAGCTGAGAGAGGTTGAAGGCAGGTCTCTTGTGATGAACTGTTAGCCGAGTATTGAATGCAAGGGAAAGTTCTTGATGAAATTAAAGTACTTCACAAATATTATAAACATTGTATGTAAACCAGAAATGATTGTTAAAAGTGCTAATTCAATGAACAAATGAATGACTAGTTTCATTGCTGATTTGGAGAAAATTTTAATAGTCTGGGTAGAAGACCACCACAAAAATCACTTGAACTAAAGCTTAATCCAAAGGAAGGCCCTAACTCACTTCAACGCTATAAAGGTTGGAGAGGTAAGAAACTGCAGAAGAAAAAACTGATGCTACCAGATGTTGGTTTATGAGGATTGAGGAAAGAATCCAACTCCACTTCTCATGATGTAAAACTTCAAGATGAGCTGGAAGTTGAGACTTGGGGCCTCCAGCAGGTTATCTAGAAAGCATAGCTAAGATAATTGAAAAAGGTGGATACCCTGAAGAACTGATTTTCAATGTAAGTGAAACAGCCTTATAATATAAGCCATGTAGGACTTTCATAGCTATGAGGCAAAGTCAGTGTCTGCCTTCAAAGCTTCAAAGGTACAATTGACTCTCTTGTTACAGAGAATTTCAACTTCTGGTTGCAGCCATTGTTCTTTTACTTTTCTGAAAATCTTTTAAGAATTGTATTAAATTTCTTCTCTCTTTGCTTTTTAAAAGGAACAGAAACACCTAGATGATAACATCTCTCTTTGCAACCTGGTTTATTGCATATTTTAAGCCCACTGGTAAAACCTACTAGTCATGGGGAAAAAAAGTTTGCTCAGAGTAGCACTTCTCATTGGCAACTCACCTGGTTATCCAGGAGCTCCCGTGGAAATTCATCATGAGATTAATCTTTTTATATTTGCTAAAACAACATCCATGACTTAGGAGTAATTTGGGGTAGAGTAATTTTGATTTTAATATATTTTCTAAGGCAGTAATTGCCATTTATAATGATTTCTCTGGGAAAATCAATCGAAAATCTTTGCAAAAACTGTCACCATTTAGGATGCCATTGAGCACATTCATTTTTATGAGGTTAAAATATGGATATTTTCAGTATTGCAAGAAGGTGATTCCAACCCATATGGATGACTTTGAAGGGTTCAAGACTTCACTGAAGGAAGTAACTGCAGATGTGGTGAAAATGAGAAGAGAATTAGAATTATTGGAACTAGAATTAGAATTAGAATTAAAATTAAAATTAAAAGTGGAGCCTGAAGATATGACTGAATTGTTACAATGTCATGGTAAAATTTGAATGAATAAGGAGTTGCTTGTTATGTATAAGCAAAGAATGTGATTTATTGAGATGGAATCTACTCCTAGGAAAGATGGTATGAACATAGCTGAAATGATAACTAAGGATTTAGCATATTACATGCATGTAGTTGATAAATCAAGAATGGAGTGTATTTAATCCAAATTTTCTACTGTGGGAAAATTCTATCAAACAGCATCACATGCTACAAAGAAAGTTTTCATGAAAAGTCAAAGTAGCAAACTTTATTGAATTTTTTCAGAAATTGCCACTATCAGCAGCCATCAAACCTGAAGCAAGACCCTTTACTCACAAAAAGATTGTGATTTTCTGCAGGTTCAGATGGTTGTTAGCAATTTTTAGCAAAAATGTATTTTTAAATAAAGTATGTACACTGAGTTTTGGACATAATACTATTTCACACTCCATAGACTACAGTGTAAATAGAATTTTTATTTGTACCAGAAAATTAAAAAAATTTGTGTGGCTATCTTTATTATGATATTTACTTTATTGTTGTGGTTTGGAATTAAAACTTCAATATCTGTGAGGTATGTCTGTATTGTTAGATGATACAGATAGAAATTACATAGGTGGATACGAATATAAACAGAATTGATGAGTATGTTGTTGCATAAAACAGAATATATACTAAGTATCATTGACAGATAAGTTAGGTAAAAATATAGGCAGACAGGGCAAGGTCCTCAAGAGAGTCAGTGGAGAAGATGAGAACATGGTACAACTGTGGCTGGAGGTGCATCTGCAGAAGGCCAGGCTTCAAGATAAAAATGGAATGACCAGCCTACATGCCTCCCCAAGGGATAAGCAATAACATGAGATAATACTATAATTGGTATCATTTGGTCCAATAAAGAATCCAAATAGACATCAGTCACTGAGATGGGTGACTAGAATCTCTAGACCCACACTTTCTGGAAAATGCCTTTGTTCTTTCCATGTACTCTTGCTATGTGGCCTGCTTTTCTATTGGCTCAATATGAGCTAAGCAGCTATATTTGTAATCTTATTGGTTGATTATAGTTTGATCCATGTTGTATTCACCTCAGGATTTTGTACCCTTTTGGTGAGTTTTCTCTTAAAGTATTTTTAGAGAAGTGGCCTCTGTGGTATATGATTTTTGGATCCCTTCCTGTCTCTCAGGAGCTATCACTCAATAAATTTTTCCTACTCTCTCTCTCTTTTTTTTTTTTTTTTTTGGTACTGGGGATAGAACTTGGGACCTTGTGCTTGCGAGGCAGACAGTGGAACCCCTGAGCTAAATCCCCAGCCCTTCTTACTCTTAATTTCATTCTTAAATTTATTTTTCAATTTCAGGGGACATGAATTTCTGCATATCTGACATCCAGCATCTTGGGAGGTACATTTTCCCCTGTATAAACAATATCATCAGCATTTAATACATTATTATCATTTAGGTGGAAAACATCCATTAGTAGAAATCAGAAGTGAATGTTACCTCATTCTGAAAAATGGTCAGTATTGTATATTCTAACTATATTTGAATGAAGATGCAACAGCTCTTACCAAACTATATAATAATAGTAATGATCTCAAACTGTAATGAACACATCTTCTTAAAAATGAATATACTTTATGATGTAAATGAAATTAAATTTGTAACAAAAGCCAAATAGCATTTGTTTAATCAATTTTCAGACACAGTGATGAAAATGTTAAAAATATAAACTCATTTATATTTATTTTCACTTACAGTGATAATAACCAATCTTTTACTTGTGATTTTTTTTTGTGTGGTGGTAGGGGTGGAGATCAACAGGGATTATGGGAAATCATGCACTCTCACGAATAATTGCTCTTTCTTGGTTAAAATGCAACTGAACTTTCTTTGCTGAGATCCTTTCTCAACCTGGCACAGCCATTCTTTGACTCTGTTTTCTTTGAGCACTGAAGGTTAAAGACACACACTATTTAGGAAGATTCTGAATAGGCAATGTCTTACTCTTAAATTCATACTTTTAAAAGCCCTAATACTTAATATTTTTAAAATTAAAAACCCTTTCATTGCTCTCTGCAAACCAGTTCTTCATATGGTTTTGACTAGTCCTTGATCTTCAAACATTGATGTCTGTTTTTTAAAAAATGTTTATCTTATTAATACCTGTTAGCAGTTAATTCAGTTTGCAATCATCTTGGGGAGTGGTTACATGTACATATTACAGTTATTTTATTTTATTTATTTATTTATTTTGGTATCAGGGATCGAACTCGGGTCCTTGCGCTTGTGTAGCAGGAGGCGAAAACACTGAGCTAAATCCCCGGCTCAGTTAGTTTTTTTAAAATCACTTAATTTTGCTTTTTAAAACTCCCTCCTCTTTCCCTTCCCTTCCATCCTTCCTCCTCCAATTGCTCTATCCCATTTTTCATTCTTGTTGCTATTATTAATCTTACCTCATGTTACAGCATATAATGTTAATATTAATTAAGGTTATTATGTTCCTGTAGATGGCATAGCTTTATTCTACTTATTTTCCCTTCCCCTCCTCCTCACTCTTCATAATTTTTTACTTGGATCACTTCCCTATTGCAAGAGGTCCATCCCCTTAACCCTTCTATCTATTCTTTTTTCAATCTCCGTTTGTACTTTGCCTCAATCAAATGAGAGATACCATATGGTACTTAAGTTTGTCGTTCTCATTTATTTTACTCAATATTATGTTTTCCAGGTGCATCAACTTTCCTACAAATTTCTCATAATTTGTTATTTTTTATAGCAGAATAGTCTCACATTATATATAGATGCCACAATTTTCTTATACAATTATCTGTTGATGGGCATATAAACTGATGCCAGGATTTAGCTACTATAAGTTGTGCTGCTACAAACATTAGTATACATGTATTGCTGTAGTATGATGTATTAAGCTCTGTACCTAGCAAAGGGAATTCTGGGTCATGTGGAATTTCTAATTTCAGTTCTTTGAGAAATTGCCACACTGATTTCCATAACGGTTATGGAAGTTTACATTCCCACCAACAATAAAGAAGGGTTCCTGTTTTACCACAGCCTGATCAACATTTGTTTCTATTTAATTTCCTAATGATTGCCATTCTTTCTGGAGTATGATGGAATCTTAGAATTGTTTTAATTTGTATTTCTCTAATGTCCAGAGATACTGAGCATTTTTTCATATATTTGTTAACCATTTGATCGTCTTCTTCTGTGAAGTGTCTGTCCATTTCTCTAGCCCATTTCTTGACTGGATCTTTAATTTTAGGCAGCTTTTGTTTGTTTGTTTGTTTGTTTTAGTTCTTTCTATATTCTTCTGTCTGAGGAGTGGCTGTCCAAAAATTTTGCCCATTCTGTAGGTTTTCTCTTCACTCTACAGATTGACTCTTGCTGCACAGAGGCTTTTTAGTCTGGTATAATCCCATTTCTTGATTCTTTCTGTTATTTCTTGTGCTATTTGAGATTCTGTTTAGAAAATCTTTCCCACATCTATGTTTTCAAGTGTTCTATTTATTTTATCTTCCAATAGTTTTAATGTTTAGATCTTTGACCCACTTTGCTTTTAATTTAGTATATTTTCAGAGATAAGGGTCCAGTTTCAATGTTTTGCCCACAGATAATCAGTTTCCACAGCACCACTTGTTGAATAGGCCGTCTTTCCTCCAACATTTGCTTTTGGCTCCTTTGTCAAAGATCAAATGACAGATGTGTCTGGATAAATTTCTATCCTCAGTTTTGTTTACTTATTTTTTTAAAAGTTTTATTGGTACATTTTATTGGTACATTTTAGGTATACAATTTCTTAACATTTATCATTGGGTTTTTGTACCTGTACGTGATTTATCTTGGTTCTTATTTTTTTCCCCATTACCTGTGCACCCTTCACCCCCTCCACCCTTCCCTATTTACATAGATTTCATTTCCATATTTTTCTCTTTTCTCATAGTTTTTCCTTTCCCTCTTTTCCTTTCCCCTTCCCTTTCCTTCACTCCTTCGTCTTTGGACCTTTTTTCCTATTTC
>NW_004624867.1:2794798-2838593 GCF_000247695.1 Heterocephalus glaber
CAATTCAGGACAATGGCCTTTATATCCCTCTGTGCCTCTGTAGTGTTGAACCGGGTAGGTGCACAGCCAAGAGGCCAGAGGCGGCGGGGGGGGGGGTGCACTCTGCTGTTTTTATCACAGAAGTTTTGTAGTACAATTTAAGTCAGGTATTCTGATGCCTCCTGCTTTGCCTTTGTTGTCCAGAATTGCTTTTGCTATTCTAAGTCTCTTTTGGCTCCAAATGAATTTTAAGATTGTTTTCTCTAATTCTGTGAGAAATGCTATTGGTATTTTGATTGAGATTGCATTAAATTTGTATAACAATTTTGCAAGTATGGCCATTTTCACTATATTGGTTTTTCCTGCCCAAGAACAAGGGATATCATTCCATTTTCTGTTATCTTCTTCAATATTCTTTTTCAGAGTACTATAGTTTTCAATGTAAAGATCTTTTACTTCTTTTGTTAGATTGATTCTTAGGTATTTCATTTTGGGGGATGCTTTTGTGAAAAATGATTTTTCCCTAATTTCTCTCTCAGTGAGTTTATTATTTGTGTATAAGAAGAATATTAATTTTTGAGTGTTGGCTGTGTATGCAGCTACACTATTGAATTTGTTTATTAAATGTAGAAGTATTTAGGTCGAATTTGTGTGGTCATCTATGTAAAGTATCATGTCATTAGCAAATACTGATAAATTAGCTTCTTCCTTTTCTATCCATATTCCTTTTATTTCTTTCTCTTATCTAATTCCTCTGGCTAATGTTTCCAGAATGATATTGAATAAGAGTGCAATAATGAACATCCTTGTCTTTTTCATGATCTTAAAATGAAATCTTTCAGTTTTTTTCCCATTTAGTATGATGTTGTGGCTTTTATCAGGTTGATATAAAGACCATTTATTCCAATTTTTGTATGATTTTTATGATAAATGAGTGTTGGAACTTATTAAATGTTTTTTCTGAATCTATTGAGATGATCATATCATATTTGTTCTTGATTCTGTTGATATGGTATATTGCATTTATTGATTTGGGTATGTTGAACCATCTGTGCATCCCTGGGATGAATCCTACTTGGTTATGGTGTATAATTTTCTTGATGATTTGCTGCTTTCTGCTTGCTAGTATCTGAGGATTTTTGCATCTGTGTTCATTAGGGAGATTCACCTGTAGTCCTCTTGTTTCATTGGATCTTTCTTTGGTTTTGGTATCAGGGTAATTCTTGCTTCCAGGAAAGAATTTGAGAATATTGTTTCCCTTTCAATTTCATTAAAGACTTTGAGAAGTAGTAGCATTGGGTCTTTTTAAATTTTATTTTATTGATTGATTGCAGAATTCAGCAGTGAATTCTGTCAGAAACTGGGCTTTTGTTTGTTGGTAAATTTTTAATTACATCATCAATTTCATTGACTGATATTGGTTTATTTTGAATGTTTTTATCTTCTTGATTCAGCTTTGGTAATTCATATATATCTAGGAATCTCTGCATTTCTTCTGTGTTTTCCCTACTATTAGACTACAGGTTCTCAAAGAAGGTATTGATGATCCTCTGGATTTCTGCAAGATCTGTTGTGATTTTACCCTTTGCATTCTTAATTGCATGGATTTGAGTCTTTGCTTTCCTTTTTTTGAAAAGATTGACTAAAGGTTTGTCAAAATTTCATTTAATCTTTCAGAGAGCCAACTCTGATTCATTGATTCTTTGTATTGTCTTCTGAGTACCAATTGCAATCATTATTGCTCTGATCTTCATAATTCCCTCCCTTGTATGAGCTCTGGGCTTAACTTGTTTTTTTTATTTCCCCTAGAATCTTGAGGTTCAACATTAAGTTGTTCATTTGAGTTCATTCTGGTTTTTGATATGGGAATTCACCAGTATAAATTTCTCTCATAGGGCTGCTTTCATTGCATCTCACAAGTGCTGGTATGTTGTATTGGTTATAGAAACTGGCTCATTTTTTTCAATTTCATCAATGACCCACTGGTTGTACATGAGGGTACTATTTAGTTTCTATATGTTTATTCAAATTTTGTGAGGTTTTGATTTCCAATTTCATTGCACTGTGGGCTGATAATATGCATGGGATATTATCAATTCCTTTACATTTACTTAAGAAATTTTTATGGGCTGGTATGTGGTCTATTTTGGAGAATGTTCCAGAGCAGCTTAGAAGAATGTGTATTATGATATTGTGGGATGGAATACTGCAGACATTCATTAAATCCATTTGTTCAGAGGTTTGGTTTAGTCCTATTTCTTTGTTGATTTTTTTGTCTAGTTGATCTGTCTATTTGTGACAGTGGGGTATCGAGGTCCCCCATTACAATTGTATTAGTGCTTTTTTCATTTTTCAAGTCAATTCATATTTGTTTTGTATAGTTGGGTGTACTGGTATTTCATGCATATATATTTATGACTGATATCTCTTTCTCTTGGATTGTTCCTTTACAAGGATGTAGTGACCTTTTTTGTCTCTCTTAGCCAGTCTTGGCTTGAAATCCACTTCGTCTGAAAATAGAATAGCTACCTCTGCTTTTTGCCAGTTTCCTGTCCAATGGAGTATTGTTTTCCATCCTTTGATTTTCATCATATGAATTTCTTTTTGAATTAAATGTGTTTCTTACATGTAGCATATTGTTAGATCTTGCTTCTATATCCATTCTGCCAGTCTGTTTCCTTTAGTTGGTGAATTGAGACCATTTACTTTAATAGTTATAACTAATATATATTGACTTATTCTTGTTATGTTATTTTCCTGTTCTTAGTTCCCTTTCTTCCCCCTTTATTTAATTACTTGTTTTGGTGGGTTCATTCTACTGGAGTTTATGGAATTGCAGTTTTCAATATCTCTTTATAGAATGTCCCTTAGAACTTTTTGGAGTACAAGTTTTGTGGTCATGAATTTATTTAGGTCTTCTTTGTCATAGAATAATTTTATTTCTCCATTAATTTTGAAAGACAATTTTTCAGGGTATATCTGGGATGGAGGTGGTTTTCTTTTAGGACTTAAAATACTTCATTCCAAGCATTCCTTGACTTGAGGGTTTGTGTTAGGAAGTCTGCTATGATTCTGATGAGCTTTCCTTTATAGATGATTTGTTTCTTTACTCCAACAGCTTTTAATATTCTGTTCTTGTGTTGAATTTTGGAATCTTGACTATTATAAGCCTTAGGGTAGATTTTTTAAAATCATCGACAATTGCAGTTCTATATGCTTCACTTATCTGTATATGAAACTCTTTTTCTATGCTTGTGAAATTTTCTGACATCACTTCTGTGAACAAGTTTTTCTATGTGGTTTGTGCTATCTCCTACTTTTTCATTGACTCTGATCAATCTTATATTATTCTCCTTTGCATCATCTAGAAGCTGTTGAATTGGCTTTTTGTGGTCTCTTGCTATTATTAAGGAATTTTTTTTTATGATCCCTAACTACAAACCTGTCTTCTATTTTAGATACTTTGTCCTCCTATTGGCTCATTCTGCTGTGCATACTTTTAATGGTATTTGTGTGTGTGTGTGTTTTTTTTGGTGGTACTGGAGATTGAACTCAGGATCCTGCTCTTGTGAGGCAGGCGGCGGAACCACTGAGGTAAATCCCCAGCCCTTTTAATGGAATTTAAGTTGCTAAGTAGTCACAAATCCCATATTTTAATTTGGCAGTGACATATTTCTGAACATAAAATAACTGCTTTGTCCATGAACTAATGAAATTAATGGCTTGATTAACTAGAGTAAGCTGAGACTATATCAATATTACATATTTTTCCAAAACATATGTGGTGCAACAGATACAGTTTCCTACTTGGCATGCTTGTCTTTTTCTATAATGTGACATGAAATTCAAACATTGCTAGAGGAAATAGGATTCAGAATTGAAATATGTGTATGCGGGGCCGGGGATTTAGCTCAGTGGTTTCACTGCCTGCTGCACAAGTGCAAGGACCCGAGTTTGATCTCCAGTGCCACAAAAAAAGAAAAAGAAAAAGAAAAGAAATATGTGTATCCGATGTATATTTAACAACATAAAATTTAGCTTGGTTTTATTCTTTAAAATATATTCAAAATTATATAGAGAGTTTTAAGTCTTGAAATAATTTACTTAGTATATTCATGAATTTATATATGTTTAAAGTCTAGGGTTGGCAATGATTTTGCTATAGCACTAAAAATAAAATATTGCTCTTCTTACAATATTAATATATAAATATATGCTATCTATAAAGCATAAGTACTGTCTGCAAGACACTTATGAATTGCAAAGTGAAATGGTATAGGGTAAACTGCTGAAGAAACAGACTATCTATTCATACCATTATTTTTATTATAGTAGGACAATATATATTACTTTTTCCTGAAATTTAGTGACCTTGGAAGAACATGCCTTGTCAATAAATCATTTAAGTTTTGAATATTTTGAATTAGAGAGTTCTCTGTTCTTTTTATATTGTCCTAAGACTGTGTGGAATTGAATAGTGACCTTACGATTATTTCTCCAGGAAGGATGGTCATTAATTCATTGCATTTTCTGTAAAGCTTCTATTTAACTTTCACTTCTCAACAACAAGTTAGCTTCTAATTCTTGACAGAAGTCTCTGAAGACAAAAACAGCTTCACTTCTCTCTGTTTATGATACTCATTTGATTGACATATTCATGAGTTGGCAGAGGTGAAGCCATCTAGCCTGGCATGGCTGATTATCATGTCTTAGCAAATGAAGAGAGCCCTAGGGCATTAAGAATGCTCAACCATTAATACTGGTTTTGCCACAAGGCAGTTACATAAGCTGACAGTTTGGCAGAGGTATGACTCCTTGAATGCTTTGCACTGATTATCCCTGAAATATCATTAACATTACTAAATTCTCAGTTACTCCAAGTCCAATTAAATAGTCAGGTTTCCTTTATGGAGGCAAAATGTATAAGCAGATTTTCTTGATGCTAATACAATTGCTATTACACTGCAATTTATCAGATAATACTCACCTTTTAACAAAATAATGAAAATATATTAAAATAGTGACTATTTTCTTGAAAATGTCCTCTGTACAAATGACCATGATTTTGCCTGTGAAAAAGTCTTGTTAATGAAATAGAACTATAATTAAGACTTGTATTATGCCTCCAAATTTTATTTATTAAAACTGTATGAAGATTCTCGTAAATAGAAGAACTTAGGGACCATTAAGATTTTTAATTGAAGTAAATCTTGTGAGAACACCAAATAAAGAATTTTTCATAGACTAGGCTTTAAAACAAGAGGATATTTTATTAATATTAAAATTGTTATATAATTTTGTATTTCATGTTTAATACTGCTTACATGTTGAATGGAAATGTGAAATGGAGGAGTTGCTTAAGTATTCAGAAATGATTTTTTATACTTTTCAATAATTAAAGTTACCCAATTAATCATAATTACTTAAAAATTCAAAAGAAGTATTAGAATCAATCATCTGAAGTACATATAAAGCATAGGAAGATAGTTTTTTTCATGACTTCTTTAAATTTGGATTAAATCTTAATCTCTACTAACATTCAGGATAAGACTAATAACCTGATTGCAATATGTATCTGCCCAGATATTAACTTCTAAATACTTGAATTATTTTTAATTGAATAATTATACTTTTTGTTTTATATTTTGCATTTCCCATGTCTAAACTTAAGCAAATCCAAGTTTGTTGGATAAAGACTCTGAAATATATTGATTATTGTCACTTTAAATAAATGACCACAGACCTTGATGAAATATTTGCAATATCCTACAATACTTTTTCTTTTTCTCATTATCAATCATTTCTTCTAATTTTGTTACCAGCCTTTTTTATCTTATCTTTCTAAACCCCAATATTATATTTGATTCAGGGCATTAGTTTTTTGTATTTCAATGAGAAAATTTAAGCAAACAAGAAAATTTACATTCTCAGCTGAACACCCAGTAATTTATCTGAAGCCCATGTGTAGACTGTAATTGCCCCATTATAACTGCCATATTTTCCCTGTTGTGCAATAAATCCCATCAACTCTTAGAACTGAAGAACACTGTGATGTCTTTATCCTCTTACTTCATTCTGTTCTCCTTTCTTCTGTCTACTGTCCTTTATTCTTCAACTCTAGTAATTTGTACACCATATGAATTAATCTCCCTGGGATTTATACTTCTACCTCAAGATGCCTCTCCTTGGGTTCTGTTTATAACAAAACTCTGGAGGGAAAAGGTTGTATTTAACTTCTTTTTTTGGTCTCATTTACTTACTTACTTTTGTTTTATTAATTAGTTTAAACTTTTTTTTTTTTGCTACCATGCCACTGATATATTGTTTACCATGAGATTTCACCTTAGCCAGTCAAAATTCCAGTCCTTTTCTCCCTTCTTTCCTTATTCTTCCTGCTTTTTCTGTTATCAAAAACTAGAATTCCTTGAATATTAATATGCAGAACTTTATTTTCCTATAACAAATCTCTGTTGATTCATTAAGTTCAATTATTTTAATTGTCAACATAAACTTTTAACAGTTTTATGGACATATGTCTTTTTTCACATATTTTTGTCAATTTTAAATGTACAATTTACATATATTTGTCACATATCTTTTGTCAATTTTAAATGTACAATTTTAATGTATTCACAGAATGGTCAAACACTACTCCACGAATCTTAGGAAAAAAGTATATAACTCCTAAAATAAATTACGTACCTATTACTTTCTTTACCCATTTCTCCTGGGTCTTCCAGTAGCTGTGTTTCCAACATAGATTACAATGACCCATCTCTCTCAAATATAGAACAGAGGGGCAAGAGAAAGTCAAAGGGAAACAGGGAGGATATGAGGTCAGTAATCACACCCTGTGTTATGCTACCAGGGGTTGACTTCAGTTAGGGTCACAAACCAAATTGAAAGGATCAGTTATTGGCTTTATTCATTGATTACAACAGTGCAAGAAAGAAGCATAAAGAACAGTACCAAATTCCCCATGCTGCATTTATTATCTCTTACAGAATAACATTGGCTGGTGGTCAAGTGGATGTAGCACAGATGGGGAAATTTTAGTGTGTGGAGGATTCCTCCACATAAGACCTTTTAAAAGGAGAGAGAGAAAAGAAAATGTGAATTGGAAAAGAACTAAAGAAAGTGGGAGAAAAACTCATCAGATGAGACTCTGCTTGTCGGAAATACCACAATCAAACTCAGCAACTTCCTTGGTGTTTCTATCAAAAACCATGTATCAGAAACACCAAGGAAGTTGCTGAGTTTGATTGTGGTATTTCCAACAAGATTTCATTGTCAGAGGCTTGGCCTTTAGTATAGTCATGTTCAGAGGTGGTGGCACCATTAGGAAGTGGGTTTAGTCCAAGGAAATTAGTAATTGGAGGTAAGGTTCTAAGAAGTGAGTAGTATAGTTCTTGTGGGAGCCCAGTTAGTTTCTGTGACAGTAGGTGGTTATAAAAGAGCACTGCTGAACTCTCTCTACTCCCTGACTTCCTGTGTCACCATGTAATCACTCTTACAGACACTACGTCATGGTGATATCATTCACATGAGCCCCTTACCAGAGATCAAACAGATGGATCTTACTAATCTCGGAATTTCTGCCTCCAAATCTAGGAAATAAATTAAAGTTTTATTTATAACATGACCAACCTCTGGTCATTTGTTATAGTAATGTTACAGTAGCTGACTAAAAAAGAAGTGTTTTATTGAAGACCCAACATAAAGTGACCTTCATATGGAGGTGCCTGAGCTAAAAATGCAGATATGCATATGAACAGTTTTGCCCAGGGTACCAAAGAAGTGCTGCAGACCTTCATTTCAAATCTTTCTAAAAAAAATACAATGCCTTGCCTAAGCACCAAGTTTGAGGAGGGAACATAATTTTTACCAATGAGACCAGAAAGCCAATGCCATATAATTATTCATGGTTAGATTAGAAAGACTACACACGATTTTTGACCTGGCACAATGTTCTGATCCCACTAACTGACCTTGCTTACATTCCTGATCCTTACCATTCATTTTCCCAAAATAAATCAGAGACAATTTTTAAACATTATTATATCATTATCTGAATTTCTTATTTTGGTTTTTCAGTTTGTTTCATAAGCTTGTGCAGCTCACATCTAGCCAAATTTCTTTACAAATTTCTGCTCACCATAATATATCCCCAGCCCTTTGTTTAGTCTTTTGTTTATGTCATTCATTTCTTTGCCCAAATATGTGGTTAAGGCATTTTCTTCTGACTAAACTAAATGAAGTAGGCTATCTCATTCTGACAGTGTCTCTTTTACTATTCTATTTTTATTCATTTACATAATTTTGCATATTTGCTAAAATTTTAGTTTAATGAGAATACCGTGTTTCATAAAAGCTGATTTTTTTTTTATTTTTGGCTGAATCTTCATGGCCTAATACAGTACCTTACATACACAATATTTTTGATCAGTATTAGAATAAATGAATAAAATGAGAAATATAGATTTATACTTTTTTCTTAATTTTTCTAATTAGATAATTATTTCCAAGCAATTTGCTTTCTCAAACGATTCCAGTAAGAGCAAGACAAAAAAAAAAAACTGAAAAGGAACACAATAACAGTATATGTTGAATTTTAAAATCCACAGAATCTCCTAGATCTAGATACCTTTGCTTGTTTTTGCTTTGGCAGCACATATACTAGATACCTTTGCTTTTTCCTTGGTTGATATATTTATGCTATCAATATAATATTTTAGAAAAAAATTAGATTTTCAGTAAGAAAGCAATACTGCATTGCTACATCCTAAGTTTTGAGTCTTTCTAAAACAATCCTCAACAGAGATCTGCAGAAAGCTGACTCTGATTCAAAAAGAGAATCTTTCCTCGAGGACCCAGCAAAAGAACTGATTTGGTCATGCAAACAACATATACAGTTTTTATTTATTGTATTAAGTTCTTGATTGATTTTTCCTTAGCTTACTTGTTTTTTTATGCTAGGAGGTATTACACATGATGTATAAAATAAGTAAACATATTGAATAATATTGATAAGTTTAGCATCAATGTATAGAGAGGTAGTACACTTACCTGAGTTTTTTATATCTAAGGTATATGATTTAGCAATAACTATAGAATGCTCTTTATTCTTAACTCATCATTTAATTGTGAGTATAAGTGCCTGTGTATGTTTTTAGGGTTTTTTGTTTTGTTTTGTTTTCCTTGCAGTGGGAAACAGAAAGCCATACAAAAGTGATGTGACAAAATGTAATAAATATGATTAATGAAAAACTGTTCAAGGTCTATGATTATATAATAAATAAATAATTTAAAAATATTCCTATTATGAATATTTGTGATTATAAACATTCAAAGTGATGAAGATTAAAAATTCTTAAAAATAATTCTTTTGACACTGGAGATTTCAGTGAGACTTATTAAGTTCCAAAGCATTTGATATAATATATGCTCATGATATTTTTTTAAAAATGACCTGTAAAAATGATATCAAATCTATTATTTAATTATAGGAAATTTCCTCAAACCTTAAGAACATGAGTACTGAAGTAAGACTGAATAGTTTAATACTGCAAAGAATATGATATTCTGCCAAGAATTCACACTAAAATTTATGGAGGAACAGATTCTGTGAAATCATTAAATGCTATTCATTCTGTGTGATGTTATTGCTTTATTGGATTTATTGTGTGTAAAATGATTCTGTATGCTAATTTAAATGGGTAGAAGGTTCTGCCTTGTAGTCTTTATGCTTATGTGCAGGAACACTCCCTTATGTTATGGTTGGATTGGCTCCAATCTCATCAAAGAGTAAAAAATGAATTTTACAGTGAAATTAGAATTGCTACCAAATACTGATTCCTTCAGATATGGAGATTTTTACAAATACATTGAGTAAAGTGGGACAAAAATTTGTCAACCTGAAAATGCAAGCTCATTCACAAAAATAAAGGAACACACACTGAGCATTTGGCATGATATAGATAACATTTTATGGGAGCTAGCAACCATAAGTTGGTATTTGAATGTTGATGTTTCTAAATTTTTCAACAGCTTTGTAGTTTGAATATATAGTTTAGTATGACACTAAATTACAAGATGTAAGAAATATGTTATAGCTATATAATAAATAAAGATTAGGAAACCTTAGACTGTTGAAATTATAAAGAATCTTTTATAAAGCTCTTCTGCAAGAGTAACACTAGTGTTATAAATATTAACTAAAACTTCCAACATGAATCTTTACAGCTGACAACCATGTTGTATTCAGCACTTCATCATTTTTAAAATTCACTTCAAATTACTTTTTGTGTGGTAAATAGAGCTTTATTAATTTTATAGAATTAGATGTAATATTATCATTCATTGATCATAGTTTTCTCAGCACTTTCTAAGTACCTTATTGACCTCAGTGACAAAGGTTCCATTTCGGAAAATATTGTGATTCACAGAGAAGATCCAATTGGAGAGGTAAAATATTTGATATATTTTATCTATAAAATTTAATTTTAAAAATTTGATATTTTCTTGCAGTAATGAAATATGATTATATCTTACAAATACATTTTGTGGAAAAATAGTGATATAGATTTTAAATGATATGGTAAGATTTATGATAGTTAAAACGGATCAATAGTTTTCTATGACATAATTTAATGTTTATCTAATAAATAGTTATCTATAAATATTTCTTTAATGTTTAGATACAGGGTGTTTTATTTCTTAAAAGGCTGGAGACTTCTGAGGCACTACAGTAGAGAAATGGCAATCAAACAACTGAAGTAGTAGTTAGTTTGTACATGTGAGACTTTAAGCTTGAGAGAAAAGAAGTTTAATTACTTTATCTATTGACCATTATGGCTTAATTTTATGACTACTTCACCAACTAAAGATATTTTTGTTTGCTTAAAGTTATTGTTTTGCATTTACTCAATTACCAGAAGGAAATCAGAATTTTAGTAAAAAAAAAACAGAAAATGCATTTAAACAACCATATATGAAAAAGTCATCCAACTTCATATGTGAACTCCCTTATTGTTTTAGCTACACTGATAATTTCATATAAAACATATAATCATAAAGCACAAAGTAAAATCATGCACAACATATGGGCATCTGTACATACTATACTGTCACTTTTCTGTGTCTAGGACAAAATGCTGAATGCAGAGCAATGCAAGGGAAGACAGTTCTAATATACCTCAGAGTTTCAGAAGGTGCAGTTCACGGCTACCTCACTCCAAGGCAGAAAAGATACGGTGAAAGGATATGGCAGAAGAAAGCTGCCAATGCCAGCTGGAAAGAGCAAGAGAGGGAGAAGCCAGAGACAAAAATATACCTTCTTCATTATGCTTTAAGTGAACAGCCCCTTCCACCAGATCCTACTTCCTAACAACACATTTACTTTTGAATTAATCAATGGATTAGTACAAGCCCACTCAGTACACAAGAGATCTAACCTATAATGTGTAATTATGTTTCCTAAGTAATCATATTTAAATACTTGTGAGATTTTCATTTGTTACTTTTTAAAATAATTACAAATAAAGTTATAATAAAGCTATTTCCATATGACATTTATGTTTGTCTAGTTTATGAATATGAATCTCATATCATATCATATTCAATCACAAAATGAAACTGAAAAATTGCAGTCATGCATGTTGAAATATTTTCTTATATTGTACCAAATTGCAACCCAATACTTGAATACCAGCTAACTCCTATATTACTCTGTATCTCCAGTATACTCAGCAAAACTTGCTATTACTGCTTTTCTCATTGCTAATCTAATAGACAAATGTGTTCCTTCAAATACTACGTCAATTATGGATTTTCTATTGGAAATTTTTTCCCTCTTGTTTTTTAAATTGCATTAGGTAAAAATGACCATGGTATTTGACTTTCTATTTATATTTTACATTATGTAGAATATTAATTTGTCTTCTAAAAACCTTATGACATTGCACTTTGAAAAACTATTATGTTAAATTTCCATTTAACATATTTTCTAGTGATGATTTCTTTATTTCACTTAGAATATCTCAATTTCTACAATATTTTTACTGATATTCTAAACAGCAATGTTCAGTTGACATGATGAGTTTCTTTCAAAGTGACTGCAAATAAAACCTAAACATTAATGAAGAGTGCAATACTAGAACCTTGTGCACACATTTTGAATTCCTAAATTGCAATCTGCCTAGTGGAATCTTTCCATTTCACATGCTCCTATTATCTTTTGTGTGATAATTATTAATGAGAAAATAACTCAATGTATTTGCTAAAATTTTTAGTCAATGAAAGTGTTGCTAGCTACCACTTTTTTTTTCCTCTTGTGGAAAGCTAAACAAAAAAGCTTATGATATTAAAATAAATTAGTAATTTTCAAACATTTTGCCTCATAATTGAAACTATGATCTTTTGTTAAAGTATGTTAACATTGTAGTCTCTTAATCTGTAGTCTTTTAGAAGGTCATGCATCATATGAGTGCCTTTACCTACTTGGAAACTGATTAGTAGACAGTATCATAATATGACTTCTCATAGGAACTTTGGGCCGTATGATAGTATTTCTGCCTCTGGAAGGATTACTGATTGAAAATAGTAGCTGGATCACTTGTAAACCTGAAGATTAAAGGTTAGCAATGAGCCATGTGTAATCTAGTCTCATTAAATACTCTGGATAATGAGGCTGAAGTAAGCTGTCCTGGGTGACAATATTGCATGCATCTGTCCTACCCTTGGCCTGGGGGAGTAAATGTCTATCACTCTATAAAGAGAAGATATCTGGGAATTTCACATGTGGACTCCTTTTAGACCCTGTCCTATGTATTTCTTCCCTTGACAAATTATAATCTGTAGTCTTCACCTGTAATGAACTGTAGCCACAAATACAATATCTTTCATAGAGTTTTGTGAATACTTCTTGCATATTATCAAACCTAAGCATGGTTTGCAACTGCTGTCCTAAGTAACTATTATATTGTGTAGACTTCATTACTTTGAACTTCACAGTTGGCTTAGTTCAATCTAAGTAATCAACCTAGAATTTATCTAACATTAGTTTGTCAAGATATTTCACTAAGTTTCATGGTATAGTGAAGGACAGTCATTGTAGAAAAAAGAAAATCTGTTCCACCCACAGAACTCCTTTTTTGATTATCATCTCTGATCCTGAGATTTCAGTCTACCTCTTCTTTGATTATAATATCAACAAGGCCTGTATTTGCATAAACAAAAGAAAATTTAAATGTCTTTATATGAGATATTGTCTGTTTCCTTTATGTAGTTTTCAGCTTTTCAAGAGAAATAAATCAAATACCAGATATCAGAACTCTTTAAATTAAAAAAAGACAAAAAACAGAAGAGAAAGCTTGATTCAACTCTTTTAAGCAATATCTCATCAAAATAACTCCAAGTTCCTACAAGAGCACTTCTCCTGACTCCTATTAATTTCTCCCAATTTTCATTGAATTAGAATAGAAGACCAAATAACAAAAAAACTGATAAAATGAATACCACTAGCCTATACTGACTTAAACAGATGATTAAACACAAGAAAAATTATAAAAATACAGAATGAATGAAGGCTGTAGGTAATTTTCCCTGATGAATTTTGAAAGGGAGAAGTTTAAGAAGAAATAGAATATTTGCATAATACAAATTTATTTTCTCAGAATATCATCTCATTTTCTTATTTATTTCTTGTCTATCTTGTGTCTTCTGTAGGCAACTTGTGACTGTAGGGATTTTTGTCTATTTGCTTCACTACAATATACATTGTGCCCAGAATTAAACAAATATTTGGCACTTTAAACATTCTTTAGTTTAGAAATTTATTCTGCATATAACTACTTCAATTTCTTGTCTTGCAAATTAGTGAATCTGGTTATATTAAGAAGTCCTATTCAAGTTTTAATACTATAGAATTTATAGGACATACATATTTTCAATGTTTAAGCAATGTGAATAGTCACACTGTCATAACATAGTATCATAGATTAGCTGGCTTAAATGATATTTTTTTCTTAGTTCTGAAGGCTGGGATGTTCAAGGGTTGTCAAATTTGTGTGTGGTAAAGACATTCTTCCTAGTTAGCAGATACATATGTTTTCTTCTCCTCACATGGGAGACTGTGGATAGATAAAGCAACTTCACAATTGTCATTTTATAACAGCATTCATCCATTTGTAAGGGCTCTACCCTCATGATCTAATTAGTACTGAAAGCTTGCCTACTCATATTATCACATTGGGTATTAGGATTGCTATATGAGTTCACGAGGGACACAAAACTTGAGTTCGCAGAATATAATAATTTTCGAAATTCTATTGGTCTTTATATTGGAAATTAGATAATTTTGGCCAAATAATGGCAAACTTTTCTCTTGATATTCATGGAAGATAAGTTTCAGGATACTTGAAATCCCTTTTACAAAAGGGTTTAATATTTATAATATGCGTGATATTTATCTATGCATAATATAATATACATGTCATCCATGTGCTGTATTTAATCTCTAGATTACGATTCCTAAGTCAATGAAATTGCTATGTAAATAATTGTTATATTTTATGGAATAATTAAAGAAAAAGTCTTCAAAAGAGCAAGTACAGAAGCATATCAGTGTATTCAATTTAGGGAAGCAATTTTTTTCATATATCTTGATCCACAGTTAGTTGAATTCATGGATGTAGACATTGCCAATGCAGAGGGCCAACTGCACATCGCTAGTCATGGTTTGCATCACAATTTTCATGAGATAGGTAACTATGTTGTTCTGGATCAGAATGATTGCAATAATCATTAGATAGCAAATATAACATAGTGAGTAGATGAGAATAATGCAGTTGTAGATAATCTCAGATCATCCTTCCTTTAGAGTAAAACTAGCCTCATCAGTATGAAAATACAACCACTTTAAAATGAGAGTTTAAAATGTTATACAAGTTATGTTCTTTGCTGACTTTTATATGTATTTATTCCTCATAAGTCATCATTTGACAGCCAAATATAACACATGTTTTTAGTTAAATCTTATAACAATTTGTTGTCTACACAAATCTTTGACTTTTCACCCATACTTCTTTAAAATTAATTATGTTTGTTCATGTTTTGAGCATTTGCTGAATTATGTAGCCATGATTTGTGCATTCGTTACTTAATGTTAAAGTTTATAAAATTGTCTCATACATAAATTTAGTATTAAATCAAATTAATATGGAATGACAGAAAAAAAGAGAGCCAAACTGTGGCATGATCAAGGGATGATCAAATATATACTGACTACTTAAATAGAAAAATTTGTATAGTAAAAGACACATTGGTAAATATGATGAGATAATTGTGTTCAAAGCAAGGGGAAGTATTTTGAATATTTTGAAGAGAGTTAATAGCAACGTGTCTATCAGAGTCATAAATCTTTTAATTCAAACATTCCACATATTTTTAATCTCTCTTCATATATTTTAATTAAATTTAATGCATTATGGGAAATTTACTTACGTTTTTCAAAAATTCAGTTTTTTAGCATTCACAATAGCCCAAGACTCAATAAGGCATTAATAAACTGAATGTAATTTTTAAATTTTTTGAGAGTATTATTTGCAATAAGTTTAGACTTTTAAAGGAGTTTCAAAATACTGGAAGTTCTTTGTTTAACCCTCAACCTATTTCTTCTAATGTTAATATCTTATAAAGCAGTAGAACAATTATCAAAACTGACATTAATACTCTTATAACATTATGATCTAAACTAGAAATGCTAGATGTCATGTTTTTCAGTGTAGTTATTCTGTTGCTGTATCAAATCCAGGATCTCAAATTACATTTAGTTGGTCCATCTTCTTAATATACTCTGATCTGTAATGGTTGTTCAGACTTTTTCTTGATGGTGTGAAACAGAAACTTTACAAAAGTACTTTATACTTGATATTTCCCCTTAAAATCTCTGGTTGTCTTGGCATTGAATTAAAGCTGTGTATTTTTGTTAACTTAATAGATGTGATGTATCCTTTTGGATGCATTGTATCAGGAAATATATTATTTCAATATCTCTTTTATAGAAATAAACCTGGATCACTTGGATAAGTTTGGGCTCTGACATTTTTCATTTTGCTGTCAGTACAGATTTGGAGGAAATATCTCGCAATCTATGAGAAACTAAACAAACACATAGAGTACAGTTTCATTATTTAAAAAGGGAAAAGAAAAAAATATGAGAAAACGAAAAAATGGAAACAACGTCTCTGTAAATAGGGAAAGGTGGAGGGGGTAAAGAGAGGGCAGGGAAATGGGGAAAAAATAAGAACTAAGATACATCACGTAAGGGTACAAGATCCCAATGATGAATGTAACTGTATTTTATACCTAAAATGTACCAATACACTTATTGAAAAAAATTTATCCATCAATTTATGAATACATAACGAAAATGTTGCATTTATGCACAATGATGTATTATTCTGCCATAAGAAGGATAAACGAATAATTTGCAGAAAAATGAATGCACTTTAAGACTATAATATTTAGTGAGATAAATCATTCAAGCTTAAATATTACATGGTTTCTCTTATATGAGAAGTCCAGAACATAAATAAATGCATTCAATGTGATTTAAATATTTCACAGTGTATGTATACATTGAGACATTACATGATACACATCAATATGGTCAATTTTTATATAGCAGTTAAAATAAATTTAACTAAAAATATCTAATTTGATATGTATGTACCAAATATTAGATTAAATTCTAAATGATTATTTTTGTTTTCTAGTATTAAATTCCCAATAAATGCATTACAGCTTTCACACTTCTAAATTTATTAAAACAATATATCACACTCTGACGGAAATTTCAACACATAGAGACAAGTAATTCTGAAAAGACTTACTCAAACCATGTGGACTTCCAGAGAGATGATTGGATAAATACACTCACTTAGATGCATTACTTTCTATATATTTGTTAAATATTAAAAACATTTCTTTAATAACTTGCCTAAGTATTCATTGGAGAAGGCTTGAACATGTTTATAGTGACTTAAACTACAAATGGCTTTTGTAACAGAAAAGACTATGCCTCTATAAAGATAGTTTTCTAAATTTAAAACTAATATTTTCTCACATTCTGTTTCCTATTAAGAAAGTTTATGTAATTAAAAAATACAACATACCAATCTTTTTGTGTTCTTACTGTCAGCACTTTTACTAAAAGGCAAAAAAGGTATACATATATCAGAAGTACGACAGTTAATCTTATATTTTTGTTAAATCACCCAGATGTTCTTTCCTTATAATTTTTCACTGTGTAATAGGAAGAACAGGTGGTTGATTGGTTACTGGCAAAAGAAAAAGGAATGATACTTCTTTAATTTTCTAAATGTTCCCAAGTAAATTATTTTTCCAAGAGTCACACCTCTTCCAACAAGAACATGTTTCTTTCTAAGCCATTTAATTCTGCCAAATTCTGTTTTAGCCTATTCATACCTGGGTCTTTGCCACACAAGCAAACTGTTCTATGGTCAATGTGTTAAAACAGCAAACCAGAAACAGTCTGTTTACATCAACTTTAACTCAAATGTAGTCTGCACTTGCTGAATTGCCAACTCTTGTTTTAAGCACATCATTCCAAACTCTGAAAATAAAACCTCTGACTACAATACATTTTAAAAAAGTATTTTTACTGGTTTCTTCTTGCATTAAAATGGAACTCTTTAACAGTACTAGATGGACAATTCTCTAAAGTTAGAAATGAGTTTATTAAAAAAGTCCTTCAAATGGCTGGGTATTTAGCTCAGTGGTTCCTCTGCCTGCCTCGCAAGCTCAAGGCCTCGAGTTAGATCCTCGGTACCAAAAAAAAAAAATTCCTTCAAAATGTAGATATACCTTTTGAAAATTACAAATAGCAAGAATCTGGAAAAATCTCTATACTATTCTATCTAAATATGTTAAAAAAAAACATTGTGGTTAAAGACAGTCGCCACAGATATGTCATGTTTATTACTAAATAAGATTATGATTTTCAGAAAATGAAAGATATTTTCTGCTCATATTTAGCAATAGCAAATTTGTTGTCAATTACTTATATTTGAGGGTGCTGTGAAACTATTTGTATTTATTTATGATAATGTCACACTGGATTCTTTGAAGAGTTTGTATTTTTCTAGGAGGGTGACAGTAAATAAGATGAATGGAATTACATTCTTTGAACAGAAAAGAAAGACAGAAAGAAAAACATTTACAATAACAAAATGATAGTTGGCAATAGCAAACATTTTCTTTAAGGACTAACTTGTATATTTTTAGGTTGTGTAAATGTAAGATATTGTTGGAATGATTCAACTTTGTGTTTCATATACAAAAGCAGCAATAGCTTGCACACAAATGAATATGTAAATGGAAATGGCCCAGTGAAACTTTAACTATAAATGTACAGTATGATTCATATGTCACAAACATAAGTGAATGTGTTAGAGATTGGTACATCCTTAACCTGTATTTATTGAATGATTGACATTGGTTATTGATATTTTCTCTTTACATTTATTCAGTACTAATACAAAATATATTCCAATAGTTAATGATCATTTACATCTCACTTAAATTATGTCATGAAAATACTATTATAAAGCCATTTCCAATATTAAAACAGAATTGATAAAAATCAAATATATTAGAAATTGATAATAAATTTAAAACACATGAATTATACAGTGCAACATTGAATTATATGACCATTTCATTTGTCATATCATTTAAAGGATATAGTTTTAACATAGTATTTAGAAACTTGACTTTGAACTTGACTTTGAATTTATCACTAAAAAAAAGGTAAAATGCAACATTATTGTCATGTTAACCTGTTTATTCCTCTATGTTTTACTTGATAATTTTCTGTTAAAGTGCATTAAAAACTTACTTTATTCTAGTTTTCAACCTAGCAAAATTATTTTATTCTATGAAGAGACTATCCAAAGGCTTCATTTATGTATATAAATGTAAGAACAAGAGAGAGAAAAAGGTAAACAATAAGACTATAGCTAACATTCTCTACAAAGTAAACAGAGAATTATATTTTATGTTTTTTCTTCTCTTAAGTGTCTGAGCTTCATTACAAGTAATTAATATAACAATTACTGTAGAGTAATGTTGTATTGGAGATGACTAAATTATTTATCAAAAAGTTTTATACAAATGTATTGATGCTGTAACTTATCTTGATAAATAGCTTCTTTTATTCTTTTAAATGCAGCTTGATTTAACATTATATCAGAAAAAAATAAACAATTTTGAGTTTTATACATTATAGTCAGAAATGTATGTCATCAGACACGATGATTATATATACTTTGACCACACATATCTACCATTTTCTATTTAGGTATGTGTTGACTCTGTCCTAAATTAAACAAACACTCACTATAAAGATATATATTATGACGGGCCAGGGATTTAGCTCAGTGGTTCCGTTGCTTGCCTTCCAAGCACAAGGACCCAAGTTCGATCCCTGGTACCAAAAAGAAGATATATTTTATGAAAATATATAATACACAGATCAACTAAACAATGATTATACTGTTTTTACATATTATATTTTTAAAATTTCAAATTAAAAAGTTAGAAATATAGTTTTACACTACTCAATACATGAATCAAAATAGTCCATCTTTGTATAGAATGATAACTCAGGATCAAGGATTTCTTTAATATAATGAAGTATTTTTAATATTATGCTGAATAATTCTTTTATTATTGATTTGTACTGCGACTGTTATGAAATATAGACGAGGCTAACTCAAATTTTATATGTTTTCTTTTCCTCCTTATCTTACCATTGCAAAAATTTAATTGATTCAATGATCATGAATTTAGGGTACCTTCGTATGTATGTCTAAGCTGAGAATATCACCTATCTGTCGATCTATCTATCTCATCTATCTCTCTTGGTTACAATGAATTTCATTTTTATCTTTTTCAAAATCATCAGCAATTTATGGATTTGTTTATTTATATTGGTATAATTTTATAACACCTCTAAATATGTCAAATATCATGAAGTGTGTCATTACGTGTTTAGTTACTTTCTAATGTTCATTTTTAAACTGCCAAGATTTTGTTTTGCAGTTACTTTGCCATTACTCCTTAGAAAATTTCGCTAAAAATTTTTATTGAATCTATTGTTTTATACATTTTCATATTGTTTATATGTGCAGAAAATATCTATTGATTTTTATAATTTGAATCTTTACTTTGCATAGTGCTGCATTCTGTAATTTATTTGTAAATTCTCTGTCTCCTTCATGTTAGTACTCGTGTTATGTATAAATAACAACCACAAATTTTCTTTTTTATTTTCATGACCCTAGTTTAGGTTTCTTTCCCTGTATCCTTATCTATAGACTATCCTATTCTACAGAATTAATAACTTGCTTTGACCATTTTTGTAGTGTATACTTTTCTTCCTATTTCAGAGCTAAGTTAAGATATGCCTTCAACATTCTGAATTTGTGTGTTATGCCATCATCATGGGCATGGATACAATACAAGAAGTTTAACTGTTTTCAAAGAATAGGTGATATAACTGCAAAGAGATCCCTGCAAAGTGGAAAATAAGGTGTCCAAGTGATGTGACTTCCTTCTGTCTAGGAATATTTTTCAGGCCACAAAACAGTGAGAGAGCACTGGGCAGTATACTGAATCTTTAGAGATACATATTAGATACAATATTTGAAAAGCTGAAACATTTCATAGTACAGAGTACATAATAGGGAGTAGGGTACATAACCAAGACAGGATTCTGTAAATCATCATTTGGAGTCTTTTGTCTCTGCTGGGATTGAATAAATATTAAAGTAAAGTTTACTGAGACTAGCAAATACATACAAAGGATATGTAAGCTACACAACTCTAAAAGATCACCAAGAGTGCAGGATATTCAAGTTTCAATCTTTTGGAAAAAAGATACTGCTTCCCATTCAACAAAGACTCTCAGGAAATTCAACATGTTGGTATTGGAGGTAAACTTCCCAAGAATGTAAGACAATATTGTCCCTCGATACAGAAAAATAATCCAAATGAATGAAACTCATCTTTAAATAGCATACATTCCTGCCCAAATATTCTTCAAAATGTCAAAAAGTAAGCCAACATAATCCAAAACTCTAAATTCGGCAATGATCTACATCCTATTGCCAGATGCAGTATAGCAAAAGTCACCCCAACTAGTTGAAATTTTAGTCACTAGAAGCAGATCATAAAATGACAATGAAGTTATAATCAACATTCAGTGCTTTTAAATGATTAACATAAATCTGTTCAAATGTTTAATGAAGAAAATATATGAAGACAGCAGTGTAGCATTATGAAGGACCCAATGGATATTTTAGAGATTTTACAAAATGAATTATATGAAAAATTATCAAATTGCCTAAATAACATATTGGAGGCTGGAAAGAAAAAACACAGCTCAGTAAAATCAACTAAATTTTATTTTTCTTTGTGTTTTGAAATTTCTGTCCTACAGATCCTTTGGAATGTTTGATTTATAGAAAAGTGGAAGAGAAAATAATGGATGACAGGAAGTTGAAGGTAAAGTAAGGGAACTAAATATGAACGGTTTGAATTCATAAAATCACTAATTTTGACTTCTAAGAAACTCTCTTGAATTAACATTTCAATTCAAATCAAAATTCAGAAAATTTTGAAAGTTAGGCTACCATCTGCAAGATGATGCTGATAGCTAATATAAATGATAGCCTACAATTTTAAAATATGTAGAAATTTCCTTTAGCCTTTGGCAAGTTTTAATTTTTAAAGAAAGGCTGGTATCTTTGAAAAGTCATTCTTTATTAACTTACTGTATCAACGTTTACACACCTACTAATGTTAATAAATAATCAGAAATTCAGATGAGGTACTAAGTACTATTAGATTATTCAAATACCAGAAAGAACTTTGGAAAGTATAAAAATAGCATTTCATTTTCATCTTACAAATGTCATTTCAGTTTTAAAAGCTTGCAATTCTAAGATAAATATAAAAATACAGAATTGTGATAGTCCAAATGTATAATTTAAATATGCAAAATGCCAATTAACATAAGCAAATAGTTTAATTTGGAAAAAATATAGTTTTAGTTTTTGTCTGTGATAGTGGAGGATTAACAGTACTCCTAATTTAAAGCCGTATTTAATCGTATTATCATTACACACACACACGTACATATAATTATCCATTGCATATATATGCTAACTGATTTTGAGTGTATATAGTATTATCATTTGTGTACATACTTTGGTATGAGGATTAATGACTTTTTTCTGTTTTACTCATCTCTGCTTTAAACATCTATCCAGATAGTTTCATCCTTGTTATTTCACATTACTAATTAGTGTTTCACATCATTCATATATTCCCTTGGGTGAAACTCTCCATGGAAGGAGAAAGGGCAGTTATCACGGTTCTTACCCTTACTGTTTGTTATATAAATGTCTCCCAAAATGAGAGAAAAGAGCAGCTTCTCTTAAATTTCCAATCTGAGAATTTTTTCTTGTTAAAATGTAAAGTACTATCAAATAACACTCTGAAGAGCTCAAGGCTATTCTGCTGTTTTTGGAATTAACCCATTTCTGTATTCCAAGATGTAGTTCACTTTACTCCCTGGAACAGGAAAGATGCTTTAATCCTTTTAGATGAAGGCAATTCTGGTTATCATAACATGATATGAATCGTATATATAAATAAAGGTTTCTCAACTGTCTTTTGCTGGTACATTAAGGTAATATAGATGACATCGTGGATTTGCATAAGTCTAACTGTTCAGTGCAGTTTTTTTTTTGGTTTTTTTTTTTGGTACTGGGGATCGAACTCAGGACCTTGAGCTTGCAAGGCAGGCAGCGGAACTACTGATCTAAACCTCCAGCCTGTTCAATGTAGTTTTAGGGATTCTCTAAGGTCATATTCAGCCTTCATTGTTCATTACAAGAATCCAATGGGCTTAGAAAAGCTTTTATAGTAATAGTTATTTTTAATCCATGGAAAGAAACATTAAAATAAACAAACAGGAAAAACACATTAATCAAGGCTCAAGAAAAACCAGGACTTTTAGTGACAGAGATTGTTTCCAGAAATATGAACTTCCATCACTAAGATTTAAACAGCACCAGCTTCATCATCAGACCTCTCATTGAAAACAGTGATCAACATGTTTATAGGTGTATATGAACATATATTTTTGTATATAATAAAATATGCATTGTTTCTATATATTCCATGTAATCAATTTTGGGAATGATTATGTTAACATTACTATTATCATTACATATATATATATATTCTAATATAATACTAATAATAATTCTTAGTATATTCTATGAGTGATTCTTAATATAAATGTGACATTCTTTCTGAAATCTACCCAGATTCAAAATTTTCTTGTTGTTAAATTATGAATAGACATTGAGGTATGCCTATGGTATATGTGTATGGATTTTTGTCCACTTAAGTTTAATTCTGTGCTACCAAAAGGCATCATAGATATATATGTCTCTTTTACTAAAAATTAGTTCTAGCAAGTAATGTTACAAGTAATGTACAAGTAATGCTATAAAATTGTATTTGCAATCAGGGTGGTTACAAGAAATGAAAGGTAATGTTATAAAATTGTATTTGCAGTCAGGATGGTTACCTCATGTGTTAAGTACTTATGCTTATGCAGAATTTTCATTCTTTTTTTCTTATATTGAATATTCCAGCATTATTTATTTGATCAAAATAAAATACTTTCCATCACTACAAACAGCACAGCTACCATTGTTTACACATCTATTTTTATGACTTTCCAACATTTTGAATCCTGTGTGAAACATTTAGTTTAAACAAATCTCAAAAATTCTCTTTTATTTCCTAACTTCTTCATATCTGTTGTCTCCCATCCTCTGAGGACATTTTTATTAATTGCTGTAAGATTTCCCAGACACCTAAACGATATGTAGATAGCAGGGAATAGCATGAGATTACCATGCATAGGGGATGAACGGCAAACCCAACTTTGGCTAATGTCATTGAGAACAACTCATTCTGAAAGAAACTTGTGCAAGGCATTGGTCTATGTAAATTTGAATCCTAACTTCTATATTGGTCTTTATAGATATTATAAAGAAATAAACAGTTAACTAATAATTTTAAAATCATTGTTGTCCTGATAAAGTCTATGAAGGTAAATTATAAAATGTTCTGGAAACTCAACTTACTGGACTCTTGTCTATAGATTGCTGCGATCACTAAAATCATTTACCCTTTCATCTGTGAAATCTATTTTAGAGTTATTTCCTCTTCCTAATCATTGAAACTAGAAAACTCCCATATAATAGTGTTCAATTTATCTTTCAGTTATCTCCTTACTCTTTAGATAATGTTGTGCTGTGTAATTATTTAAACCGTAATTGTACGTTGATAGGCTCTGCATTGTACTTTTTCATTCATGCGCCCAGAAACTGTATTCAACCTTCTACTTGGAACTCATTTTAATCTCATTTTTGTATACTCCAAATGCAAACATTCATCCACATTCTTATATCTCATCTCATTATAACAGGAATTACCATCAATGGAGACATGTTAGTAAAATCTTCAACATTCTGGATTTCATTATTTACCTCATACTTAATAATAAATAAACAAATTCTGCTAACATGTCCTTTAGGAACTACAATCTTTCCTACCTACACCTTTGTCACGAGAATCTAAATGACAGTCATCTCTCATTTATGCAGTAGTGCTGGATATATAATTGGTCTCTTTATTTTATATTGGACAACCTAAGCTCTACTCTCCACTGAACAAATAGAATGAACATCTTGAACAAAATCTAAAGGATTTAAACTAGTCCACCAAAATTATATAAAGTGAATTTTTTTATAACTCAACTTTTTTTCCCTTCCAATTACTGTTCTCTTAACATACTCTGCTATACTGGATATCATTTTATATATCAAATTTTCTGTCTTAGCTCAGGCTACTATAACAAAATGCCATATACTAGGTGGCCTAAGCATTAAATATTTGTGTCATTTTAATTATGGAAGCTAGAAAGTATAGGGTCAACATATAGATAGCTAGATAGATAATCTATATATATATATGTATATATAGAGAGAGATCTACAATGAGAGATAAACATATATAAATAGAAATCTATGTATAAATCTATATGTACACATATACATGTATACACATACACATATATACATATGCATTTATATCTATCTACAGAGACTGTGTTATGGCTTGTATCTAGATGTCCCTTCAAAGCCTCATGTTTTGGAGGAGGTGGTTAGATCATGGGTCTGTAATACTGGGATTCATGGTAATGTGTTACTGAATTAGTTCACTAGTTGGTTTAGCAGAGTTCTGAGTGTGGCTGAATGGATTTACTGAAGACAGAAATGCTACCTGGGGTATGGGTGGCACCAACTTACTGACTTGTATAGTCTGGATGGAATATAAGAGGAAGGGAGACTTTCTGCTACACTGCATTCTGCCTTCCCTGCCTTGTCATGGACTATTTCACCTCTGCAGTGCACCGCTGCCAGGCTGCCTTGACTTGGATCCAGCGGATTATGGACTGAAAACTCTACAAATTGTAAGTCAAAGTAAAACTTTCCACTTCTAATTTTGAGTTTCAAGTATTGTCTCAGCAATGAGAATAGTACTAGCTAAGACACAGGAAGAGAATTGAGGGGCACTATTTATAAGGCTGTTGTCCTATCAAATTAGCCCTCATCTCTAAATTTAAGCTTAGTTACTTCCTAAAGGATGAAATATAAACTTTCACTTCCTTTCATTGGCATCTTTTATTAAAATGGAGAGTTCATTAATTTCTATTGTATTACTTTGTTTCATTATATTTCTATAAAACATGGATATATGATAGTGCACATATATATTTAATTCTTGTTCTCTCTCTAGTCCTATAATTGGTCATAAAGGAGGGAACTTGGCTTTGTTCTCCCCCATATTTGTTGGCATATATTTAAAACAGTGTATTTTGAATAAATAAATGAATAAATGTTCAGGTCAAATACAATTGTGAAGATGTGATTAGGCTGGTGTTTTGAACAATATTTGGATGTCAGTCCAGAGTTTGTATTGAAAGTAGGAAAAAGTACAAAAGGAAATGGACATAATCACACATTTGTTGTGAATATCATACTAACTTCATACCAAAAGAAATACTATAAAGAAAGTTTTAAAAAGTGGAGCATAAAATAGAGTATGAAGAAATGAAAACAGAAATAAATTTCAATACATTGAATGATTTGAAACATAAAACATGTTTTATATTTCATATAAAAAATGAAGCACTCATAATACTTCAAAAGATCATTTAAAAATGTCAGTATTATTGAATAATTCATTATCAATTTGAGGAATTTATCCTAAGTGGTGATATCTGAATTATACAATAATGAGATTTATATTTATCAATTCCTTTTTTGAGATGTAAAATTGTATTCGCTGTGCAAGAACACAGCTTATTAACATATAAACTATTAGCTATTATTTATTTAGTATATTTTTAATTCAAAGTTTTAATGATTATTAAGCATCTTCATGTAAGTTAAATGCCTAGAAATAATTTATTGGCTTAAATTATGTATTAAAACAAGACATATAAGCAACTTATCCAATAAATAGCATTACTAAAATAATAAAACCTTGGAAGAATTTTGTATCATTATGTAGCATAAAATATTAAATAACAAAATGAATAGAAATAGTAGATCAAGATTTCACTTTCTCTTCAATTACATTATCTGAGCATTAACATACTTATTATTTCTCTTTATCCAAGCTATATATGCAATATCTCTTTTTTCCATTTCCGTAACTTCAGAGTTTCGTATCTGGAGAAGGGCGTGGTTCATCTGCAGCTTTCTTTCGATTATAAGACTATAAATTTTGAAAGACAGTGCTCATCCAAAATAAATTGCAATAATTCATTGAGTGATTACATTACAAATCATGATCTTGCACTTGAATTTTTATATATTACCCCCTCTCAAAAACAAAGCCAAGAATGAAGTATATCTGCTTAGAATAATCATAAAACCCTGACTATATATTTCACATTTCTAAACTTATATGCGAAACATGGCAGTGATTTAAGATGGAACTGAAGCCAGAGATCGTTTACCCGATGTTCTTTTTAATAAGGAGAAAATGCATTTTCCTGCAAATTCGTAAGATGTCTTCTCACATTAATTACACTTTCTACTTAACAAAAAACTCACTGAATGTGCAGTGCTTTCTTTGACATCAGAAATGCAAACAAACCTTCTGGACTCATTTTAAGAATTAATCTCCTATTATTTTGTATGTATGTATAAGCTCTGGAGCAATTAAACTTACCAAAGTTGTTGTATATTGATAATTAATCTCTTTAATAGTTTATTTGTTTAAACTTGGCCACTCTTAAAAAAAAATTTATTTTTTGCTAAGTATACAGTAAAAAGTCACCATTTTGTTTAAAGATATTTTTAAAGATAAGATTGTCTCTTTAACCATTGGAAGTCCCTGTTGCTAAAGTTATACTGTTTATGTCCCAGGAAATAGAAATAAATTAATAAAAATTCCAATGTTAGGTATCGAAAATGTGTGAAGTTTGCAAATTGTGTGGAAAACTCAACAGTGGTTACACTTTATTGTGTTTATTTTAATTACTGATATGTCCTTGGAGACTAACACTTACACAAAGGGAGAAATGTTTTTCTTGTGGAGAGCCTGGAGGGCTCATAAATAATACATAAATATTTCCCAGTTAGTACCTGCATTCTAATCAGTCACCTTCTGTCATGAAGTAATGTATTTATACATCTGTTATGTGATTTAATTATTTGTAGCATCCCAGTGTGTAATGATCATATAAAATTATAGTAACTATAAGGCAGAAAATGAAAATTTAAAGAATGATATTTTTTTCTTTTGTGCAGGCATGGCATATCACTTTTAAAATCTTGAGATTCAGTATAATTATTTTCTTTGCCTCTGTATCTGTGTAAACTTCATAATGGGCAACTCATGTCAGAGATGAAGATTCAAACATTAAACACAAGACAACATGCTTCTTAATTGAATGATTGAATTAAAATGCAAACATTTGGGTGGGATTAAAAGTTAAATATTATGAGAAATACTATTTTATATACTTTTCAGAGAGCATTTACCTTCAATGGACTGTATCAAATTGCTTAACATTTATGGCAAACTTAACTTTGTATTAAACACTCTTAATTTCAAACCAAAACTGCAGTTTTTATAAGTCTAAATAAGGAGCAGTGTACAAATGATAAAATCTCCCTAACATCAATCTATCAGGAAGGAATATTGCCCATTCTCTCATTACCACTCAAAATAAATAACTTTTTATAACTTGCTATGTCATAACTCTTGCTGTTATCCATCAGTCTGTGAATTGATTCAGAATGATTCTAGAACAATTAATATAAATGAGAATTATATGTGCTTGAGAAATTTACATAGAAATAAACCATTAGAAATGTCTGAATCTTGTACTTTTGTTTTTCTGTTATATCTGATACTGTTCAGTTTTTGTAAGGATAATTGATTTATTAAATTTTATTTATAATTTAATTTGTAAATTTATTTACAAATTTATAAAAGTAGTTATAATTTTTAATTGAATTTTATTTACAATTGATTTATTATCATTAACTGCCTTCATTTAATTTTACAAGGAAAACATATTTTCTTTTCTTCTTACTTTTAATGATCAAGTACATCCTGCCATTGTTAGGCTACTGTCACTCAATGAAGTTGCTTGACTTCACCATCATAAGTCACTTTTCATCTTTTGCAATCTACCACACACCAACTTATTTTTCTCAGAAGGTACAAATCTTCCTGCAAAATTTTTATTTTCAATATTTGTAGAGTCAAATATCTGAACAATTTTTGATTTTACTCTTTTTTGACAATTAAAACATGCAATAAAACAACTTCTTCATTTTCCATCAACTGTAATAGCAGGCCAAAATAAAGAAATGGAAATATTGGGACAAACTGATGACTTTGTCACAAACCATGTCTCAAGTTCTCAGCTCTATGGAGAAATGCAATTCTATTACTGTTAGATTTTCTGTCTTGTAAAGAAAAGCTAGAGCCTTATTTTGATATGAAATCTATTTTATTTTTAACATTTATCTAAAACACTGGGTGTGTATAACAAACTCAAAATTAATATGTGTTTAGATTTTCAAGTTACTGTACGAATACTTCTTCACAGTAACATCAGATATACATTTTAAAATCCCCACTTTGTTCATCAGCATAAAACTTATAGTCTTACCCATGTATTTTAATTTTTAAGAAACAATATTTTATTTTAATAATTAATCAGAATTTCAAAAAGTATCTCCATTTCATTTGTTACTTTTAAATATAAAGCCTTGATTTTTATATGGATTCTTGTTTTTATGTATGAAATAGACTTATTTTATAATGTGCTTTATAATTGTTTTCATCTGTCTTCAGTAACTTCCCTTTAAAAATGAAATTATGTCCATTTTTAGAATAATATAATAATTTTATTAAACCAATTCTGTTGCAAATAATGACCAAAAATGCTGTCAATTCTCTAATTTAGAAAACTAACCTTTTGAAGCATAGGGAAGTTTTGAGGAAGTCATAATTTAAGGAGACCAAAATTCCCCTTAGAAAATGAAAGTACTTGGGATGTACATGTCAGTAATGTTTTGGCTCTGTATGTCAATTCTTAAATTGCCAAGTGTATTTAGATGGAGTAATGCCAATAGCAGAAAATAATCCAACTGAATTTTAAGCAATAATTTGAGATTAAGCAATGAAAATATGGAGTTATACTTTCAAAAGCAGCAGATCTTGATTGGCCTAGATCTCAGAGACATGGGAAGACACGGAAATTTGGGAGATATACTTTGATTTTTTTCCTCTCTCTCAAAGATGAAAACCAGGTATAAAGCTAGCTATGAGGCTTGGTATAAAACACCTCTGAAAAGGTCAATTTTCTGCTTCTAGAAACAGCTGTTAGACCCACATTACCCCATCCTTCTGGCTACGATTATTAGTAACACTAGAAATTGTGTATTAAAAGAAACATGAAAATTCTGAATGTCAGACTGAAGGCTAGTTGATCAAGGACTTTAGGAATGAAGGAACAAGTAAGCAGTAAATTTCCTGAATTTGTTTTTTCTTTCATATGTCCAGAAGTAGAGCGGAAGAAACCCACAATACAGTGATGACAGCAAGGTGGACAAAAAATGCCCTAGTTAAAGCCGCTCTCACTAAGCAAAAAATTTTAATTTATCAAATCAGAAAAATTTTACACAATAAAATTATAAGCCCACATTCACTCATGCCAGGAAATGTGGATATGGAAGGCTAGATTTCCATAATTTTCACACTCATCCAGCTTTAAACTGGTAAAATGTATATGGCAGCTACTACCAAAGAAAGATGAGTAGAGACAGGGAGTGAGATTTTCATCCCCATTAGCTGGAAGCATAAAGAAGATTTGTTTTTCAGATATGTGACACTAGGTCAAATATATATCCATGAAGAAATATAACATGACACCTACATATATACAACATTGCTTACAAACGGATCAGAGTCAAATGTGTCTGGAATATTGCGAGTAGTACAGCAACAAACTTGCATGTTCTGGCATTCTTTTTATATACTAATATAGTTTCCTTTTGATACATACACAGAAGTGGCAAATTTGGATCATGTGGCAGTTTTATTGAGGATTTTTGAGCAGCTTGTATAATATTATTCAGAGTGGCTCTACTAAGTTGAATTCTAACAAACAGTTTACCAGGGTTCCCTTTCCTACACATCCTCACCAACATTTGTTAATTTTTCTCCTATTAATAACCCCCTTCAATACTGGAGGGAGATGATATTTTGTTGTAGTTTTGACTTGCATTTCCCTGATGGCTGGAGAAGCTGAGAACTTTGCTATAATTGGTTGGCCACCAGAATTTCTTCTTCTGAGAATTGTCTATTAAATCCTTCGCTCACATTAAATTGGATTTTTTTCTTATAGAATGTTTTAAATTCCTTATATATTTCAGATATTAATCCTTTTTAAGATGAATAGCTAGCAATTTTTTTTTCTGAATTCTATAGGTTTTTCTCTTTATATATTGAGAAAGATAATGAACATTTCCAGATTGGCATAACTTTCTTGTTTTATCCAAAATCTATTATTCCATAAAAATGATAATAATAAAAGCCACTAGATTAGTATAAGCCTCTTTATCATGAGATACTTGAACAATCACTTCAATTTAAAAATCTATCTAAAAATAGTAAGTGCATTAATAATTTGTTAATATTTAGTTTTCTTACTAATGAGTACTATTATACATATGTCTGTGGTATATTCTACAAAAACACCAACAGAAATTTTCTCAAAAAGACTAGATTTATACCAGTAAATTTGTTTACACATTATATTGCTGAAATTTATATCCAAGTGTTGATCACACACAAGAAGTAATTAGGTTATTTGTACAACTGACTGTAGGTCAATTGTGACAATTACTGTTTGAGTTTATTTTGATGATTTTTTGTTATTAAACTTAAAACAGAGAGGAATTATGACTAAAATAATACACCAAATACCACACATATATGTAAGTTCTTACTTCTAAGACTTAGACAAAGAGAGTCTTCCTGACCTAATCAAAGAAGACTACATCATTTTGAAACTTTATCAAAGTCGCAAATATTAATGAAAAAATTCAGTGATGAAAAGTCCATAATAATATTGATTGATAGACCTTTCTAAGGGCAAAAAAGCCATATTTTATCAGAGGCTTAGACACTGATAAATTTATCACATAGAAACCTTTCTGGTATTCCATCCATACAACAGTAAAATGTTGCCTGTTGTGTGAATTTACAGCCATAATATGAGATTCACAGCCCATCTAGTTATTTATTGTGGAAGCCTCCTGAATACTGGCAAAGTTATAAATGGTGAATTAAATCACAAAAATGTAGCTGCAGTTCAATCTAGGTCCTCCCTTAAAGTAAAATTAAAATAAAAGTAGTAAGTTGTTATAAGAAATACAATTTAGTTTTGTACTGTAATAGCTTTACAGATTCTTTTACTTAGGTAATAACGTGAATAAAAATATAGAGAGATATTGGAAAGAACCCCTACCAAGAACTTATTTTTTGTTTATTAAATTCAGATATAATTTGGTATTGAAAAGTTGTTTCCCTTGTCAGATTCTGCTTGAAAAAGATCCTACCAAAATTGAATTTATATTTAATTTCTATAATTATCTTTGAGCCTCTACAAAATATTAGGAAATTTTTTAAGTGATTTTAGCTGAAATTACATGAAAATAAATGATTTTATAATGGTAAGATTTAAAGCTAGAAAAAGCCAAAATATGGTTTTAAAAATAAGCACAAAATGAATATGTCATTAATATAAAACATAAAATAAACTATACTGATCTACCTGCACAAAAACAAATTCTTCATATTAAAAAAAAAAAAAAAATCACACAAAGAAAGGGCCGGGGATTTAGCTCAGTTGTTCCACTGCTTGCCTCAAAAGTACAAGGTCCCTAATTCCATCCCTAACACACACACACACACACACACACACACACACACAAAAATCACAAAAAGTATGCTACCTAGAATGGGAAAATGAAGTCTTTATAGTTAAAATGAGAAAATAAATGTAATCAAACCACAAGTTCTGACATGCTTTAGACATTCCACTACAATTTAGTTAACAATTTTATAATGCATGAATAGATAATAAACCCTCATTCTGTGAAATTTTAAATAGCACAAAATTTGATAAAAGGAAATACATTATTAGCCACCATATTTCCCATGTGAAAAATTCTTCCCAGTTTTATTGTCATAAAAAACTGTCTGTGAGTAATTATGAATAGAAAAATATGTAAAATTTGCATAAAATATATCTGTGCTTGGAAAACAAAGAAGCAAATTGTATTACTCAAAGAAAGATATGGGTTTTAGTACAATTGAGAAGTCAGTGAGAAAAATATATTTTAAATAATTAACAAAAATCCAATCTATTACATGGAGAGCTGAAAACTATAGCACTCTGAAAAAAGAGATCAAAGAGGATATCAGAAAACAGACAGAAAACCCTTACACCTGGGTGGGAAGAACCAATACAGTGAAAATGGCCATACTTCCAAAACTGCTATATAGATTCAATGCAATCCCAATTGAAATTCCCACAGCATACTTCATGGACCTTGAGAAAAAAAAATTCATTTGGAACAAGAAGAGACCTAGAATACCAAATGCAATTCTAGGCAATAAAGACAAGGTAGGAGTATAACAATCCCCAACTTGAAACTATACTACAAAGCTACTGTGATAGAAACAGTATGTACTGGCAAAGAAACACACCCAAGGATAAATTGAACACATTAAAAGATACAGAAAGAACTCCAGATGCACTCAGCCACCTCACCTACAACAAAGGAGCCAAACACCCGCACTGGAGAAAAGACAGCCTCTTTAATAAATGGTGCTGGAAAAAATGGATTTTAATATGCCAAAGATTAAAACTAGCCTTATATCTCACCATGCACTAATGTAAAATCAAAATGGATCAAAGATCTAAATTTAAAACAGTAACACTAATCCAGCTGGAAGAGAGATTAGGTAGAACTCTTGAACACTGGATTATGAAAAGAATTCATGAACAAAATCTCAGTCGCACGTGAACTAACACAATGAATCAACAACTGGGATCTCATCTTATTAAAAAAAAGGTTCTGTACAGTAAAAGAAGCCACCAACAGAGTGAAGAGACAACCCACATGTGGGAAAAAAATTTTACCAACTGGTTCTCAAAGGTCTACTATCTAAAATATATAAATAACTTAAAAATATCAGACATCCCAAATTTAAAGACCCAAATCAAAAATGGACATCTCAGGTGAACAGACATTTCTTCAACAAAGAATTAGATACAGCAAATTAACATATGAAAAAATGTTCAACATCACTGGTTATTCAAGAGACGCAAATGAAAACAATGCTGAGATTACTTCTCACTCCAGAAAGAATGGCTGCTATCAAGAAATTAAGCAATAACAAATGCTGACAGAACTGTAGGAAAATAGGAACCCTTCTCCACTGCTGGTGGGAGTGTGGACCGGTGTAACCACTGTGGAAATCAGTATGGAGATATCTCAAAAACTAAGATTAGAGGTTCAATTTGACCCAGCCAATCCCCTGCTGGGTATCTTCCCAAAAGAATTAAAAGCATCATACCATAGCAATATATGCACACCCATGTTTATAGGGGCACAGTTTGCAAAAGCTAAATCCTAGAAACAACCCAAATGCCTGTCATGTGGTGACTGGATAAAGAAGATGTGTTTTGTTTTGTTTTTTTAATCAAGTAAAGTACTACTCAGCCATAAAAAATGAGAAAGTAGAGACATTTATAGCTAAATGGATGCACACTGAGGCCATATTCTTAAGTGAAATAAGTAAGACATACATGTGTAAATACCAAATAGTTTCTCTGGTGTGAGAAACTGAAAGTGTGAATAAGGACTAAAAGGTTAATAGATAATGTGAAATAGGAAGAAAAGGGCAAAGGGGAAGGGGAAGTGAGAGGGGTAGGGGAGGGGAAGGAAGGGAATAGAATTAATATGAGAAAACAGAAAAATGGAAACAAAATCTTTGTAAATGGGGAGGGATGAAGGGGTTGAAGGGAGGGCAGGAGAATGGGGAAAAAAATAAGAACCAAGATAGATTACCTAAAGGTAAAAATTTCCATTGATGACTGTCATTATATTGTATACCTAAAATGTACCTACAACATTAATTAAAAAATAAAAAATAAATGGAGAGCAAGAAATAAGAAAAAAATAAGGAAATTATGTAATAACGGGAAATATGACTAACAATTTCTACTTTGACTAATTACAATGAATATTGATTCCATAAAATTCAGCCAATGAAGAGAATCTTATACTATTACATAAAAAGTTGTTGCAACAATAATCATTTAGAAGTAAAAGTTTAAGGAGTATTAAATATGAAAGGACCATGATATATTAAAAACATTTCTTTAAAAACAGAAGTGTTACAAATTTTAATACATCAGAAAAATAATATAGGATGATACAGGGAAGTATCACAATAGTGCAAAGAGAGCAGTTATCTTTTATGAAGTAAATATTCATAATATTATAATAAAAACAAACATCAATGAAGATTCAAAATATTTAAGTCAAAGTAATTCTATGTGAGAAAATAGATTAATCAACAATTATAAGTGAAGAACTTATTGTTTTATCTCAAGTGGATAGCAGAGTCTTATTATTCCTCTTTGTTGGAGTTTCATGCTTATATAAAATTCCAATACCTTTTACCTAATCAAATTATCACACTAATAATTATTCATTTTTCTCCTCTTTCATCAGGAGTCTGATGTCTTCTGGATATTTCCTCACAAAACAAAATAAAGTTTTTAGTCCTATTTTATAAGTAATCTTGTCATCACAAGAATTATATTTCTTTTTTTCTATATTCAACAATAATCCTCAAACATCTTGTCGATACACATTGCCTTCAATTCTTTGTTTCTCTCTTTTCCTGAAATCACTTTGTTCATTCTGTCCTCTCCAATAATCAAGAGAATGCCTCCATTTAACGTAGTCACTAAATTCTTTGCTGCCAAATGTGGAGGCAAAATTTCAGTCCTGATATAGTTATGAAATTAGTAAATCAATATATTCCCTTTATTTAATATACTGTCATATCCTTGCTTGTAAATTAACACACTTTTCTCATTTTCCTTCATACTCAGTCTAATTCTGTTCAATATTCTATTCAACTTTCTATTTTGCTTTCTAATCCTAGGTTATAATCTTCTTAAACTTTTATTTTGTTGGCGATACAAGTAAGCTTCAAGACTATAGTTCCCCCTATATTCCTGTTACATTATTTTCGTTTCTAGGTAAAAACTTTTCTTCAAGAGCTTCTTTAATCTTTGATTCTGTATATTGTGTCCATAGATATCTGAAATACACAAAAATGTTCAAAGTTGAACATTCTAAACTCTCATCAGCCTGCTGAAACAAAACAGGTTATGCATTCACAACATTTTTTTATGAATGGAAAATGTCATTGACTTTTGGATTTTCTCATAATAAACATTGAATTTATCAACAAATCCCGTTGATTTTACATTCATGATATAATGAAACTTTTGCACATGAAAACTTCAACATAAAAAATGAAAAATATGTTTAAAACAAATATTTTGATATTTTAGAAAAAAGATGAACTGAGTCTCGCGGAACACGCTGAACCAGCCCGCTGCAGACAGGCAGGTCTGTGCACGCCCTACCGAGGTCCCCAGTCGCACGGAAGAGGCCGAATCTCCCAGCTGCAGACAAGCAGCCACCTGATTCCACACTGCAAAGACGCAGAGGACACCACACCACCAGACCACGGTACTGAGTCCCGCTGCTCCCGGCCCAGAGGTAGGGGCTTCCCGGTCACCTCCCTCCTCCCGCTGTTCCCAGCCCAGAGGAATGGGCTTTTGGGCCACCTTCTGTCCCGCCGCTCCTGGCCCAGAGGAAGGGGCTTCCAGGCCACCATCCCTCCCGCTGCTCCCAGCCCACAGGAAAGGGCTTTTGGGGTCACCATCCCTACCCCTGCTCCCAGCCCCTGTCCCACCTCTCCCAGCTCAGAGGACGCAATCCGTGTAGGTGCTAACAGCCGCCCGCCCAGTCGAAATGAGAAAACACGTAAATAAGTCTCAAAACCAGACTTCCAGATCACCTACAGCAACCCCAAAGGGAAGTGAGATGGAACACCCTGATACTCAACCACCTGGACCCACTGAACTGGCAACAAAAGGGGATCTGGAAAAAATGAAATCAGAAATAATTTCTCAGATAACAGGAGAAATTGTGCCCCTAGTGCAAGACATGATTAATAAATCTAGAGAGGAGCTCAGGAACATACCTCTCTTTACTGTTATGTATATATTTGTATTTGTCCATCTGTGTAACAAATGTTTTTTTCTTCCCTCTCTTATCCCTTTCATGTTGCACAAAACATTCAATCAACATTTTGCTTAACATAATCTGGGTAGGCTTCATCCAGTCAATTGAAGTCCTGAATAAAACCAAAAGATCAACCTACTGGAGCAAGAAAAATTATCCTGAAGACTTCTCAGACTTAATCTACACCATACACTTCCCTGAGTCTTTGACATACCAACCTCCATAATAGCTGAAACAATTCCTTGCTGTAAATGTTTTACTCTATGCAAATTATGATAAATCTCTTAATATATTTTCATCTTTCTTTACTAATTTACTTAGTAATATTGCTAATTTAAATATACTCTTTATATATAATGTGTATTATATACAAATATAGTTAATTTTAAGTCAAATTTTAAATGTGTTCCAAGACTCAGATACTGAAGACTTGGCTGCCGTGCTGTGGTGCTAGAAGGTGGTGGAACCTTTAGAAGTTGGTGCCTTGTGGAGGAAAATGAGCTCACTGGCATTGTGCCCTTGAGGGAATATTGGTCCTTTTCACTTCCTGGTATCATTAGGGGAGCATCTCCCTCTGACATGTGCTCCCCGCCATCATGTGTGCTTTGCTACAGACCCATGGGCAACAGGACCAAGAAAGTGTGAACTAAAACCACATTTTGTCACAGTAATGGAATTCTAACCGAAAACTGGTACGAAGTAGGGTCACTGCTGTGACCACACTTGAAGCCACAATTCAGAATGCTTTGAAATTTGTGCACAGGAGGATATTGAAAAGAAAAAAAAAATCTTTTGGAAGAGTGGGCTAGAGAAAGGATAGAATGTTGTAAAAAGATTTTTACTGCCAGTTTTTGTGAAGCCCCTTAAAACCAGAATACCAACAGAACTGTGAGGTGTGTAGGCTATGCCAAAGAAATTTCAGGTGGAAATCAGGACTTCATTGGAAATTATAATAGGAGTTATTCATATAGAGTCTGGCAAAGACTGTCCCCACACTGAGACTTTGTATACCACTGGGTTTTACCGTGATGAACAGGTTTACCTGGTAGGAGAAATTTCAGTGAGACAGAGCACTCAGGTGAGGGACCAAGTATTACTGGCTCTTTCTAGCAAGATTTAACATAAAAATCAGGAGAAAACTAGTTATTTGTCCAGAAAAGGAGCATGTTAAAAGTTGCTGGAGAGGAGGGTGTTGAGACTAGCACCATTAAAATAAAACTAAGTACATCACACATGGATAATAGAAAAAAAATGATTTGATTTAATCTCTGAAATCAACCAAGTTCTAACTTATCGAAGATTGACGGGTGTAAAACTGAATCCATTTCAAGACTTCCTGTAAAAAAAAAAAAAGAGAGAGAGAGAGCCCAAAGGACCTACTTCAACTTGGGCTATGCTAAGAAAATTTTTCCTAGGATTTATTTCCTCAAATTTAACCATCAAGGCACTTACACACAGCTGCAACTAGGCTTTCAGTGGATCCTGGTACACCTCATACCAGTAGCATAATATAGTGTCACACTATCCTGTTTTTAACAGCATGCAGACTGCAACAGTTAAGGTGTCCTGCAAGCTTCCAACAAAATTTCAAAAGAAACCTGGCAGGACCAGTAGTGTGTGGCAGTATCAGAGGCCCTGCAAGCAGCCCCTGAGAGGGCAATACTTGAAGCTTTGAGTGAAAAGGAAGCTTGAACGAGAGCCTGGGAAGTTAGAGACAGCCAGAATGTCCAGTATCTACTGAGACAAGCTGTGGTCAGTGCTCAGACTCAGCCCAAATGAGTGGCCATGTGAGCCGCAGCCAACCAAGCTATGAGTGCAGAGCTTCCTGAATCCTTTGAATCTCCCATCACACCACTGCATGCCCTGAATGCTATACATGGAGACTTAAAGATGTAATATATGTCCTTCCAGGTTTTGGTCTTGCTTTGGTTTGATGTCCCATTATTTTCCTTTTAATTCATTTTGGAGTAAGATAGTTTACACTATATCACTGTACATTGCAAGGATATGATTTTTCAAATTTTATTCTTACCAAGACTTAAAGTTCCCTTTGCCTTGATTCTGAGAGTGGAATTTAGATATGACCTTTTGAGCAATGGTAGATATGCTAAGACTGTATGTACTCCTGGAGACGGTCTGAATGTCTTTTTACTGTGAAATGAGGATGAGCCTTCAGTGACCACAAGCAGAATTCTATACTTGGGATTTGATGTCCCCAAAGAACCATATGTTAGTTTGTTAGTGAGACTTTCGTGCTATTGGGTAGTAGTGAAGCCCTTAGGAGGAGGTGGGGTGAGTGGAAGGAAGTTAGATTATTAGAGTATTAGGGATCTGTCTTTGAAGGAGGTATTGGGAAATATTCGCCCTCTCTCTCTCTCTCTCTCTCTCTCTCTCTCTCCTTCCCTCTTCCTCTATCCTAGCTCCATGGGTCACGTGCAATATCATGGTGTACTGTGCTACCACAGACCCAAAGCAACAAGGCCAAACAACCATGAACCGAAATCAATGAAGCTATGAGTCAAAATAAACCTATCCTCTTTTTAAGTTGATTTCCTTAGGTATTTTGGCACAGTGATAAAAATCACTACACCTACAATGCTTTTGATTCTATTTATCTGGATAATCATGACAAGAAGAAATTAGAAACACCTAGAAACAAATTTTTGTACTAAAAATTATTCTTTTTTTCCACAGCCTCAACAAACCACAATTAAAAAATGATAAAAGGAGCAACATTGAGGAAATATAAAAATCAAAATGCACTAAAGCAGTGACAAAGAGAAACTAGAAAAAAAAATAGACATGCCAGTAATATAAAATACACACTACATAAAGTGCAATTGATCTGAGTGTGGTGGCACATTCCTGTAGTCCCAGAACAGGGGAGGCTGAGGCACAAGTATCCCAAGTTTGAGGCCAGCCTGGACTACATAGTGAGTTCAAGGCCAGCCTGAACTGCATAGCAAGACCTATTCTCAAAAAAAAACAAAAAAAAACCCACCTGAGATAAAACTGACCTCACATTTTGTGTTTGAAATAGACAGCAAAAAAGAATTACAACCTAATCTATCAGTTACTAAATGAAAGAAACAGGTTGAACTGTGTTAGCAATGAATGTATCTTTCATAAATAAGATCATATAGACCACTCCAGTATACAAATATTCACAGAATATTACAAGCAGGTGGCACTACAGGAAATAGTAAATGAAGACTTTATATAGAAGAATAATACTATAAAATTTAAATGTGTCTACACAAACAATGAAATGTATTGGAAATTTTAACACAAGACAAAGACTCATTGAGAATTTGAGGTTGATACAGTTAAAAATTACATAAAAGCCCAGGTAGACCAATGAATAAAAGAATTAGTATGCTGTGTAAAGGCATGGTTACTCAAATATTTTGAGATGTACTATATGTCTATAACTCTCTTATTTATTTATATCTATTCATTTGCTTATAATCATTTCTTTCAAGTATATTATAAAACTGCAATTTTATGAGAACACTGTTCAAATTGTTCTTCTTCTCTAGCTTTTTGTTTCTGACAATTGCTAAGCCAAAGGACCTGTGAAACTATTTCCTACATGTGATGTCTGGCTTTTTGCTCTGTACTTTAAAACTGGGTGAAGATTAAGATTTCTATTTTTTATAACTCCAAAAACAGTATAATTATGGTATCAATGAAGTGCACTTGGGTTTATTCCTTATAAAATCTTTTCCAAGATACTTATGCTTAGGGTAAAAAGATAAATCAATGTATATAGGTTTTATTTATAAACTTGCTATTCTGGTTTAGAAAATATTCATTATAGAGTAGATTGGAAAATTATTGGTAGTACTTTATTACAATGTAATTGTGTTTTATACAATATAACCATCTATAATTTCAAATTTTAAAAATGATTTCATATTATAATGTATAGCATATAAATAGGGTTTTCTACACTGGGAATAACTTCATCTGCAAATAAAACAGTTTTGTTTTTCCTTAGCTTCTTTCTGCTTATTGGTTTTCTTGCTGTCTTCATCAGCTATATCATCTAGTATGAGTCTGCAGTTGGTAAGGAGGAAAACTGTCCCTTGTCTTGTTTCCAGTCTTGAAACTGCATTTTCTCATCGTTGACTGTGAGGTATCCATAGATTCTACATTTTATAACCTGAATTATTTTCAGAATTTATAATCACAAATGGATACTTAAATTACTTGAATTTTCTTAAGTAACCTATTAACATGATTAATTAAATGTGTTTAATTATGTCTTTAAGCAACATTTTATTTGTAGGACAGATTGCATGTGCCTCTGATTTCTTATTGTTTTATGTTCACATTGCTATATTTGATTCCATAATACAGAATTTTACATCTAAGTTTATGTGTAATAATACTTGATGCGTAGTTTCACTTGAGTTAGAAAAATGTTGCTTACTGAAATATGAATGATATTAAATAAATCCATATGCTAAATACTTCCATACAAATATGTGGTATTCTGAAACTTAATTTTACAAAATTGTTTATATACATACGTATAGATGGGCGTATGTATGTGCATGTGGTTAACCCAATTCTCTTACTTAAGAACACTATTAAGTGCAGTTTTTAGGCTTAAATCTTGCAAAGTAGACATAAAATTACATACTGAAGATGGGTGACAGTGTAGATAAACATTACTGCAGAGAAAGAAAAACACTTGTTCTGGATTTATAATGTGAAAAGTGTTAATTTTGTCTGTAATATTTGTTAATCTTGGAAGATTCTTCAATGTACCATCAGGTGAGTAGAGCAAGTGATCCTATTTCACACATGGGGTTGTTCTGAGATTACTAAACATAAGATATTTAAAGTTGGTTTCTGACACATAATAAATGTATATTCACTTTCTCAGAAACTATGTATTGAATCTGTGTACTTCTAATAGTTACCAGGCATAAACTGAAAATAAGGAAAATGTTACCCTTGCGATGGTGAAAGGTAAAAATTTACTAGCAGGATGATTGGATGAATGAATTTGTAGCAATTAAAACTATTTTGATTTGATGGATGGCTAACTGAAACTCATAAAACCTACTTTATTCTCAAGGTTTTAGTGTTTCACTCAATAACCACAATGCAAAAACATGCAGTTTTAGATAATATGACTGAAAAGTGTTTAATAATCTTTTTGGAAAGATGTGTCCTTATGGAAAAAATTGTTTATTTTCTAATGTGAAAATAAGTATGCTTTAATAAATTAGTTCTATTTATTTTGATAATATTGTATAACGGCCAAAAATATAATTGCTTGTAACTAAAATTCAACATTTAAAATGGACAAATTTCAGTTATTTATATTTTATAGAAATATATAGAATTAAATATAAAATCTATGTGTGCTTGAATCTCAAGGGAACTTGAAAAGAAAACTAAATATGTGAGCAGTACATACCCTTGAAGAGTGCACTGAATGTAAAAGGAGACTGATCCAATAATTCTGGTTACTATGTACTACGTGTGATGTGCTATGTATTATTCCATTTCCTTTATTTTGTGATGTTTAAATTTTGACAAGGATTTTAAGTAATACTAACTGAATTTTAGTCTGTAACAGTGTATGTAGCAGCAGATATATTTGTATTGGAATAAAAGCCCACCAAGAAAGAGACTTAGAAAGTGAGAAACAAAATGAAATCAAATATTAAATGATTTAACCATAATCAAAAAATTTCAGGTGGATTTTATTTGCAGATTGTCATATGATTCATTGCTTTGTTTTCTGTTTCTCTACCATGCAGCTTTTTAAAATATAGCATTGTGTCAATTTTACTTCAGATGATTTGAACGAAAAATAATGGAAGATTCATACTTCCATGTTCCATTGCTTTATATATCTTAATCTTGCAGTTTATTGTTCCCAATGATTTGTTTTCTTCTTCTAAATATATTTTTACAAAGTATCTGTAATGTTTTGAACATTTAAAACATTTTATACATTATATTGTACTTCAGTATTATATTGCAAATTTTTAACATCCAAAGACATAGTTTTAAGGTTATCCATTTTATACAGGTATCTATAGTTCATTAATTTTTACTGCTGTGAACCGATACTTTTATATCTACCTAAGCAGCAGGAATGAATGGAGATGTTGATATTAACAGCCAACGGGTGACTGCACACGAGCAATAATGCGTTTGACAAGGAACAAGTTGTTTTTCTGTATTAGCTTTGAGGAGTTGGGGCAAGTGGAACAATGACAGAGATATTAATATATCACCTCCAGGTGACAGTAGAAATAAGAAAGCTATTGATTTTACAGCATCTTTGTCTCATGAAGAAAGAGAGATGTTTGTTTATTTTAAAGCTACAACTTTTATATGATTTATATGTCATTTATATGCTAGTTCTACTTTTCCCATTTGAAATTTAAGAGTACAAATAAGGGCTTCCTTCCATTTTGGTATGGCTAGTAAAGCTGATGAATTTTAGAAAAATCAAAGAATCATAAGAGTTATGCTTTATATTTTGAAGTAAGGGGAGGCTTTTTTTCACCAGACTTCTTTTACTAATTATTTCTATAAACAGTCGTATTTACAAAAAATGAGGAGTTGTGACCAACTGAATAAAAACAAAAAAAGTCGCACAGAGACAAGTTGATCTGGCCACTAAATGAACAGAATAGCAGAAAATTCTTAATATCCAATAAAATTCAATAGAAATTCAA
>NW_004624867.1:2841092-2874650 GCF_000247695.1 Heterocephalus glaber
ATGGAAATGATGTCTACGTAAATAAGGAAGGGTGGAGGGGGTGAAGGGTTCACAGGTAATGGGGAAAAAATAAGAATCAAGATACATCATGTAGTGGTACAAACACCCAATGATAAATGTAAACGTATTGTATTCCTAAAATGTACCAATAAAAGAACTTAAGAATAAAAAAAATGTAAATGTATTTATACAAAATGGAGTACTACTCTTCTATAAAGAAGGATAAATTTGAGACATTTTTAGGTAAAAAGATGCATCTCAAGACCATGATGTTAAGTGAAATAAATCAGACACATAAGTTTAAATATCTTGTTGGTTTTCTTGTGTTAGAAACACAAAGTGTAAATAAAGAGCAAAATGGAGGGTACGTATTGGAAAGTAGGAAGATCTCATTCAAATGGGAAGGGAAAGAAGGTGAGGGGGAGGAAAAGAAAAAGTATTTTAACATAAATAGAATGGAAGGAAAATATAGAAACAGATTTTGTAAATAGAGAGGAGAAGACAGGTTCAAGTGAGAGAAGGTAAATGGGAAAAAAGGAATTTAGATATATTATGTACAGGTACAAATTCCCCGTGATGAATGGGATCTTTATGTATGGCAAACATGTAGCAATAAAAAAAAAAGATTAAAAATTTGGCTGGAGTTTAGTTTAGTGGGAGGGTGTTTGCCTTGCATGTTCAAGGCCTTGGTTACTCTCCAGTACTTTAAATAAATAGAAGAAAATACAAATGGATACTAATAAATCAAGAGAATAAGAACAGCATTTAATTCAATGGGAATAAAGTGAATCAAAGTTCTCTGAGAGTTAAGTGGATTTCCTCAAAAGGAAATAATGCTTTGGTTTGTCATTGTTTACTTATTTAAAACTCTGAATTTTTTAAAGATAAAATAACCCTGAGGAAAATGTAACATTTTAATTTTCCTAAATCAAAGAACTACTAACCAGACAAGAATCTTGCTTTAGGCTACATGAACAAAGAACAAAACAATAACTATATTTAGGCAGTATGATTTCATTTTTAGTACTTTTATAACTTCTCCATATGAAAATTAGCTGGTGATTTGTGTTTTCCTTCCTGTGAACTATGGTTGACTCTTTAATCATTTTTTCATTATAAATTTTGACACAAAAACTTCTTTTGAAGGTATGACTTTTTAGGTTAAAATGAAACATAATTAAATGTAACTCTTAGAAATATATATTTTTTCTATTAATTGTCAGTAATTGGATGAAAATGAGCACCTCTTCTCCCATATCCTGAACCATAAGGAATGTTCACACTGCACAGCTGGAAAGAGCTCAATAACTGGCATGTGGGGATATGGTGAAATTTAGCCTTTTCAAGCAGATTTTTTAAAGCAATGACATATTGTCTCATCAACACATCTAAGAGCTTCTATTTTTGAAATGCTTCACTTATCACTTGTAGAGTGTTGAAATGGAACCTATTTTTTCCCCAAAGAGAACATTCCTTAGCAAAGACAGATTGTGTCATCTGCTGTACGAAACTGTCCCTCATGAAACACTCTGTCTATGGAGACAAGGGCATGCTTTCTGTTTGAAAAACGTGAATATTTAAAACTCAGAACTTTTACTTTATCCCTGAGTGATAATTTTTGTTAGGCACCAATAATTTTAACACTTTGTACTTGTATTCCTTCAAAACTCCAATTTTTCTAATTAAGACAAATTTATGCTTTATAAAAGACAATTTAAGAATGATAGAAAATGCAGAACACAAGTGAATATTGTAATTGCAGGAAAAATTTTTGGTTAATGCCCCAACTCTCCCTTATCCTACCAAATAATGCACATTTTGTGAAAAATGAAGGAATTATGTTAAAGCAGATATATGTGTAGACGTGGAAAAGTTGATGGACTTCGAACAACTCTGGTCAGGGTTGTTGCCTTTTGGGGCATAGGGATGGCTTGGCACAACATAGTTGTTATTCAGGAGGCAGTTGAACTTCCAGTGGCAGTGTCCTCCTCAAATCGCAGAACTTTTTCCTGCTGGTGGCAGTGGTGCTTGCTATATACTGTTAAGAGAGAGGCAAAATATGCATATATGTTTTGAACATAAACTTTTTACTGTACTATAATATTCATCTCCCTCTCCCTCTCCCTCTCTATGTACTTTCCCAGTTGCCATTTGGTGAGCAACTTTCCTCTACCACTGAGTCCAACTTGTTCTCTGCTTTACCACTAATTCAAAAACAATTGAGCCACTGACCATAGATTGAAACCTTGAAAATGTGAACTAAAATAACTACTTCCTCCTTTTACATTTTTAAAGGGCTTTATCCTACAAAACCTTTTTTTTTTTAGCAAAACATTTATTGGTATATTTTAGATATACATAATGATAACACTCATATAGGGAATTTTGTACCAGTAATTTATCACAAGTATTTTGTCACAGAAACAGAAAGCTGAGTGACAATAGCACCGAAGTTATAATTTAAAAACTCTATTTTAAAACACTAAAAATTCAGAGGAAAACAACAAATATTCCTAGTGTCCCCCAAGCCGTCTTTCTTTCATTTCTGAGTCAATACCCCAGAAACGTAACTGTAGATCCTGACTTTCGTTTTCACTGTCTGTTTTTACCTGTTTGATTTTATACACAGATGAGGACACTCAATATCTACTTTATTGTTTCTGGCTTTTTTTACTTAATATTTTCAGACTTGTACTCTGGAAATTGTTTTAGTCATTCAGGTGTGAAAAGGATTAACGAATCAGTAAACTTATGTGTTTAAAGTCAATAAGGAAATATATATAATTTAATGTAATAGATTATTTCAAATAATATATATTATAAGAATCATGTGTGTGGCTAACATATGCTTAAACAGTTGTCTGAAAGTATAAATGTTTTAAATTCTATTAGTGTAAGAATAGCAGTTTGAGAAGGAACAATTGGAATATAGAGAGGGGAGGACTGTCAGTGATATCATTTTTTATTCTTATTCATAAATTGATACAAATTGTGTAAATCTGTTAAGGCAGATAAAAGAGACAATTTCATCACATAAAGTCTAAGTACATAGTCAGAAAACCTTAAATAAAAATACATATATTACAAATCAGGAGGTAGACAATAAATGAACTTATTTCTCTCATCATATTGATATTTTGCTTATAATAATTGAAACTTTTTTCCCTTTCTGATTGTTATTATAATGAGAGTTTTACATAAATTTTAACCCATTTGCTATATAGGAATACAGCCATATTTCTGTTTTATTGTTTAACCTGAAGTTTAAATAATTTTAACACTAAACTTGATATTCTAACAATGTTAAAGTTACTTTTATAATTAACTGTGATGGTTAATCTTTATTGTCAATTTGATTGGCCACAAAGCAGCCTGGATGGTTAACATTTCTGGGTGTGTCTGGATGGATTATGAGGGTGTGACCTTGGACACTACACCCATCTTTTGTTCCTTTTCTGACAGTTTTCTCAGTCCTTTATATCCTGGCCATTATGAAGTGAGAAGTTTTCCTCCTCTAAGCCCTTCCACCATGATTTTTCTGCTCTTGTGTGGGCTGACCAAGGACTGATACCTCTAAAACCATGAGCTAAAACAAATGTTTCTTCTTTAAGTGGTAGATGTTGGATATTTTGTCCTAGCAACAGAAAAGTGACTAACACACTAATATTAAATTCAAACAATCTTAACATTTTATGGGTACCTTATTATTCCTACATCTTACATATCTTCTCCATATTTATATTTTCACTGAAGTACGAGGTTTGTATTTATTTTGGGAATTATTTTTAAAGAGAAGGGACAAGATGGATCTCTTGCAATAGGGAAGAGGTCTAAGGGAACAAGGCAAGAAGTGAGGAGGAAGGCAAGGAGATATGTAGAATAAAGATATGTCACATACATAAATCTAATATTGTCAATTAATGTAAACACTTTGTCATAATATGAGCTAAGATTAATAATGGCAACAGTAGGGAATAATAGAATAGGAGAATTGGAGGAATGAGGGAGAGAGGAAGGAAGGAGAAAGGGGTTTGAAAAGGGAAACAGGCTATGTTATGTACACATAATCACTCAGTAAGATGATTGTAAACTGCATGTGCTGCAAATATGTACCAATAAAATTTTAAAAAGCTTTTTAAAAGTGAGGTCAAGATAAATCCTTCCAGTGTGATACAATAGGCATACACTTCACATTAATAAAGTACTACCTGAAATGAGGTTACACATCCTATGCTGTGAAAAATTGTGTGCCTGACTTGTTCAGAGCCTGGAGAATTGTGTGTTTCTGACAAGGAAGTTACGGAGGAGATGGAGAAGCAGAATGAAAATGAACTTAATTGAGAAGTCCAAAAGTAGAGGATGAAGATCAATGTGTGTTCCTTTAATGACTACTGGAAAATGTTCTATATAAAATATACACTAAGTCAGGGGAACAGATAGGTCTAGCATATCCACACAGTATAGAGCTAGAGCTTCTATACTCGAACATTTAAATTTTGCACAGTGGTCCTGTGACACCTATTCATAATGGTAGATATTTATTCTTATGCTTGAAAAGATAAGAACTATTCATGGGTGCACATCATCCATATTTATTTAGTACTACTGGGCTGAATGTTTAACATATCTTCAGCACAGATCAATACGGACACATAGTATAATATTATCCACCACAAAGTCAACTGAACACAAGTAGAAATTTGATTTTATGCAACTTCCTACTCCAGAAAGTTTTTAAATTAAATTTTACTGCAGTTAAAGCTTATAAACACTTTTAAGACTTGTCTGATAAAGACTTGTTTTTTAGGCTCACAATGTTATTACTATAGCTGATATCTAAATGCTCATAGAATGTCTCATTTTCTGACATGGGCTCTATAATGGCATTGCCTTTGACCAAGTGATACACTATCAAGCAAAAGAGATGTAAAAATGAGTGTATAAAATAGTAACTCCTGCCTTTAATACATAATTCACTATCCATAATCTACTGATCTTATAAAGAAGGAATCTAGCCCCTTGAAGGGCCAACTAAAATTTCAATGGGGGAGAGTCTGTGTGAAGATGGAATATTGTCTTTTAGGATGTGGTGCATACTGTAAACAAATATTGGTTCCTTAAGAGGTAAAACACAGATCCAGGAACCATGAAAGTATAGATATAGCAGTGACCCATTCTGTTTCTCCCACTGTTTCTGCTTCTTGCTTTCACAGTTTAAGATATATCAGCTCAGAGATTTTTTTGTACCAAAAGGGGAAAGCTTCTACCAGCCATACACATTTCACAGGGGAAATTTGTACTGTGCAGGAACATAGTACACATTTCACTAAGCATATGATCCTTATGCCGCTTGGATATTTTTCGATCCTCAAAATGGCAGCCAGTAGGGAAAGAATAGTTGATTGTGATAGAGTAGTTGATTGTGTTTATTCTAAAGATGAATGGTGGTGAGTAGTTCATACATTAAGGTCAACTAAGGTAATAATAACATACTTTAAATGAGAAATTATAACTATAGCTTTAAAAAATCATGGAAATCAGGATATCATGCAACTGACTCTTAGAAAGACAGTGTTAAATGAGGGTGAAATAAATCTAAATGGGTAATAAAGGAGAAATGACAAATACAGCTTTACAGTGAAGTATAGTAGTAGGGCTTTTGTATATCCTATTAGACTCTCATGTTTTGCAATCAATTATGATCAACCACCATCTTGAACAAAATAATGAAGGATGGAATAAACTTAATATGAAATGCAGTGTGTGTGATCAATATTAAAGACACATGAAGCTGCAATTTGAAGTGCTCAATATGTGTTCCTTCACAACTCTTGGATTCTGCTGTTTCTAATTGCTGTCACCTATGGCTGCTCCTGAGGACTATTCTTAGGCTCCTGCAATAGTTTCATCTCTAGGTGCAAACACTGAAGTTTCTGGAAATTTACATTTTCCAACGACTGGATGTGGAGACAAAGCATTGTCTGATTTCTGTGCCAGTGTGAAAGTCCTTTATTTGAGTTAGGGAAAACTTCAGGCTCAATTCATACTCCAGACATCTTGTAAAGAATCAGGCTAAAGCCATAATCCGTTGAATTTTTATAAAAATCACCTTGCTGGGCTTTGTCTTTTTTCTTGCCTAGTTTTTCTTAATATCTGACTGATTTCTCACTTGTACATATGTTCATTTCTCAAAATGTGCTTTTGTGAGAATATTGGCCTAGGATGACTTCATACAAAATGCATAATGAAAGAAATATGGTTCTGAACAAAACAGACATATGCACACTATAACACACAAAATTAGTAATTTTAAAGCGGATCACAAATAGTCAACTGCAGTGTCTAATAATTGGAGCTTTTGACAAAGAACTGGAAAGTCTCATCTCTCTACTCCACTTTAACCGCATGCAGACTGTTGGTATGTTGGTTGTTATCCCTGTGGATGGAAGAATGGGGAGTCCTTGCTATATAGATATTCTTTCATTCCCAGTGGAATGTATTTTATCATTGTCTCACAATAAAAAATGGTGATATCCTTCCCAGAAGTACACCATTTTCTCTCACCTACAACAATTTGACACAGACTACAGGCAAACATTTGTAGCAAGAATTTTAACCATATACAGCAAACATCAATTATTCCAGGTGTCCACAACCCCCAAGACATGAACTGGTACCAGAGTGTGGCCTGTTAGGACCTGGGCCACTTGGCTGTTGGTGAGTAGCAAGCGTCAATTTGTATTTACTGTCAGTGTGCATTGCTCACATTACTGCCTAGCTCTGCATCCTGCCAAATCAAAGGCAGCATTAGATTCTCAGAGGCAAAAAAGCTTCTGTGAACTGTGCACACAAGAGATCTAGGTTGCATGATCTTTATGCAAATCTGATACCTGATCATCTGAGATGGAGCTGAGGCAGCGATGATAGTGCTGGAGAGTGGTTGCAAATACAGATTAACATGAGCAGGAAGGTTTGAGTGCACAGAAATCACAATAAATCAATTTCATCTAGGCCTATATCAAAATCCTATTAGTGAGTGGTGACAATTAGAATGTATCTGGGCAGGCTTTTATAGTGGCAAGAGAATTGATGTACTTTAAAAGCTGTTTCTGGTAGCAGGCTTAAAGTTAGAATCCAATATTTATTTTAGGTTATGCATGACCTGCCCATTATTTTATTTATAACATCCATCTACATCTCTTTCCTACACTGAACAGTTGTTTTGGTCACAATTTTAGTAAGCCACAAGTTAATTCTAGCCAAAACGAGCGAAAACTAAATGTAGTGGAAAATTTATTTGAAAAAGAGGAAAGGCCCAACGAGGAGATAGCAGAAGACACTAAGACTGTCAACAAAAGGAAAGTTCCATTTCAAATGAAATACCATGAGTTCTGCCTAAATTATGAGTTCATTGCAAGTGATTCACTTTCTCCAAGCCCACTTTTTATAATATGTGGTGACAAGAGGCCCCACAAAGCCATGAAACCTTCATTACTGCTTTACCACATGGAGACCAAACACCCTGCAATAAAAGATAAACCTTTGCAACTTTTTAAAAGGGAAAAAAAGTGAACCCAAAGGACAGAAGCAATTATTAAAGGATATCATTTCATCAAATATATCTGCACTAAAGACATAGTCTTAGTGGCAAATCTCATTGTTAAACCCAAGAAGCTCTTCATTATTGGTGACGAGTTGAGCCTGCTTACTGCTATGGACATATGTCTGGAAAATTGAGAAGATGCAGTTCACAAGGGGGCATATGTTCCTTTTTGGGCTGGCACTATAACTAGATAAATTGATGAAACAGTACAGGATATTGAGGCACAAGAGCTAGAGAAGGTTAATGAATTACCACAGTACTCAGTCCACGTTGAAAAGCCTACCAATTTTTCACAATGTAAAAATGGTAGTTTTTGTGTCATATATCTTTCAGGATGATGTACATGAGAATGTGTTATGTGCAGTTTGAGGCCAACCAAAACCATAGCTGTGTTACTACTTAAACCTTTGAGTGTTTACATATCAGAAAAACTGAACTGGCTATTTTATGTTAGTATACACACATCCAGAGCAGAATCCATGAATGGTTATCTTTCTGGTTTAACTACTCAGGTCAAAGAGTTTCAGTCTATGCACTACATCATCCATTCAGAAAAGCTGACTATGTGGAAAAATGTTACTTGAATGTAACAACAGTTTGCAGGATGTGGTTACAATTAGCAAACACATTAAAGTACATGTCTTAACTCACATCTGTTGATGCAGCTTTGTGAGATGTGTGCAGAGCACTCACATCTTCTCATATACACAGAGGTGAGATGGCTTTCTAATAGGAAGATCACTGGGCAGCCTGTTTACTCTTGTAACATATTCAACTTGTTCATTCAAATCAATGTATCACTTCAGGTGAGAATGACAATTGTGTTCAGGTTGGCAGATAAAATGTCTGCATGTGAAAGCAAACCAGAACTATTGGAATGGTCAGTGAATGTTGGAATTTTTGACACGTTTCCATCATTAGCAGAGGTTTTGAGAGAGAATGAGATGGGGCTTTCTTCCAGGTGCTGCATCGCCTACCTCTGCTTTCAAAACATTTTGAGCATTACTTCCCAATCACAAAAATACTCAAAATTGGGAAAGAATAGAACTGTGAGCTATTTGTGAATAAACTAGATGAATCAAATTTGTAAGTGGTAGAAGAGGATGAACTGCTTGAAATCACAAGTAATAATGGCCTTAAAAGTATGTTTGAGGCCACTTCAAGGCTCCATACCTTCTGGATAAAGTCAGAGCAGAATGTCCTGAGGTTGCCACAAAAGCATTAAAAATTTATTCAATTTCCAAATCTTATGATTCAGAAGCAATGTTTCCTGCAGTGAGAGTAACCAAAAGGTGAATGTAGAGTAGACTGTAGATAAGCAACATATTTTGGGTGTCACTGGGACCATATAGTTGCAAAAATAAGCTCAGAGCACTTCCTGATTCTGAACTATGGTGAATTTTATAGTTATCTAATTATATATTACAATGTAATAATAATGTAAATAAAGGACACAATAAATATGATGTGCTTGAATCATCAAAACTACCACCCTCACACCCAGTCCATGGAGAAATTGCCTTCCAAGAAACTGGTCCCTGGTGGCCAAAGTGGGTGGGGACTGCCTAATTGTGTTACACAAATTGAAGGTGTAAACCAAGAATTATCAGTATAATAGAAAAATTTAGACAATGGAAGAGAAGTAACAATGTTCAGGAGTATGAAAGAATGAAAAGACAAAGAGATCCCATTACAACAAAGTACTCATTACAAAATGGAAACATAAACCTGGAAATCATTTTTAAAAGACAACAGAGCTATATAAAAATGAGTCAAAAATATATATTTATACTGTTTTACCACAGAAGATAAAGGAATTACTATCCAATGTAACAAGAGTACTTAAGCAATCAAGAAGATACTATATGTACAAACTTGGGTTTCTACAAAAACAATTAAAATGAACACATAAATAATATTATTCAGAAAATAATCGTGTCTATAACAGTAAATAAAACAAATGTTTTTTATAATATATACACACAGAAACACATGCATAGACATGCACAAAGTACTTAACTATCAAATGTAAGAGAAAATTATTAAATTATTTGAGAAAATATTTGAAACTATATTCTAAAATGGAGCATTATTAAACTAATTCTTATGTCACACACCAAAAGTAAACATACATAGACATACTATGCTAACTCAAAATCATGGAAAATACATATCCTATTATGCACAAGCAGACCAAAATATATTCCCAAAGAGGGAGAAAATATTTACAAACTCTCACAAATAATATCCACAGGCTAAAAAAATGAATAATAATTAAATTATAATCCAAAATAAGTCCAATATCTCGAGATAATTAGTAGAGGAGGAAAAGAGAGAAGCAAATAAATACATAAAAGAGATTCTTTTCCCTAATAGTAATATGGACTGATCCTCAAATATACTCACTATATCATTTAATAATGAATAGACTGGCTAAAATTAAAATGAAATTTGAACAATGATACACAGAAATTAAAATGTTCCTATAATAATTGTAGAGATCAACTTTGTAATATTAATAAAGCTATAGTCGCGGAAATCTTAAGAATTTTCCCATTAGCTACTGATTTTTCTTATACCCATTGTTTTAGTGTGAGTTTGCAATAATTAATCATTACATCAATTTGGGTAATTGGTATATGCATAAGCATATACCAAATGTTGAGCATTTTCAATCCCTTCACCCACCCCCATCCACTTCTTTCCTTCTTTTTTCTTCTTTTCCATCCACTTCTTTCCCCACTGCCCCTAGTTACTTTCTCCATATCTCACAAATTGGCCTTTTTTTCCCCTCTTATCTCTTTTTTATTTTATTAGTATTTTAGATTCCTTATATAAAAGAAAGCATGTGATTGTTGGAGACCCCTGCAGTAAGGTTCCAGTACCCACCTGCCTAATGAGAAACAAAGACCTGAGAGAAAGAATGCACTAAGAGGGCCGGGGATTTAGCTCAGTGGTTTCAGCGCCTGTTGTGCAAGCGCAAGGACCCCAGTTCGATCCCTGGCACTAGAAAAAAAAAAAAAAGAATGAACTAAGAGAGAAAAAGCAGGGGGCCAGGACGACCAATGCCTGTGCAACTGACAAAGGCGCTGGGCAGTCCCACGCACTGACTTTTATTGGCAATCAATTGGGGTAAAGGTGATGGGGGGGTTTCTATGGAAATTAATGTAAACAAGACTCAGAAAGGACAAGAATTCTCAAATTGGGAATAGACAAAATCTACGATTGTAATCGGAACATTGTCCTTCTAGTCTGAAGGTTTTAGTTGAGGGAACAGAATTTGGGCGCGAGTTACTCTGACCTCGGCACATAGGCTCCAGCTGGCCTCACTTCTACAAACAAGCCAATTGAGGGTTAAACTCTTCACAGCCGGCCTTGGGCATAATCAATATTACGGTCCTCTGCATGTGATATTTGATTTTCTGTGTCTGAATTATTTCACTTAATCTTACAATCTAATTCCCATACGTTTTCTTTCAAATGACAAGATTTTATTCTTCATGATGGTTGCATAATATTCACATATATATCACATTTTCTTTATCCATTTTTGAAGGTCATGTGGACAATTTCTAGAGCTTAGTTATTGTGAATTCTGCTGCTATAAACATGGTTATATCCATTGTTTATAAACAATCACATGTTCATCATCAGTAGAACAGATAAATGTTCGTGTCTATGACTACATTAATAAATACTGTGTATATTCTCAAGGTAATTTTATTGAATATATATATAAGTATCTTTACAAATATATTTTTATAATAGAAAAATATTTGCACCCAATGTACCAATTATTTAGCACTCTTGCCAAAGCATCATGTATGTCCATGTTAGTTTTCACAAAATGTCTATGTAATATAGATTTAGACACAAATTTTCACAAAAAAAAACTAAGTCACAGAAGTATTTAGCAATTTGCTCGAAATTACTCACCAAATGACTAGTAGAACCAGAGATTAACCTAGTCACTATAGCTCTACATCCCATTCAATAAACACTAAGCTTAATGTTCAGTATAAGAGTGAGAGATAATCAAATAATAATGTATTTGTGCAATATCACCCATATAATATTTGAAATAAATGATTTTTCTACATGTGCAACCTTGATTTGTCTCAAAAGATTTCTATAAACCAAAAACCTGTTAAAAAAACCAAATTCAGTATGAAACATGCAACATAAAAAGCTTAAAAATCTATAAAAATAAAAACAGACATAGATGACTATATATATTAAACTAAGAATGACATGGGTATGACAAGGAATACAGCAAGCTTCAGAGAGTTGTATTTAGATCAGAGAATACAGTTGGAAAGACATACAAAAGGGCTTCCACAAAATTCTTCTATTTTAAATAAAGAAAGAAACACTGCAGATGAGAAAGGATACATTAGTCATTCCTATGCATATTGGGATTTTTCCATAACTCACTGACTCAGGGTGTCAAAGTAGCAAAACTGTGGGAGGAAAATTTGTCAACTCATTACAGCAACATTGAAAGGCTTCCAGGTGCTGTGCTCAGACCAGAAGCAGGGGACATGAACTTGTCATCCTCCGATGAGCTCCCCCGAGAATGGATGTTCTCACAATGGACACAGAAGCCTCAGCCAAGGGTGTTTCTCAAACAGCAAGCATTCATAACCATCCGTGTGCCACTAGAGGACAAACAGGGAAAATGCATAGGAATAATTAATTAAGGAAAATAGTGCAGAATCCATAGTATACATGAAATAAGCATGCTTAAAAAGACCTCCATCAGAGGCCAAATGAAAATTGCAGAAAACTATGACATTTTATGCCTATTAGGTTTATTAGAAGTGCATTATCCATGAAAAGTAACACAAAGCCCAAAATTGGAAAAAAAGATCAAAATTCAAATAGAAGGCCATCAAGATGCAATGCTATGTGAATGCTATTAAAGTTAAGGAAACAATGAACACAAAGAAATAAATATAAGAGATATGATCAGTATATAAGCAAACCACACAATATTCTTGCTAACATATCATTTGTTAGAATTTAGTCATGTGACTAAAATATTTAAGTAATAATCTTTTCTTGGTTAACTCTTAGTATCATAAGAAATTGTTTTCAGAGTCATAATAAGAGTTGACTACTAAGTAAAATATAGAAACTTTTCTCTGGAGAAACATGGTAGGTGATGTGATTGAAGGGGACTGCAGAGATGACTTCAGTTATGCTGGTAATGATGTTGGGTGCAAGTGTGTTGATTACAGTTATTTTAAATGGTGTATGTCTTATGTTTTTGTATGAATGACAGAAAAATAATGATGGATTTTGTACCTGAATTTCAAGGCATGCACACACACATGCACACATGCAGTATACACTGATGTCCACACTTCTCTCAATACTGAGATATTCCTTTCACCAAGTACACTGGAAGCAGAGCTGGCAGATGGCTCCTGACTGTCTCTGGTGAATATTGGCCACATTGCACAGGTGCTTTATGGCTTTATGGAAAGTCATATAATCCTCCTTCATATCCACTGGCTACTGGGCATGTAGCTTACTGGTAGAACACTTGCCTAACATGCACAAAACCCTGGGTTCAATCTCCAGCCCTGCAAAAAAAAAAATAAATAAATAAATAACATCGATTAGTTGTTATATGTAGGGAAAAGGATAACAAGTTAAATATTTGGCCCATTTACCTAAATCTGTCACAGGGCCATGAAGACAGACCCTGTGACTTTTGTTGTACTTGAATCATTGATAAGCTTATTCCTCTCTCCAATTTTATTTTCTTATTTTTTATAGAAGTTAATCTACTATGCACAATCTACTACATGTTCTGTGTATAATTTGCCAACTCAGAGCCAAATTTTCCAAAAAGCCTCTTAAGAAAAAGAAGGCTAGACCTTGTATTATGTGTTCACAAAATATTAGTCAATTAATGGATGAAACATTACGTAGATTGGACATACTTAATGACAAATAATTGATGACCACAACTGTAAAAATGCCACTAATTTTTAGTTTCCCTAACAACACAAAAGCATTGCTTAATTTTACAAGTACTTCCCAATTTAAGATTTTGCTTGCAGAATAGAGAAAAAATTAATATATTTTTAACAACTGTATAAATTATAGGTATCATAGCTAAATTATTAATTCTCAAAGAGTGTTAAAATGCAAGACAGTTTAGAGGAAAGAAGGGATGCTAAATAAATCAATGGTGATTTTAATAAACTAGAAGCTTTTAGGTGCTAAATCTGTCTGCATCTGATCTGAATTGCAATTACCTGTCAAAAATTCATCCATCATCACAATCTCCAAACAAACTTTCTTGGCAGCAGATGTTTGAGGAAAGCTATTTCGTGTGGCAAATTTTTCTTTTGGTTTACAACATCCTCAGGAATGACAGAAATTTCAGGGAATGTTTCAGCACAACTCAGCAAAAACCTGCTAGGTGCAAAAAAATAGTGTTTTACACAGTTTATATAATTTATAGATGCATCCTTAAACAGAAACTATTCATTCATGAACTAATGTTGTGAAACTTATTGTTTCTAAATAACATCCATAATCTTTGATTCCAATATTTCAATATTTTATAGGAATACAAGGCAATGTATATTACAACAATGCATTTGAACAAAATATTTCATTTTATAGTCTCTTTTCAATTTAAAGAATTGTAAGTTGTAGTTGGATAAAATAACTTCAATATAATAGTCATTTTTAATGTCCGTTGATAACTTAAAGGAAAATAGGATCTACAATGACCTTGCTAAGAGCAAAGACTCATAAATTATTGACTAAAAACCAAAATGTTGGCTATAACTTCAGCTTCTTCACATTTATGCTTTCTTTGAAAATTATATTGCTACATTTTAGATTTTATACCAAGAAAGTACATTCCTAGTTCAACTATCATCTAACAATATTTATAACTAAATAGTCTGTGTGGTACATACCACATTTTCATAATAATTGGTTCATCAATCTTACCCAAATAGTGAATATATGAATGCTTTTTTGTCTCTTTCATTATGGTCAAATATTCTTGGCAGTATTCATTATATTATTAAAAAATCCAAAATTTTTAAAGGAAGACATGTGATAATATCTTTGTGATTTAAGGACAAAAAGGTTTTCTTAGATAAGAAAATGAAAAAAAACGTACAATGAATTTCCAAAAAAGAAAGTAAACTTCATGAATAGAAACTTCTGTTAATCAAAATACACTGTAAGAAAATGACCAGAGCCAGGTGTAGTGGTGCACATCAGTAATCCCAGCACTCTGGGAGGCTGAGCCAAGAGGGGTAAGAGTTCATGCCCAGTCTGGGCAGCTTAGCATTTGAGTGAGATCCTGTCCCAAAATAAGAAAAATAATTTTTTTTTTTTTTAAAGCTGAGGATGAAGCTCAGTGAAAAGTTCCAAGGGCAAAAAGTAAAAGGTGGGAGGAGAAGGAGGAGGAGGAGTAGGAGGGGGAGGGGAGGGGGAGGGGGGAGGAGGAGGAGGAGGAGAAGCAGGAGAAAAGAAGGATGAAAATAAAAAGAAAATGGCTAGGAATGCTCTTGTTGGCAGCGTATATTCTAATTTAGAATGGTACAGAAAAGATTTGCATGGCCCCTGTGTAAAGATGATGCACAAATTCATGAAGTGTTCCATATTTTAAAAACTATGCATGTCATAAATTGGGACAAATAATAACAAAACAAATAAAAATGATCTCCTACAACTCAGTAATAAAAGTACAATAAAAATTACCTGTAAAGTCATGGAATTTTGTTGTTGTTGTTGTGACAGGGTCTCACAATGTAGTCCAGGCTAGTCTTGAACTCACTGTGTAGACCAGGCTGACCTTGAACTTGGAGCCATACTCCTGCCTCAGCCTGCCAGGTGTGCATCACCCTGCCCAGCAAATATGGAAACATTTTTACACACAGTTCACTAAGTATTTAAAAATCTCTAAAAATACTAAGAATAACCAGATTTAAAAATAAAAGTGGGATTATAAAGAAGCTGGGGAATTTTGGTTACCAAGTGGAATAGCTGCATTCCTTCAGGACCCCATCATACAACCAAAATTTATAAGACAAAGCATATACAATGTTGAAAATCTAAAGAATGCACAACACACAGTGACCAAAAGCCAATGATGGTAAATCTTTTAGAGCCTTCACTTATAACAAACAGCCAGCTTTAGCTTGTGTGCCATAGGTTTGCCCCACTGCATAAATTATAGCCTTTGGTTCAGAATATGGTAGCAGTGCTGTTCTGTGAAATGTAGCAAACGTATCTGAGTGGTGTGGGATGGTGGTGTAAGCCTTGTGTGAGGGACAGGAAGCCAGCATGAGGAAATAAATTGTTCTTCCCTTTCTATTTTGCCTTGATCCTAAAACTGTCACCCATAAGCCAGGCCCTAACACCTCAAAGTCCTAACACCTTCAGGAACTGTAGACACACTTAAATTCTCTGTGTCTTTGATGAAAGATTTCAGACAAGACGCATAGGCCATGGTATAGAGAGTATACATAGAGTTTTGAAGAAAATGAGAGAGAGAGAGAGAGAGAGAGAGAATACACCTTGAAGGTAGTATTATAGTTTATATCTAGATATTCCTCGTGTGTCATATGCCACTTGGGGGGCTTTTAGATTATGGAGGTTTATAGCTGGCTTACTGTTAGAGAGAGGGGTCTGGTTGGCAGAGGTGAGTCACTGGCCACATGGCCCGGAAGGGTTTATCTCCATTCCTGGCTCCTCCTTTTTCTTTCTGCTCTCCAGTCAACGTGCTATGAGACACTTTCCATCAGCTACATCTCTCTGCCATGACTTCCTGCCCTAAGGTCTGGAATCTCTCCCAACTATGAGCTGAAATAAGTCTCCTCCTGTAAGTTTCGAGTGATAGCTATTACGTCCCAGCAACAAGAAAGTGACTAAGGCAGAGACAACGAGCCAAGATGTCAGCTGTGCTGAATGAGCCTTCAGGTTAGATATATATGACCAAATGGGCCTTTCATGAAATGTCCTTTAATTTTCTGAGATCATCAGTCTTTCAAAAGAAAAAAGGACTATGTCCCTGTATACTCCTAGATAGATGTTACCCATTCATTTTGGGGGCAACCTTAAAGTTTTTCTAATCTGTTACCCATGGTCTGGACTTTATAAGAACCCTGGACCTTAGCAGCATGCTCAAAGGTGTTACATTCTCTTGAGCTAAAGTTTAAAATCACAAGCTTGTGTGGATTTTCTCCATGGCTAATGATTTAAAAAGCTAAGAAAAATGGGGGGGGGGTCTTCTTTGGTTGTCAAGTAGCCCCCAGCCACCCATCTCTAACTTTAGAGATGTCTTACTTTATTTTTTTTTCTATCCTTATTCCTTTTTTTTTTTAGTGGAATTGCTCATTTCTTTTTTTTATAGCAAAACATTTATTGATACATTTTAGGCATATATAATGATAACACTCATCAGAAAGAATTTGTATCTGTACGTGATACATCCAGCCTTGCCTTTTATTCCCATTCCCCTCCCTAAGCACCCCCCGCCCTATGAACCAAAGCTTTGTTTCCATTTTTTTGTTCGCTTTTCACCTTTTTCTTGTCCCTTCCTTCCTTTCTTTCTCCTTTTTCCCTTGTTTCCCTTCCCATTTGAACATTTTCTTCTTATTTTCCAAATTTTGATTTGAAGCATTAAAACTTAAAATGTAAGTGATGATACAAGTCAGTACCATTTTTATACATTAAATATCACAAGACTGTTATTGTATTTCACAAATTTGTGTTAACATCTATTAACTTTTTTATTTTCAATATGATGATTTGTCTTTGATATTTTTCTAATTGATTTTTTGTCAATATTATTTCTTCTGGGACATCATCCTTTTTTTCAGTTACTTATCTCTTTTATGTAGATAAGTTTATCTTTGCTAAAGTCACCAGATTCTAGGCTACATATTTATTATCTCTCAAATGTCAGTAGAATCAAGGTTCATATGGTGAACTTTTGATTATATTACTCCATTTATGTTCAATTGAATTTCATGCTAAAATTACAAATTTTTGATTTTCTACTATTTATGCCTTTTGACCAATTTTCTCTTTCAATAATACATTTTTATAAAATATCATGTGTTTATCAGTGGGAGACAAGAAAGTGACACAACCACTCATATTTTTAAATCTATTCATGAACTGAGTAATAGATGCACAGTAACAAATCCCCGTAAGACATTTAAGAAAGAAATAGGATTAGTTACTGATCATAAAGTACTAGTAGAAGAGTTTATATATTGTACAATTACTCAAGGTTATTACACTACAGTTACTGCAGTTTGAAGTACTATCTTGAGGTAATAGTACTTAGTTGAGGCAAGGTAACTGAAATCCATTAAAGAAACCATGTACAGCCAGATATCTGTGTGTGTTTGTGCATACACATGCATGTACATAAATGTTTTTCTGTTATGGAAAGATGAGGAGAGAAAGCAAAAGTGTTGGAGAAGTGCACTAGTCAAACATAATAGCAAATGGTGCAAAATCTAAATAATTGTTAATCTGTGTTAATGTAACTATTCCTTGATGTTCCATGTGAAATGCTCCTCAGTGTCTGTGGGTTTTTATTCCCTTGCGAATGCCAGTCTGTGGATGCTAAGGTCTGTAACCAAAAAAAAAAAAAAAAAAACAAAAAGAGGCATGTATTTGCATGTAACATATTTACATCTTCCCTTACACATTAAATCATCTCTCAATTACTCAAATGTGTGACACAATGTAGATGCTATAGAAACAGTTGATCTACAGTAGTGTTTGGGAATAATCACAAGAAAAAGAAAATCTGTATATTTTCAGTACAGTTGCAATTTTTTTCTTCCTGGAGTGTTTTCCATCCATGGTTGTTTAAAACCACTAATGTGGAATCCTTGGATAAGCAAGGCTGATTGCAGTTTTCTTATAAATTGTTTTGTAAATTTTAAGATAACATAATACAAAATAATGAAAAAGAAATACGCAAAAGACATGAAATAATTTGGTTCCTCTCTAAGAACATTATTAGTATATAAAGTAGTATTCAAATTACAATTAAATATAAGAAAATATTTGATATTCATCAGTTTTATAGTCCATTTGTTTCAAAATTGGTCTTAATCTTATTATAAAGTTACTTTACACATTTCTGAGCAATGATATAGATCAGATTTCTTGAAAATGGCACTTCTGTCCAGCTGGACTATAATTAATGTGACTTAAAGACTGCCTTTTTGGGTACTACTTAAAGCCACTTTTGGCTTTTTGGGTGTATGTAAAGCCACTATAGGATTTTCATGACATCTCTTCATTTTATTTGATTCAGCAACTTTCACAGGAGGAAAATATAGGTTTGTAATCTGCAAAACTTGAAGTATAGTGCCCTTTACAAATCAAGAACAGGATATGCCCTATGTGTGTTATGGTAACTAAATTCCAGGTGGCTTAAGGATTTGTTGATCTCATTTCAGTTCCTCCCATCTAAATTCACAAAATTTGGTTTTTGGTCTATGAAGGGATAGTTACAATAATTAACATATATCAATATTAATCAACTAAGTGATTGGGTTTGTTTTCATTCTTCATTCTTTTTATTGATTTACATATGAGCTATAGGATAAGGCTATTGGTAAAGTTCACCTATTTTTCCTTAACATATTGAAAACCAAAAATAAAGGAGCAGGTGGAAAACATAAAAGGTAAATTTTAATAACAGTCCCAAGTGCAATTAGAGATACTATGAGACAAATGCTAAAATAGGAAATCAATGTGTAAATACCAAATAGTTTCTCTGGTGTGAAAAACTAAAACTGTAAATAACGATCAAAATGTATAATTGATATTGTGAAATAGGAAGAAGTGATCTAAAGGAGTAGGAGAAATGGGAGGGGTAGGGGAAAGGAAAGAAGAGAAAGGAAAAATATGAGAAAAGGAAAAAATGGAAACAAAGTCTTCGTAAATAGGGAAGAGTGGATGGGGTGAAGGGAGAGCAGGGGAATGGGGTAAAATAAGAACCAAGATAAATCATGTAAAGGTACAAGATCCCAATGATAAATGTAACTGTATTGTATACTTAAAATGTATCAGTAAAATTAATGAAAAAATAAAATAAAACAGTAAATCAATCCATTGCTAAACATACAAATTTGCTCATTAATTCTGATTTTCAAAATGGTAAAAGAGGTTAGACAAGTAAGAAACTTGTCATTTTTCTAATAATTCATAGGAAAGATTAACTATGATTTTGATCATGTTTTCTTTGTTATTACATTACCTATTTGTGTTATTAGCAGTCCATTGCCTTAAGTGCTAGACCACCTTGTCATTCTTATATGTGTTTTTGATGCAGATACTTGGTTCTACAGTGTGATGTGATCTACAGAGAAGAAGGTCTATATGAGTAGAAACCTGGTAATATACCTGTTATTAATATTTTTTCATGGTGCTGTTTATTTTAACTAATACTTTTCAATTATATCCTCTTTGGCATCAATTCTGACTAAGGATCTTTTGTATGTAACTGGAATTAAGTTGAACTTTAATATACATTAATATCCAAATAATTTAATGAAGTTTGAATTTTCCCCCATGTGCTCATCAAAATATGTCTGTTTATCTTTTCATTTGGAAATTTGACTTTGGAGTAATAAAAAAAACAAAAACAACACTTGTACAAAAAAGGAACACTTACCCTTTTCCCACTTAGAGAATTAGGTCTATGCTATATGCAGTACAGAATTTTAGACTTAAGTACTAAATTCATGGAAGAAAGAGTCAACCTCTAAATATTTTACTGTATTGTATACAATTTTCTTTTCTGCACCTTCCAAACACATACAAAAATGTTCATGTAGACAAGGACATATGGCTAAATGTAGTAGCCAGCAAGACAAGAATTGAATTAAGCCATAAGATATTATATTAATATGCCAGATATTTACTTGCTAATTACACTGAATATAATAATGAGATAGTCCTATCTGAATGTAATCAGAACTTTATTTAATGAATCTGTGTGTTCTATTGGAATACATCAATCTAAATAGAGACTTCTAATGGAATACAATAAATAGAATATGTCACAATGATATTTTAGGTATTGATCCACCATTAAACTAGAACAATGTGTCACAGAGTTGAGAAGACCCACAATGGAGAACAAAGTCAAAGAGTAATGTTTAAATATTAAAGAATAAATAAGCAAGGATACTGGAAATTTAAAATTTATTCAAGTGAAGGACATTCACATCCTTCTTCTACAAGTAAAATAATACCTCATACATTTTCACTATGCATGTAATTAGGAGCTACCAGGACACAAGAACCTGGAGAGTGCTTTACCTAAACTCCATGGATTCATAATTTGTTGAAATTCGCTTTTCCCATTCAACAAAGTAGCCATGCATTAACACTACATATTTTTAGGGAAATAGACATGAGTAGTAGTAAATTAATAGAAAATCAACTAGAGAATGGCAATACTAAAATATTTATTACTGAGGATTTTGTGTGTGGGTATAAAGTGTATAAAGCATTCAATATATATATATATATATATATATATATATATATATTGGTGCTGGGATCGAACTCGGGACCTTGCACTTGCAAGGCAGGTGCCAGAACCACTGAGCTAAATCCCCGGCCCTAAAGCATTCAATATTGAACAAATGTATAAATATTTGCAAATAACCAAATATCTCACAATTTTCAAATCTATAAGATAAAATGCTTGTTTGAACTGTATTAGAGGAACATTGAAACAAATTATGATTACTTTAGTATGATTATTTTCCAAAAATTATTATATTGAAATGAAAACCATGGAAAAATGTTGAAAATGAAAAAGGCAGACATCTAATACAAAGATAAAAGAGAAGGGAAATCAAAACTAAGAAAAATGATGCATTATAGAAATTAAATTTCATTCAGGTTGTGTATATTATTAAAAAACTATTAGAAATGTCTGTGTACTCTAATAGCTTAAATAAACCATTTTGTTATTTATCCATTATAAATTCATTTTTGGACATAATTCCAAGATTGAAATAATTATACAAAAACAATTGTAATTTAATGTGGGAATTTCCATAGAATCGTCACAAGATAAAACTGTTATGAAGTGATAACATTTTCTCAAAGCTATATTTTATCAAATGATGGAATTTTTTAAAGGAATGAATGAGACAGAACAACAATAAAATAAGTTGTCAAAGGAAACTTTCTAAAAGGATTAACTATTTATGAATTTGGATATAGAGAAGAAGCTACTATGATGTTAGAAATACTCCTCTACACAGTAATTGTCATATGAAGATGGAGCACTGCTACGTAGTAGAGGTAGATTCAGTTAATAAAAGAATATTCCTGTTTTTTTTCAGCTAGTTCAATTTTTTTCAAAACTAGGTACCAGACATAATAGATTGAAGTAAAAAATTGGATGACATACTTCAACTTCATGATGGGAAACCAAAGTAATTGTATCCATAACCTTCACATTTTACAAACTATTACACCAAGTTTTTGAAAGAAAACTTTCAAGCTAGAATACATGGCAAATCACACCACGAAATTTAGATAATTGTACAATTGTTTGAAAAGCTAGGAAAAAATTACAGCTTATAAAATTCATAGGAGGCTGCAAAGGATAGGTTTTAGAATGTGATTAATGGGTTCACATATTATGAGAAAAGCTTTATAAAATATAGTCCCTTATTATTAAATATACATAAAGCTAGGTATTATCTTAGGCACCATATTTGTCCTGACAAATAAAATAGCAAAGTCTATTATCTTCTTAGACCTTTCATTTTGATGGGAAAAATGATAGTTCCACATGCACATGGACGTATGACATGCACACAATCAGATATTTGCAGCAGTATAAATATTAAAATAATGTAAACCAGAAGTCACAACATCATCTAAAACAAAATAAAATAAAACGGGAAAATGATAAAGTGTTTTGTAAGACAGAGCTATACAAAAATATTTTATACAAAACTATTTTTAAAGATTATATCAAAATAAGTATTAAAGAAGAGCAGCTCAATAACACTAGTGAACATGAGGAAACTTGAAGATGGATGAAGTAGTTATTTAATGAAACTGGTGATATATGTAATATAGTGCAACTAATGATAAAATAAAAATAATTTTTAAAACATTTTAAGATCAAAGAAAGTACAGACTCCACTTCTGAAAAAAGACCATGGAAATGCCATTTAAAAACCATGCCACGTACCTTCATAACTCCTGTAATAAGCAATATACTGACTTGATTGGCTGGAGACAGCACAGCACAATTCCGAGTATCTGAAGGTCATGGAGGTGGGAACTGTGCCTCATCCAAGGCTGCTTCCTATCTGACGCTCCTAAGCTGTGCTCTACCACCAGGCAGCCATAAAGTGAGCAGTCCACCATGCCCTTCTGACAAGATGTTACTGCCTAACTAGCCAACCTTTGTGCAAAAGCTTTGAAACTGTGAGCCAAATAAACCTTTCCTTCTTTAACTTGCAAGTGTCAGATATTTGGTACAAATGGGGGAAAGCTAATACACAGTCTTGAACAGAAAAAATTGGAAATATATATATATATTTATCACAGCATAATGTGTTTGAGAATTATCATATGTTTTATCAGTAATTTGTGCCTTTTTATTTCTGAGTAATATTTTGTTGTCTGGATGAACCATATTTGCCTGTTCCTTCACCAGTTGGAAGACATAGGGGTTGTTTCCAGTTTTGGTGATTGTGAGTTGAGTTACTATGAACATTTAGGTCCCGCTTTTTGTATGAATGAGTTTTACTTCCCTTGCATAAATACTTATAGTTGGATTGCTAGGTCATATGGAAAGTATATGTTTAATTTCATAAGAAGTAGACAAACACTTTTCCAGTAGCAGTACCATTGTGCATTTAGTGGTTTTTTGTGTTTGCTTTAGTTTTCTGTTTTTAGCATAATAGGTAGGTAATGATATCTCAATTTGATTTTAATTTGTTTCCCTTATGACTAATGATTTTGAACATCTTTTTGTGTGCTTACTTGCATTTGTTGTATCTTTACAAGTGATACAGAATCTTTTGCCCATTTCAAAAACTGGGTTTTCTCATTGACCTTTGGTAGTTCTTTATCAGATATGTGATCTGCAATATTTTCTCCTTATCTGTTCATTGTCTTAACAATATCTTTCACACAGCAGTTTTTAATTCTGATGAAGTTCAATGGTCAGTTTTCTCATTGATGAATAGCATGGCAGTGATAGAAAGGAATCAGAAGAAGGGTTAAAATGATTAAAATGAATAATTGATAATTTGAAATAGGAAGAAAAGTCCAAAGGGGTAGGGGTGATGGGAAGGGAAGGGGGAAGGAAAGAAGGGAAAGGAAAAATTATGAGAAAGGAATCAAAAGATGGTGAAAAATATTCTAAAATCTAGTAATTGCTTAGCCATTAAAACATCCTTTAGCTGAAAGTTCTATGTTTTCCTTTAAGAAAATTGTGATGCTTGGAAATAGATTTCATAGGATGCATGGAAGCTTAATTAGGGCTTCTTAATACTTTGATCTATTAAGGTGAATGAGTGAGTGTGAATATAGTTCATCATGAAATCTGTTTATTGTCTTCTGCTAAAATGATTGTATTAGGTGGAAATTGAGATTTTGTTGAAATGGTGAAAATTTTTAGTTAGGATGAATAAGTTCAAGAGATCTTTTATAAAACTTGGTGATTATAGTTAATGAAATGTTGTGGAGTTGAAAATTGTTAAGAAAATATAAGTACTCAGGTCACAAAAAAATATGTGAGATCAGATATTTATCAATTGGCCTAATTTAAGTATTTCACAATGTATACATAAGACATGTTCTACACTATAAACACATTTTTTATTTGTCAATGAAACAGCTGTCAATTTTTTAAATAAATTGAAAATAAAAGACAAATACATCTGTTTACTTTATTTTAAAGTATAGTGGAAAAGAAAAATGATAGAATAAATTTTGTGAATGGATGAATATGAAAATTAATTTATTATTTTTAAACGTGAGGCATCAAGTAGACCCATTTATATTTTTTTAAAACTTTTCTTCACCAATAAAGACATATTTACTCTTTTTTTAAAAAAAAAATTGTATCTATAGCACCAGGGATTTAGCTCAGTGGTGCCATACCTGCCTCTCAAGCACAAGTTCCCAAGTTTGATCCCCAGTACCAAAAAAAAATTGTACCTATCAATTAAACTAATTACATTTTAAAGAAATACTGGTACACAAGGGAGGAATTTGAAATATCAATGATGAATCTATTATTTAAATATTATATTTTGTGCAAATTATTATCCATAGATGTTGTGTGTACTAAATTTAGGCAGCCAGAGAAATTTTTATTAGTCTTTTCTTTAGAGTTCCTGACATTAAACTTTTATTTTATTCATTGTAATTATTAACTCAAAGGGATTATGCAGATTAAGTTTCTGTACATGCACGAAATGATTCATTCAGATTCATCCTCCCTTATGACATCTCTTGTACCTTCTTCTCTCCCATTCCTTGGGCCCCTTCCTGTTCCTATTAGCCCTTTTTCCTACACATGAAAGAAAATGTTCCATACTTGTCTTTCTTTGTCAGTTTATTTTCTTTAAGATGATCTCTGATTCCATCAATTTTCTTGACATTAATGCAATTTTTTTCTTTATAGCTGAATAATACATATATATGTGTATAATGTGTACCATAGTTTCTTTATCCATTCATTTTTGCTTGGGCTGTTACATTGATTAATAATCTTAATTTAAATTCTTTTATAGTTAACATAGTATTTTATTTTAATTTTCAAATGAAATTGTCCTCTATTATTCAATATTAGAAATATTTGCAGAAATATTTTTATATTCCTATGAACTCAGAAGAATTTTTTCAACTGAAACTGACAATAGTCACAAAATAATTTGTTTCTATACTATGTCATTTAATTTTGTTATTTTAGTGATTTTCTTTAGGGAATTTGTATGTTTTATCATAATTTTGCTAGTTGGGATTTAGTAAGAGCATATTTCTCTTCCTTATGTATGATCATTAAAATTATCTTAGAAATCATGTTAGGTTAAATAGTTTTATTTAAATTTTCAAATAAATTTTCCTTCATTTTAATTTTGTTCCTTTTGTAAGGAACACAGGAACTTTCCCTTAGAAGAATACTTATTTCTTTCATAGCATTTTACATCAATGGAGTAGTCCATATAACAGATTGATTGACTCAACATCTAATCTTCAAATGTGTTTTCCTATGCTGAAGAAAATATACAAATAAAAATCACCTTTCCAAGATTTCATTGCTCCAGTGAATTCATGTGAGACTTGAGGTTGGAACTGGGCTAGGTGACTTAGGCAGAATTCAAGGTACCATTGGCTGGTGTGGATTATGGCAAAAGTGATGTGATTCTAAAGTTCACAACTAGGGCAGGGGCTTCTTATTTTGCAGGAAACTGCAAACTTTATTTTAAAAACATATAAATAATATGGTGTCTTAGTCATTTCTGGATATTTAACCTAAAATTTGTTTCTTTAGTCTTCTTGGTGACTTTGAAAGTCTATTTATTTATTTACGAGAGAGAGAGAGAGACAGAGAGAGAGAGAGAGTCTTGCTATGAAGTTAAGCTGGCTTTGAACTTATTACATAACCCAAGTTGGCCTCAAACTTTCAGCAACCCTTCTGCTTCAGCCTCCTGAGTGCTGGGATTACAGATGTGTACCACCACACCTGGATTGAAAGTCCTTTCACAAGTCTTTTTCTGTTGGAATAATCTCAAGTGGATTCTGACCTTTACACTGAAATGCTGACAGTTTAGGTAAACATGGCATACCACCAATGGGAACATAAGAAACTGATGGTGGAAGGGAGAAGATGGTCCCCTAAAGATGTTCACATCTCCAGCCTCAGAACCTGTGACTACGTTAGGCTGAAGGACAAGAGAAAACAAAAAGATCAGATAAAAATTGTCTATCCACTGTCTTTGACACGGAGAGACTATCCTGGGTTTTCCAGGTAGGACCAATATCATGTCCTTATACATGGTAGCTGGAGGCAGAGCAGAGAGAATGTCAGAGATTTGAAGGTGCTAAACTGCTAGCTTCGAAGATGGAGGAAGCGTCTCAGGAAAAAAAAAATGAAACCATTATGGTTCTTTTGGCAGGGAAAAAGTCCAAAGCAGGGAGATACAAAAACTACTTTTACGTGAAGAAAAAAGAGACATTTTAAAAGCACTATCAAATAATCCAAGTAGTTCAGATCTGTGTGGATTACAAATCAAATGGTAACTGATGACTCAAAGACATATCACAAAACATTTCATAAATGCTTTCTGTAACCACTCTTCTTATGTATTACATAGTGTATGCCAAGTATCATAAGTCTCAATGTTTCTTTTAAATAGGTATTTCATACTAATTTTGTACTTGACAGATATTCAAAAGCTTAGACTTGAAATACTCAGTTTATTCACCTATGAAATTAATTTTTCTTTGGGAAATGAATAAGCTTTGCTTGAAACAATTATTGGATATATCAAGATTAGACTTATTTCCTGTGATTTAGAATAAAATGAAGATATGGAACAATCATCATTTCTTATTGACAGAACTGACTGAGCTTAATATTTTGAAAAATGTCCTGAACTTATTGATTTACTTGATATATTTTTACTAAATAAAAATTTTATGTAAATCTCAGTATCTTAAAAGCATTACTGACTTCCAATGAACCCCAATGTCATGATTTTATATAAATTGCTTTGCACGTGTTTCTAAAATTATATTTTATTTCAAAAATTTTATTTATTGTTATTTCATCAAAGATATTTATTATGGGATTCTGTTTTTCCATCTGAGACATGTACCTTTTATTTTCTTTGAATACATATTGTTGGTGGCAATAATTTTCACTGTTTTGATTGTACGAAAATAGCCTTAATTAGTCCTTGCCACAAAAAGATAATTAAACAATCACAAAATGTCCTTTAAATGTATCTGCTCTAGTCTCAGAACCTGTGAATGCCTAGATTCTATAGCAAAAGAGACTTACTCTTCAGGTGAAAATAACCTTGCTAATCAGCTGACTTTTAAACAGGGAAATTGGCTTGGATTTTCCAGTGGCTCAGATATAATCACAAAAGATTATGTAAGACAAAAAGGGAAGAGAAGATGACAATTAGGAAAAGAGACATGAAGATCGATGTGGGACCAAGGAGATGCTGAGCTCCTGGCTCTGGAGATAAAGAAAACAGGCCAGAAACCAAGGCAAATTGCACATGTCAGAAAAGGCAAGGGTAAAGACTTGCTGGTAGAGTCCTCAGAATAAACTTGACTAATACTATAACATAATTTATATTCCTTAAACAAGGACATCTGCAAGAACATTACAGAGGCACTGAAAAACAAGTATACACACACACACACACACACACTAAAGCACATGCACGCACGCATGCACAGCATTGGAGATTGACCCCAGGGCCTTCTCACTAGTCTAAATTCCAGCCCCTTTTAAAAAAAATAGTTTAAATTTTGAGGTAGGGCTTTACTAAGTTGCCCAGATGAGACTTGGACTTGCAAACTGCCTGCCTTACTTTCCCAGAGTGCTGGGTTTACAGGTATAGATCACCATGTTTAGCTTTTCTTATTGTTGTTATTTTTTGTTTGTTTTCCTCTTTCAATATTTTTCCTTTTCTTTGAAATTAGTTCTGTTTTAATCACATACAACATACTGAAGTTGTAGGTTGTTGTTTTTTTTTGGTACAGGAATCGAACTTGGGTCCTTGAACTTGCGAGGTAGGAGCCAGAAGCATTGAGTTAAATCCCCAGCCCGGTTAAACGTATTTTTGTTCTAGCTAATCTTAAGATTTTCACTTTGTCTTTTCTGTTCTTTGTTACAATTTTTCCATTCACTGAAGTTTGTTGTCTTTCTCTCATTAATTTACTAGTTTGAAACAAATATTTAATCCCTAATTCTTGTCTCTCTCTGCATGGTGTGTATGTGTTTATGTGTATCAAAGTCTATTTATTTTATAGTCAAATTTCACAATGTCTTTCATAAATCTTTAATATTGAAATACAGAGTATTTACATTCAGAATGCGGTTAAATTGTAGGCAGACGTGAGGTATATAAACTTGAGAGAAGAGTCCAAGCAAAAGTACTTAAAACAAGCAACTCGTGTTTTCGGAAAAAAGTATATTCTTAAGGAATTTTAGAAACGTCAGTTTAAATTTCAGTTTTTTACATATATTTTTATTCTTAAGTGATACACCGGGCCAGGGATTTAGCTCAGTGGCACTGTGCCTACCTAGCAAGCTCAAGGTCATAAGTTCGATCCCTGGTACCTAAAAAAAAAAAAAAAGATTTTCAACTGAAGTGATACACAATAATCATACAAATTTATAGAGTGTGACATTTTGATACACACATGTGACTTTTATTGTAAGCTCTGTAGGTGACTAAAACATATAAAGATCCAAAACCTATCTACAAGAAGCTTACAAGGTATGTAAGTGAAATATTTGTATGTGTTTTTTTTGTTTTTGTTTTTGTTTTTTGGTACTGGGAATTGAACTCAGGGCCTCGTTCTTGCAGGGCAGGTGGTGGAAGCACTGAGCTAAATCCACAGCCCCTATGTGTTTTAAATAACAATGATGTTACCTAAAATGAAATAATTTAGTGTAGTGAACATTATGAAAAAGTATACTTGAGTTTGTAAACATTGTAAATGACTAATATGCTCAATATTTTCGATAATTTTATAAGTATTTAGGAGTAGTGTAAGAAAAATAAGCCTTAGCCTTTTACCTTGCCTACCAAAATATTAGAACTTCTGTTGTTTTCTATCTTTAATAAGGAGCTAATTTAAAAAATTATTTTGATCCAAAATGTAACATGAAATGATTTAAAAAAAAGATATCAGATGGAAAATAGTGGAAGTTATCAGAGCCCAAAGCTAAGAGTTGGTTCTAGGAAAATGAGCCAAGACAACAATAAGTAGACTCAGAAAATGGTCAAAGTGTAGCAAGAGTTGAACCCATTTCTGACAACCCATGAGGATTGATTTAAAAGACGGAAGCTCATTACCTCTGGTTAGTTCTCTGTATGAACATCCTAACATCACTCACCTGCCACAAGGCAAGCCTTACTGTGCACTCCATTGAATTACCCCATTGACTGTGCTGGAACTCTAGGACAATATTTACAAGAAAATAAACCTTTGCAAGTACCTGTTTATTAATATTTGTTCTCTACCACGTCAGTGAACATTTAATAATTGGAGTAGGCCAAGTAGAAATTTCTTCTTGAAGAAATACTAATTACCTAATTATTTAGGTAATTGAAATACTAATTACCTAATTATTTGTATTATAAAGATTTGTGTTTTTTTCTGTGTATTAATTACGGAAAAATATACATATATTCAACTGCTTGTTTTCATGATTCAATTATTTGATTCATATAAATGATTTATCTTTCATATTGTGAGCATACGTTTTAGTGTCATTATATTTTTATTGGTTCCCACATAAAACAGATCTTAAATTTTAACTTGTACACTTTTTGATTTTCATGAATAAACATAATTCTTATGTATCCCTATCAAAGAAAAATTGCAGTTGACAGTAACACAGACAAAGAAGGCCTTACTCAATATACTAGTGCAGTAGGAAAAAAAAAGATTGGACTCAATTCCACTGAAAACTGGGGTGAGCTAGTAGAAAATCTCTGGAGGACATTAGGAAAGAGAATAGTCAATGTGATTGTATCCTTAGAGAATTTACAATAATTACTAAAGTTGAGTGTTAATTGTCATGTTTTAAACTTAGGCTGTGTCCCACCAAGACTGAGAAATAAGGAGTTGGCACTGTCTCTTTTGATACCATTATGGAGCGATGGCTCGGAGGTTCTTTTGAAAACGCTCCCTGGATTGTGTAAAAGGAAAGAGTCTGGAGAGATATTTCAACTTAAAGGAACAGAAAAAGCAAATTCTCTGAGAAAAGGGGGTTAGAAGCTGATAGTCTGGGAAATAAAGATTTAGATAAAGATTTCTAAAGATTGGGAGAACATTAAGGTTGTCTTGGTCAACTGTCTCAGAGGAAGAAAAGGACAAGTTCTTCTTAATCATCCTAGAAAAAATGATCTTAGGCTGATTGGAAACAAAATAAGTCTGTAATTTAAAATTATTGGGATTTAAGAATTCATCAGCAATTTTAACAGAGGAAAGCTATCATTTACTTTATATAACAACAAAGTAATACTGAAAATTGCCAAGCAAAAAGTCTTTTGAAAATCTAAACATATTGTTTATCAGTGCTTAATTTCAAAATATTTAAAAAGAAAAAGCATGATTCTTCTACATCCCTTTATTTTTATAATTGAATAAGAAATGTAACTGATAAGAGATAAATAGCGCAGTAACAAGTACAAAGTACACAAAGCAAATATCAAAGTTAAAGCAAGGATTTTTGTGAACTCTGTTGAGCAGATAAATTATGCCTTTGAAGCATATTTTCCATTCATTTAATGGGCAAATTATAATGGAATGGTTGCTTAATGTTTATCTAGATGGAGCAATGTGAAGAAATTGCAGTAATGAGCCATTTTAAAGTCTTTTAATGACAATCTTAGGAACTATGCTGGTATCGCTAACAGATTTGAAATGATTAAATGGAGACTAACACCACATTAAGAGTGATCTGGAAATCCATGAGGCTTGTCCTCAATAAAACCATTATCAACCCAAATATCTTCACTATCAGAGACTGAATGTCAAAAGCAAAGGTCAAACTGCTATGACTTAAAATCAGAACATGTATAATGTATATTATATATAATATATACGTATACATTTGTCAGAAAGTTTAAAAATCATTGTTTTTTCAAAAAAGGATAAACATAGATATTCAGTCTTTATCACAGGGAATCACTGTTTTTGTGTCTTAATGACTCATATAATCAAAGATATGTAGTTTTGCTATTTAGGTGAATTATATTAGACAAAATAAAGGGAATTATTTTAAAATGAAAATTTATAACAGCAAGTCTTTCCCAATGTAATCTTTTATATTTTAACTGCATTTAGGGGAAATATTTAACTTTAGAATATTTTACTGTAAATAACATAAACATACTGTCTGTGGTAAATCACAAAAAAACTGAAACAATCATAAATTAAAAAGTGCCTCATGCCTGAGTTCAAAGTCTTTTTAGTATCCTTCAGGATGTCAGTTTGCCAATGATGTGGCACTTGATATGATTCCCTGAAATAGTCCTCAAATCCTATCCTGTAACAAATGCTGATAAAGAAAGAACAACCCACAAACCCCTAGAAGAAATAAATGTGCCACAGGTATTTACATGGGGAATTAATTACAACTGTGTTTGTGAAAAATACAATATTTTTCCAAAATAACTTTTAAATAAGTAAAACAATTGACAATTTCTAAATTAATGACATTTTGCAGGTGAATTATGTGGAATATAATATCAAACCTAAAAGTTAAAGCTAATCTTATTTTTACACACAGGAATACAGTGTTTTAAAATGAATCAAGACCTTTACCTCTCTAAAATATATAACATATGATACTATTGTCCAAATATTCTGCTAAAAAGTGCAGCTATGCATTGCTGTTCTTTGTCAAAAGTAGTATAGATTACAGTCTAAAATTATACATTTTAATCAAGGATTTTTCAGTCTTTTTAAATCATCATTCCTTCAGAAAACATGTACAAGTCTACACTGCTCTAAACTTTTATAATGTCACAGTAATATTAATTATTTGTGTCAGACTTTATTTTTTAAAGTTATTTTAAATATATTTCAATTTAATTTCACTCTTCTACAAACTATAACTGAAACTCATGTGAGTGTGTGCATTATATAACTAATTTGTCTACAAGATAATTTGTAGAATAGAAATGTTAGCTGTTGCTAATTTCAAGAGTAACTGATTTTAGGCTGGTTATTTAGCTCAGTGGTTCGACCGCTTGCCCCACAAGTTCAAGGACCCATGTTCAATCCCCGGTACCAAAAAAAGAGTAACTGATTTTGGAGTTTGAATCAATTCAAGTCAACTGCCTGCTCAGGAAAACATAATCAACATCTTTCAATGAAACATAAAAAAATGAAGTTACTACAAAACTACATTCAAGAAGGCTAGGACACAAGAAAAAACACAAAAGAAAACCTCATCTAGAAATGAAAAGAAATGAAGACTAAACAACAAAGTGCACGAAATGCAAAAGTTAACAAAAAATTTTAGAGCTATATATTATTATGATTGTGGTCAAAAAATAAAAGAGATAGGGCCAGGGATTTAGCTCAGTGGTTCCGCCTCCTGCCTCACAAGTGGAAGGTCCCAAGTTCAATCTCCAGTACCAAAAAAAATAATAATAATAATAAAATAAAATAAAAGAGATATAAAGGAAGTAACAATGTAGGGGAAACAGGGAAAAATTGGATGGGACAATGAAAAACAACTATTAGAAATATAAACAACTGTATCATTAAGTCTCTTAAAAGTAAGCAACAAATAAAATGCAAATATTTCAAAAACTAATAACATCAGAAAAGATCTAATTATCTGCACTGTACAAAATACTCGAGCTGAGAATAAGTGAAGGATTGTACACAATAAAAATAGAAACATAGGAAGACTGGTTAATTTATTGACAACCAGTAAATGAGACTTCAAAGTATATAAACAGAAGTAATGTTCCCTAGTGAAGAGAGGACCAATTTATCAGGAACATCATTAAGGTACTTTGATAATACAGCTTTAAAATAAATGAAACAGCTCTTTATATATTCTGGATAATAGTCCCTTTTCTGAGGTACAGCTGATAAAATTTTTTCCCACATTGTAAGTTGTCTCTTAGCTGTGTTGCTGGTTTCTCTTGCAGTGCAGAAGCTTTTTAATAAGA
>NW_004624867.1:2890953-2924503 GCF_000247695.1 Heterocephalus glaber
ATGTATATTCTGATTTTGTGGGGTAGAACACCCTGTAAACATCTGTTAAATTCATTTGTTCAAGAGTTTGATTGAGTTCTAGCATTTCTTTGCTTTTTTTTTTCTAGTTGATCTATCTATTTGTGACAGTGGGATATTGAAATCCCCCACTACTATTGTATTAGTGCATATATGACTTTTCATGTCCATTATTGTTTGTTTTATATAGTTGGGTGCACTATTGTTTGGTGCATAGTCATTTATGATTGTCATCTCATCTTCTCAGATTGTTCCCTTTACAAGGATGTAGTGTCTTTGTCTCTCTTAATCTGTATTGGTTTGAAATCCACTTGATCTGCAAAGAGGATAGCTATTCCTGCTTTTTGGGGGGGTTCTTGTCCCATGGAATATTGTTTTCCACCCTTTATGTCTATGAGTTTCTTTTTGAATTAAGTGTGTTTCTTGTATGCAGCATATTGTTGGATCTTGCTTTGTGACCCATTCTATTTCTTTTGACTGGTGAATTGAGACCATTAACATTGATAGTTATAACTGATATGTGTTGACTTATCATTGTCATGACTTTTTCTTTTTGTTGGATTCTCCCTCTTTGCATTTAATTTCTTGTCGTGCCCCATGGATTCATTCTGCTGGGCTTCCTGGGGTTGTGATTCTCATTGTCTTTTCATAGGATATTGTCTAAAACTGGTATTCATGAAGTTCCTAAGGTGCTCTTTGTCATGAAAGAATCTTATTTCTCCATCAATTTTGAAAGATAGTTTTACAGGATACATCAATCCTTGTTGGAGCCTTTTTTCCTTTAAGGCTTGGAATATATCCCTCCAAGCTCTTCTTGCCTTGAGGGTTTGTGCTGAGAAATCTGCTGTGATTCTGATGGGCTTTCCTTTGTGTCTGATTTGTTTCTTTTCTCTAACTGCTTGTAGAATTTTTTTTCTTCTGTTGAGTTTCTAGAATCTTAACTCGTATGCCTATGTTTAGATTTTTTTTTTTATCAAGGCTAGTTGGAGTCTTATATGCCTCACTTATCTGTAAGTCAAGTTCTTTTTCCCTGCTTGGAAAGTTTTTTGCCATCATTTCTGTGAACAGTTTTTTTTAATGTTATCTGAACTGTCTCCTGTTTCTTCATTAACATTGATCAGTCTTGTGTTATTCTTCTTTGCATCATCTAGCAGCTGCTGGATTGATTTCTCATCATCCTTTACTATTTTAAAGAAATTTTTCTTTTCCTGGCCACTAATTGCAATCTTATCTTCTGTATCTGAAATTCTGTCCTCACATTGGTTCATTCTGCTGCGTAAACTTTCATTGGAGTTTTTAGTCTCCTGGAAATCTGTTTGCATCTGTTTTATGGATTCCATTTGTTTCCTATGCTGTGATTCCATCATATTCCTCAGCTGCTCTATTTTATTTATCTGTGTCTCCTCTTGATTTATGAATCATGTTTTTTACTATGGGCACAATCTCTGCTGTTATCTGAGAAATTATTTCTTATTTCATTTTTTCCAGGTCCCCTTTTATTTCCAGTTCAGTGAGTCCAGGTGGTTGAGTATCAGATTCTTCCATCTCATTGCTTTTTGGGGTTCCCTTAGGTGATCTGGAAGTCCGGTTTTGGGACTTTTTTACGTGTCTTCTCATTTCAACCGATGCAACCTGCTGTGTCTTTGTTGAGGTGACTTTTTGCTCACCCAGTGGTCTTGAATTCTCAGCAAGCCTCCAAGGAGCCTTTACTCTGCTGCTTACCAGTTCAACAGTTCCTGGGTTCAGAGAGGTGGCCTTCTAGATCCTTGAGCTGACATGTTGTCTGGGTGGACTTCTGGCAGGGGCCTGAGCACACTTGGGATGATATCTACTCATGCCTCTCGCTGGGACCCCTATGTAGCTATTGTCTTTGAGGCCCTTTTTTGGGGGACTGTGCACCCCAGTTTCTGTTGTTTGCACAGGCTTTGGCTAGGGTCTCCTCACACTTATCAGTGGTATTGGGGCAATCCTCTGGGTAATGCTTGTGTGCCTGTGCAGCTTTTCTCCAGGCAGGTCCCTGGCTGTGGCCAAAGGTATGGTGACCCTCTGGCTGAAGCCTGTGTGCCCGTGCAGCGCCTTTCTGGGCAGGCCTTTGGCTTGGGTGGGTGTGCCCAAGCCTCTGGGGTTGAGGCCAACCCCAGTCTGGGATCCGTCTGCAGCCACGCTGATCTGGGCCCCACAGCTGCTCCCCAGGATTTGCCTACTGTATTAATTTTTGTCAGTTTTGTAGGGAAACAAATTGGAGCACATATGAACACATAGTAATTTATTTGCAATATTATGTCCATTTTCATGAACACACAGAATAAGATTTAGGAGACTTCCTAGTGTAATTATCAAAATGGTCAGAAATGTTAAATGTGCTTCATAAACCAGTTTAGTCATTCAAAAATATAGTGAAATCATAATTCAAATCTTCTACTTATTTAATTTTATTGGTTTTCAGTTAGATAAACATTCAGAAAGTACTTCCTTCTCACAATGCAAGCAGAGCAGACATTGAATTGGTTGTTATAAATGATGAATTATACATGCAAATTCAAAATTAAGTGTCTAAATGCAAAATTTTAATTTTAAGTGATGTTTTCCCAACAGATAACATCTGTAAATAAATTCATTTCTACATAAAATTATAATGCTACAATGCAATTAAACTAAGTACAAATTTTTGTCTCAAATAATTTTTCATGCTTTGTATGTATTTGAAAGTAAAATTGTTTAATAGTGAAAATGAAAAATTGCTCATAGATTGTTTAAAGTCAGTAACAAATTACAATTACATTTGGCTTCTGTTTTCTTGTTTTCTGTCAAGCTTCCCTCAGTTTAAAAGGCAATATGACAACAATGCTTTGATAATTTTTCTCCCAGTCAATTCTGAATGTGATAAACACCCTCTTTTAAAGCCACAGGACTGAACATTGAACAACTGAGTAATTGTGTGTAGTTTCTTATATGAGGGACGTGAATGTTTAAAATTTTAAAAATTCCTGATCAACAGGAAGCTTCAACATACTTGGCAAGAAATTCAGACGTCTATTAGAGACCTGATGGTCTCATGAAATAGTTCTTGTTTTAGCATTATATTTTGAAAAATATTTAAATCAAGTGACTACAACAACTCTTTCTTTTTAAAAATTGTCCTATAAGTTACTGGGAGAAAATCATGAAGTTCCAAATCAATAATAATAATGTAATAACTACACTCAACTTTGATCTGAAAACATGCATAACAGCAATATGATAAAGACTCTTTAAACTTGCCTTTTTTCAATGAATAGAATAGTACATTCATAAGACAGGTCATTTTTCCAGTTAAATATTTTCAGCAGGAAAAATAATGCTGACACTGAGCATTCATTCTTTAAGTTTTAATAAGTTCTTAAGTTTTGGAACTGTGAATATTTTCTTTTCAGCACTTGAAATAATTCTCTAGAATAAAAATACATCTCGCAGTAAATTATTGTACATACATTAATCACAGTGTATATTTTTGAGTATATATAATTCTAAATACAATTTCAAATTAAGACAAGTTTAATATTCTATATTTCTAAAAATGAAAATCACTGAATTTATGTTTTCATGCCAAAATATGGTGTTAAATTAACATAAACACTCTGTATGTAGTCTATTTGTAGCCAGCAGAAAACTCCTTATCTCTACATAAAAATATATTGATGTTCATACTCTAGGAAAAATGAAATAAAGGCAAGCCACTATGTTCTAAACAGCCATTTACACAAATGACACAAAACATCACATTACTTATTACCATCATATTTTTATTAAAATACTCATTAATATGTTCATAATGAAGATACCAAAGATGTCTCTCTAAAATACATACCCTGGAATGTTCTAAAAATAGATCACAAAGTATAGATGAGTCTTAAAAAGCAGTTGAGATTCAAGAAATATAGTAGCATATACCATTTTTGTTAAAGTTCTGGAGAGAATTTCTGAGTTAGGCTTTTCTGAAAAAAATGACTATTCAGCTGAAATATAAATAAATGATTTTCAAAGTACACATTTGTTACCACCAATTATACAATTTGTATAGCTACCAAGATAGTCTCATTTATTCTAGTATATGTCTAATAAACATGGAGTATTTTTCTCATGTTATTAAGATGCAGTGTATTTAAGACAAAACACACAGATTTGTGCCAAGCCAACTTTGGGTTTAAATTGAGCTTTATTTCCTTACTTGTAACCTTTAGAAATTGCCTTCATTTACCTTTTTGGTGTATCACTTTTGTATTACATCTATGAAGAATGTTGAGAATTAGAAATAATGCTTGTGAATTCCCTGTTATGTCATGTGTTGAACAAATTATAGAAAATTCAGTTATAGTATTTAATATTAATATTGTACCTCATATTATTAAAATGTTTACCTCTTGGTCTGAGTTCATTCATTGAGGAGTTAGTGCATACCTGAATTGGAAAAAGATTAAGAACACCACAATGAAAACACCAACATTCTCCATGTCCTTAGAGTCTTCTGGGAGGAAAGACGAAGCTTAAATATGTCGGTCAGTAAAATTTCATGAGTATTGTCATCAGGGGAGTATTAAAATGGTTCAGGAGTATAACTTAAGATTCATCTGTGGATATCAGGTTGGGTTTCTCTGAGAAAAGATCAGTAAAGGGGTAAACTGCAGGAAGAAAACATTGCTTAACACTGTCACTAACAAATTCACCTGCACATTAGAATTACCAGGGAAGATTTGAAGAATCCCAGTAGTCAGAGACGACTTCAGATAAATTTGAATTTCTGCAGGTAGGACCCCGACATGAGTGATATATCAATGTTCCCCTGAAGCTTTCAATGCACAACTAATTTTGAGAACCACTGACTTACAGGAATAAAAGATATAAACCTTTTAAAAATTATTTCTGTTGCATTAAAATATAAAATGGAATAAGAGTGTTTGTTAGAGACCAAGGGCAACATTTGTCAACTCTAATTCTTTTATTTTATGTGTCAGTTAAACAACAGTAGCTAAGCAACTTTGTCATAAGCTCACTTTTTATCATATGGTGACACATAGCATGTTCACATATATCATTATGATAATGATGAAATATTTATTTATCAATGACATTCTTATAGTGGCTTAATTAGAATATTCCAAGGTGCCATGTAATTAGGTCTGAAGAGCAGAACAGAGAGTTCAGTCTATGCATTCTACTTAATCCAAAGTGGAGAATGTCATTGTTATTGAGCTAACCTTGCTGTAGAAATGCTACTGGACTTGAAGAACAAAGAAAGTCACTTCAGAGTGACCTTGAAAATTTGGCTTGCCACTATAGAGTTAGTTAGATGAATCTGAACAATTTAATGAATGGAAAATTGAAGTGGAAAATTGTAGCTTCTAAGGAGGCCTTTTCTCTTGTATTTCTCCTTTCTCCTTCTGTAACAAAAGGCACATTTTCTAAGGTCCTAAGCAATATCATGAGTTTTTTATCTGAAAGTGGTTTACCTGTACAGTGTTAACATTGAATGAAATTATAATCAGCACTAATTTCAAAATAACTATGAATTTACCCAGGCAGATCAGTTCATCATATGCAAACAATATCTTAAAAAGAATATATATATATATATATATATATACCATGTAAAAGATAATTACCTACAATATGTCTTTGACTTCTGAAAAGAAATACCAATAGGCTATAATATATACTATGTAAATTGTGATAGCTATAAAAGTCCATTTGTTTATGTCTTTATAAAGCTTTTAAATACTTGAAAGAAATTTTATATACCAATAGACTATTAGTACCAATAAATTATTGGTACTATTATATACCAATAGGCTATATTTTTCTTTTTTGACATACATGATTATTATTCATGTTTAATTCCTATATGAAATACAAACTTTTATGAAGCATTGATGTTCTGAGAAATGTTCTAAAGTTCTATCCTTATTCTCTTATTGTATTTCACTAAAATTCCATATAACAATCACTATTACTAGCTTTGCTTTTCAGATGAGGAAATTTATGCACAAGAGGAAAATGTCCTTGCTAACTAAACACAATCAGTAAAAACTATACCTTTAGAATCTACAGAAATTAATTCTGTTTCAACTTCACTTTTGTGTGAATAATTGAATCATTATTTAAGAATAATCTGAATCATGGATATTAATGACTCACACTGTGTCAATTTAGATGTGGGTCACCAAAGTATGGTGATAAACATGAAAAATCTGTCTGACTTCATAGATGTTTCATTATAACCAAGAATCTGGCAAAACCTAGTCAACAAACAGTGCAGCAAGCAATATTAAGAAAGTTGAAGGGTGAGTATGGTTGTACATGCCTATAATCTCAGCTCCTGGGTTGTAGGAATTGGTGTGGGTGAAGAGGTGCTGAGGATCTCAAGTTTAAAACCAGTTTGGGCAACTTAAGGAGATCTTGTCTCAAAAAACAATTGATTTTGGCTTAAGATGGATAACATTTTATGTGAGAATTCATTTGACATAGGGTGGTTAAGGAAATGTATCCCTATGTAGAATATTTAAAATGAGATGTAAAGGACAGAAATAGGGCCTGGGATTTAGCTCAATGTTCCTGTCGTGTGCCTCACAAACACAAGGTCCTGAGTTCGATCCCAGGTACCCAAAAATAAACAAATAAATAAATAAATAAATAAATAAATAAATGACAGAAATAAGAAAGACCTATGGGACGTGAGAGATAGTGTTTCTGCTTGAGGAAATAACATTTTAAGGCTCTTATAACTGATATGACCATGGCCTATTCAAGAGGGAAAAAGTGAAAGAGGAAGTGCTTGAACCATTCACAGATCTACATGATTGTTATAGAATACTTGATTTTCATTTTGATCCCAACAGGAGTCCACTGAAGGCTTTTGTTATTGCTGCCATTAATTTTTTCCTTGTTATCTATTAATTTAAGAAAGTAAACTATAAATGAAATATAAATATATAATATATATTTCTTACATTTTATAAATTCTCATCAATGAGGATAAATTAAATTTATAATCAGAAAAGTATTGCAGTGCTACTGTTTTCACTTAGATCTATAAATAACTTAGAAATAATTACAATCCATAAGAACAGAAAAAATGCTGAACCACCTGCAAATAAATGAATTTTCTAAAGCCCACCAGAGACCAGATCATATGGCAAATTACTATCCTAAAATCAGTGAATAGTTACATCCAATGAGAGACAGAAATTGAGGTCTGACTACCTGGAGAAGATGCTCGTGAGCCACAAAATGGTAGGAACACTTAAATGACTATTTTGACAAATAGCTTGAGCTAGAAATCCAGTGTGGATTAACCAGGGACTTAGAAATCCCTGGAGCCAAGCCTTAGAGGAACCCCAAACAGATTTGCCTCCAGGAATCCTGCCAAGTTCTTACAATGAGAAAAATAAAAACTCTCCAGCAGAAGAAAGGGAAGACCACCTAATGTGAAACTTCTCTGCTATTCTACCTTACAAAGGAAAGGACTCTCAAAGCAAAGGACTGAGCTTAGAAAGTGAGGAAAAAGAACAATTCCAGATTTCACAGTTCCAGACATCAATTCCAGATTTCGAATTATTCTACAAAGCTGTAGTAACAAAAACAACCTGGCACAGGCTGAAAGATATACATTTAGACCAATGGAACAGAATAGAAAACAGAGAAACAACTCTCCCCACCTTGAACCATCTGTTTTTAACAATGGGACAAAAAACATACATTGGAAAAAAAGACAGCCTGTTTAGCAAATGGTGCTGGGAAAACTGGATATCCTTCTGCAGAAGATTGAAACTAAAGCCATATCTCTCACCCTGTACTAAAATCAAATCAAAATGGATCAAAGGCTTAGTTATAAAAACAAAAATTTTGAAACTGTTAGAAGATAATATAGGGGAAATACTTGAAGTCATATGCACAAGTAAGAACTTTCTGAAAAGAACCCCAATAGCACAGGATATAGTGTTGAGAATCATGAATTGGGAGCACATTCACATCAAGTTAAAATGTTTCTGCACAGCAGAGGAATAATCAAGAGTGAGGAGACAACACACAGATGAGAAAATTTTTTACTAGCTACTCTTCTGATAGAGAACTAATATCTAGAATATATAAAGAACTGAACAAAATTACCCCCAAAAACAAATGACCCAATCAAAAAATTAGACATGAGCTCAATAGACAATTTTCAAAGTAAGTACAAATGGCTAAAATTCCCCCAACACACAAATTAGAGTCTCATAAAATGTGAGCTTTGTGACAATGGAAATAGATACTTTTTACCCACTTGATACTTTTCCACACCATGTTTTGTTTTGTTTTTTTTGTCCTGGGGATTGAACTCAGGACCTTGTGCTTGCGAGGCAGGCTCTGGAACCACTGAGCTAAATCCCCGGCCCCATATTCTTGCTTACAAGGTGGTTAGTGACCAGCACACTGCCTGGTTCCTTTCTATGTGGCATCTTTTAGAACAATTTGTAACTTCCATGGTCTATTTGAAAGCAAGATTTCCTCAGTTTCTACTACCCTTTCCTTTATCATCTACTCCAGTTCTCTTTCCTCACTACCAACTTCAAACTCTCTACAACTCTTGTAATCCTTTGATCCAGCTCCCTCAACCCATTATCCTTTCCTGCATAACCTTTCCCTCCCATTCTAATCCTTCAATTTCCAACATTCACTCTATCTTTATACCCTCAATTCCCAGTCTCATTGAAGCTCTTGAGGGCTTCAGGTAACCCCCAGTAGCACACCCCTGAGGCTGAACAAGTTGATAGAAAAAGACTGGCTATATCTGCTTGGTGTTTCTTTAGTTTTACAACCAAAATTTAGTCCATAGCCTTCATAAAACTAAATATCAGGGCAAAAGAAAACATTAATAGAATATAATATGAATATTGATAGATTTTAGCCCTCAAATAGAATAACCTCAACTTAATCTATTTGTCAAAAGTACAGTTCTGACAAAAATATAAAGTGACACAGAGATGAGAGACAAATCACACATAACTGGTTTTTGTATTGTGGTGTTTATACTTGATCATGGCGACAGATTTAGAATGCTAGCTAGCAGGTCACTATTTGCATATATATGTATATATGGTTGTATGTTTTTATGTCATTTTTTCTACCATTATATAGTATTAATAAATAATTTATGCAGTTCTTTAACTGTTATAATTGGATTCAAGAAAAATAAGCACTTATATGTATGGGATATTTCCAAATGTCTCAAAATTAAATCTAGTTTCACATAATTCAAGTAAATCTTTGACAAATAGACTAGTTTAATATTATTGCTTTAAGAGACATAGCCATGTCATCTGAGTTCTCAATGTTAAATGTGATGCAGAAGTTTAATTTTTTCTACTTGGAATTACATATGAAATAAATTAACATTTCTAGAGAGTATGCAAGATTATAAACATCATGAATACAATTTTGATAAAAAATTGAGTCTGAAAAATTGTAATTAATAACAATATGTTTTCATAATATATATGTTTTAAAATAGTTTTAGAAACATTTCTGGTGACTTGAAACATCAGGCATGCTAATTAAGTAGTAGATATTCATTAAATATCTGCATAATTTTATATGTGATTAAATAATAAATCATTAATTACTAAACATAAGTGTATACTTTTTCCTTCTTATTTTATATAGTTCAAAGACACTAAATATATTTGAGTCTGCTAATAAAGTTTTATATTTTAGCACACTGAAAATCTAGGACATGTATTCTTTTGTAATTTAGCATATTTAACATTATATGATGTGGAATAAAATGAGGCCATATTGCTAACATGCAATCAATACTGCAATATTAAAAACCACATTTTACAGAAAGTGTACCAAATAGTGAATTAAAGCATAAACTACAGAAAAATTTATTTAATAATAGATCCTGTATATAGCATTCAAAACAAATATTTTTAAGTTTTATTTTTGATTAACATGTATTTATTATATACATTAGTATGGCTCAATGGTGTGTATTGATCTCTCCCTTTGTCTACTCTCTCTCCTCTTCTCAACCCCTAGTAATCATTAATTCACATGCAGGTTCAGTTTTTTATTTTTTAAAGTTTCAATATGAGTGAGAACATAATGTACCTTTCTATGCATAAATTATTACACCTAACATAAGAACATTTTGGTGCAATGACAAGATTTCAGTCCTCTTTATGGATGAATTGTATTCCATTCCATACATACAGAACATTTTCTTTCCACTAATGGGGTTCTGTTTCATGCATTAGCTGTTGTGAATTATTCTGCAATGTACATGGACATGCAAATACCCTTATGTTATTTTGATTCCATTTTCCTAGACTATATACCCTGAAGTGGGACAGTTGGATCACTGGTAGTTTTATGTTTTTTTTAAGAACTCCATACAGTTATCCAAAATCTTTTTACTCATTTACATTCCCATCAACAGTTCAAATACATTTCTACACTGTCCTTATTTGTTCAACATAGTTCAATGGAAAAAAATTCAGGTGCTGAACACTCATAGTCAATTCCTGATTGCACTGCTCTCTGACATTTAGGGGAATTATTTAATTTATTCAACTCTTAGCATTCTCACAGAGATAAAAATAGTTCAAAATCATAACTATATTTAAAACTATGTGCATATTAAAAGCATATGTCCAATAAACCCGAGAAATAATTTTAGCAAATATTTTATGTGAGAAAATAAACTATTCTTGCATATGGAAGTAGGAAAACAAATCCAATATGATTATGCTTGCAAAAAATATTTTCAGTGAAATTAAAGATATCTGGGAGCTCCCAAAGCATTAAAAAATTAAAAACTCAATGTTCTGTAGAAGGGAAGAGAAGGGAAGGGAAGGGAGAAGAGGAAGGGGAGGGGAGGGCAGGGGAGGGGAAGGAGAACCTTAGAGAGGTGAAGTATATTCTGGAGTTGCTTTTTTTAGAACAGATTTACTGAACCAGCCGCCTCTATAAAGAAGAATGGAATTCCATACTAGTGTGTTGCTGAATAAATCAGGTTTGAAGTTTACAAATAGATGGGTGATGTGATAGAATATATAAGCACACATGTAATGCATTAAATGTGTACAAGGCTGAGCTTTGAGAAGAGACAGAAATGAAACAGACTCAATCTTAATGAAATTGCCATCCAGCAGTGGATCAGTTTAGTCTCTGTTTGCATTATGTTAAATACCACCCAATGTTTCTACCAGCAAGATGAGACTAAATTATTTCTGTATCCTCAACACTTTTTATACACAATGCCTATTTTTCAAGTATTCAGTCAAAACTCACTGGGTTTCGTAGTTTTGTTCTGAAATGTCCCCAAATGCTCATGTGTTGAAGCCTTTGTTCCCACTGCAGCCAGTTTCAGATGATGAATTTTGGGGACTGATTGGATGATGAAGACCTGTACCTCATCATGGATTAAATCATTGAGGGTTGGTAATTTGATGGATTTGGGGGAAGTGATAAAAATAGAATGCAATAGAGCTAAAAGATTAAAGAAGAAGACCTCTGAAAGAGTGTGCTGGTGGGAGTGTGGGGAGAGAGGAACCTTTCTTCATTGTTGGTGGGAGTGCAGACTGGTGTGACCTCTGTAGAAACCAGTATGGGGATACCTCAAAGAACTAGGACTAGAGGTCTCATTTGACCCACCTATTCCCCTGCTGAGTATCTTCCCAAAAGAATTAAAAGAATCATACCACAGTGATATATGTGCACCCATGTTTATAGCAGCACACTTTGTAATAGAGCAAGCTTGGAAAGAGCCCAAGTGCTCATCAACTGGAAACTTGATAAAGAAGATGTGGTTTTTTTAATAAAATGGAGTACTACTCAGCCATAAAGAACAAGAAGCTAAAGTCATTTATAGCTAAATGGATACATAGTGAGGCCATACTCTTAAGTGAAATAAACAGGACACACATGTGTAAATACCGAATTATTGCTCTGGTGTGAGAAATTGAAAGAGTAAATAAGAATAAAAATGATTAAAATAAATAACTGATAATTTGAAATAGGAAGAAAAAGTCCATAGGAGTAGGGGAAGTGGGAGGGGAAGGTGAAAGGAAAGAAGGGAAAGGAAAAATTATAAGAAAAGGAAAAAATGGAAACAAAGTCTTGTAAATAGGGAAGAGTGGAGGGGGTGAAGGGAACACAGGCAATCAGAAAAAAATAAGAACCAAGATACATCATGTACAGGTACAATTACCTAATGATAAATGTAAATGTATTGCATACTTAAAATGTACCAATAAAAGAATTTAAACCAAAAAAAAGTGTGCTAAAACAAATCTTTCCTTCTTTTAGCTATTATTCTCAGATATTTTGTCTCAGTGATGGAAATCTAACAGACTGTGCATACTAAGAAACAAGATTATACAACTAAGATTAAACCCTGTAATAGAAGTAGATCTATTGGTGCCAGGCATTAGCATAAGTGGATAAGGTCTTCATATCACTTTGATTAATTCAATGAAGGATAACACCAGAAAAATTGTAGCCAATAAGTAAAATGTTAACTTCACACCAGAGATTTGGAGAGTACAAAATATATCAAAACAGCTCTAAATTTGGAAAATAAATATTTATGGTTAAAGATATAAATACATGCAGTTAAGCATAGAGCTTAGTGAATTAGAATTTTGGTTATTAGCAAGAACAAGAAAGAATAAAAGACAGAATATAATGAAGTGGTACATAAAGAACAGTTCTAACTGAAATGTAGTCAGAAATACGTATATTTTTAAATGAGAAATTTTATTGGGTAAAATTATTTTTGCAAACTGAAAGATGGAAATATACAAAATGTAATAATCTGTACCTAAGTATTTAGTAGTGAAAATGTTGAGACTATTTTAATAAATTAAAGAAAAACATAAAGCACCAGGAGAAACTAGTCAGATATCTTCTGTAGAGGAGCAGTAAGACATGAAACCTAAACAGATAAGGGATCAGTGTAGAGAATATGGCAGGGCCTCCTTAACATCCTTAAATATAATTTCTGCAACTTTTAAAATCATTTTCAAACTGAAGGTAAAATGATAACTTCTTACAAAGATAATGTTACTAGCAAGCCCACATGAACTGAATTCTACAAGGTAATTTTCATTTAAAAGTAAAATAATGGAAAAGTGAGAGAAGTGGAAGAAAACAATGAAGAAGGACTAGAGGTATACATGTGAGTGTGTACAGCTGAGTATATATCTGTTTCTATATGTATACATACTAGGGGTTTTTTTCCCTATGATTTCAGAGGTAGTACTAGAAAAATTAGAAAATACATATTGTTATAATATGTCAATAATGTAGGTAAAACTCCAAGGTATACATGTGAGTGTGTAACAGCTGTGTATACATCTGTTTCTATATCTATAGGTACCAGGGTTTTTTTTTCCTATGATTTTAGTGGTAGTACTAGAAAAATTAGAAAACACATTTTTGTTATACTGTAACATGTCAAAAATGCATGTAAAATTCCAAGATAAAATCAGAAAGATAGTAAAGCAAGTTTTAATAAGTTAATGTTAAATGCATAATAAAAATATTCTCTTAAACATACTAAAAGAGAAAAAAGTCCACAGAGAGATGAATTAAAAACTAAAACCATATAATAGGATGAGTAAATATATTTGCGTGTGAGTTCATTATAAATACATTACAAAGAAAATAAAAAAGTCATATTATAATTATTTGTAGATGACATGATACTCTATATAGAAGAACCCAAGAACACCACCAAAAGTCTTGTAGACTTAATAACGAAATTCAGTAAAGTACCTGAATACAAGGTCAACACACAAAAATCAATAGCTTTTTTGTACACGAAAAACAGACTCACTGAGAGAGAAATGGGGCAATCAATTCCTTTCATAATAGCATCGAAAAAATTGAAATACATAGGAATCAACCTAACAAAAGAAATAAAGACCTCTACTCTGAAAACCATAACATTCTGAAAAAGGAGATTGAAGAGGATATCAGAAAATGGAAAGACATCCCTTGCTCCTCAGTAGGAAGAATCAACATAGTTAAAATGGCCATACTTCCAAAATTGCTATGTAGATTCAATGGAATTCCAATTGAAATCCCAGCAGCATCCTTCACAAACATTGAGCGATCAATCCAAAAATCCATTTGAAACAAGAAGAGACCTAGAAGAGCAAAAATAATACTAGGTAATAAAGATAAGGTAGGAGGTATCAAAATCCCCAACTTGAAACTATACTACAAAGCTACTGTGATGAAAAAAAAAAAGCACGATACTGGAAAAGAAACAAACCTGAGGACCAGATTAGAAGATGCAGAAATGGTTCCACTCCTCTCAGCAGAGTGGAATGAGGCTCCTAGCCACTGTTCCACTGCTCCCAGCCCAGAGGAAAGGGCTTCTGGGCCGCCATACCACCACACCCAGCAAAGAGGTAGGGGCCTCCTGGCCACTGTTCCACCACTCCCAGCCCAGAGGAAGGGGCTTCTGGGCCACTGCTCCCAGCACAGAGGAGGTGAGCCATGAAGGCACCAACAGAAACCCACCCCATTGAAATGAGAAGACAGGTAAATAAGTCTCAACCTCAGACTCCCAGATCACCTACACCAATCTCAAAGGGAAATGAGATGGAACACTCTAATACTCAACCATGTGGACTCCCTGAACTGGCAACAAAAGAAGATCTGGAAAAAATGAAATCAGAAATAATTTCTCAGATAACAGCAGAGATTGTTCTTATAGTGCAAGACATGATTAATAAATCTAGAGAGGAGCTGAGGAATATGATAGAATCCAAACATAGGAAACAAATGGAATCCATAAAACAGATGCAAACAGATTTCTAGGAGATTAAAACTCGGTTGAAACTCTACACAGCACAGTGAGCTAATGTGAGGACAGAATTTCAGATATAGAAGATATGTGCAATTAGCGACCAGGAAAAGAAAAATTGCTACAAAATTGTAAGGGACCATGAGAAATCAATCGAGCAGCTGCTAGACGATCCAAAGAAGAATAACATAAGACAGATTGGCGTCAACAAAGAAACAGGAGAGAGTACAGATGACATAAAAAACCCGTTCACAGAAGTAATGGCAGAAAACTTCCCAAAAAGGGGAAAAGAAGTTGACATACATATAAGTGAGGCATATAGGACTCCAACTAGCCTTGATCAAAAAAAAAAAAAATCTACACATAAGCATATAATTGTTAAGATTCCAGAAACCCAACAGAAGAACAAAGTTCCACAAGCAGTTAAAGAAAAGAAACAAATCACTTACAAAGGAAAGCCCATCAGAATCACAGCAGACTTCTCAGCACAAACCCTCAAGGCAAGAAGAGCTTGGAGGGATATATTCCAAGCCCTAAAGGAAAACAGCCTCCAACCCAGATTGGAGAAAACTATCTTTCAAAACTGATGGAGAAATAAGATGCTTTCATGAAAAAGAGCACCTTGGGAACTTCATTAATAGCAAACCAGCACTCCAAAAAATGTTAGACAATATCCTAGGAAAAGACAATGAGGATCACAACCCCAGGAAGCAAAGTAGAATGAATCCATCATTCGTGACAAGAAATTAAATGCAAAGGGTGAGAATCTAACAAAAAGAAAAAGTCATGACAATGATGTCAATATGTATCAGTTATAACCACCAATGCTAATGGTCTCAACTCACCAATAAAAATAATGAACTGGCAGAATGGGTCAAGAAGCAAAATCCAACAATATGCTTCATACAAGAAACACACTTAATTCAAAAAGAAACTCATACTCTGAAAGTTAAAGGGTGGAAATCAATATTTGATGAAACAGAAACCTGAGAAAAAGCAGAGGTAGCTATCCTCTTTGCAGATCAAGTAGATTTCAAACCAACACTGATTAAGAGAGACAAGGAAGGACACTACATCCTTGTAAAGGGAACAATCCAAGAGGAAGAGATGATAATCATAAATATCTATGCACCAATCATTAGTGTGCCCAACTATATAAAACAAATACTATTTTGAATCTATAAAAAACTTTAAAAAATCAGACATCCCAAATTTAAAGACCTAATCCAAAAATTGGGCTCTGAAATGAACAAACATTTCTCAAAGAAGTAGAAATAGCAAATAAACAATTAAAAGAAGTTCAACATCACTGGTCATTAGACAGATGCAAATGAAAACAATGCTGAGATTCCACCTCACCCCCGAAAGAATGGCTGCTATCATGAAATCAACCAATAACAAATGCTGGTGGGGCTGTGGGGAAAAAGGAACCTTGCTCCCCTGCTGGTGGGAGTGTAGACTGGTTCAACCACTGTGGAAATCAGTATGGAGATACCTCAAAGAACTAGGACTGGAAGTCCCATTTGACCCAGCTATTCCCCTGCTGGGGATCTTCCCCAAAGAATTAAAAGAATCATACCATAGTGATATATGTGCACCCATGTGCATAGGAGCACAACTCATGATAGCCAAAACTTGGAAACAGCCCAAATGCCCATCAACTGGAGACTGGATATAAAATTTTTTTTATATAAAATGGAGTATTACTCACCCATAAAGAATGAGTAACTAGAGACATTTATAGCTAAATGGATGTGCATTGAGGTGATACTCTTAAGTGAAATAAATAGGACACACGTTTAAATACAGAATAGTTTCTCTAATGTGAGAAACTGAAAGTGTACACAAGGACTAAAAGGTATGAGATAATGTGAAATAGGAAGAAAAGGTGCAAAGGAGAAGGGGAAATGGGAGGTGCGGGGGAAAAGAAAGAGGGGAATGGAATTAATATGAGAAAAAGAAAAAATGGAAACAAAGTCTTTGTAGGTAGGGAGGGGTGGAGGGGTTTAAGGGAGGGCAGGGGAATGGGAAAAAAATAAGAACCAAGATGGATTATGTAAAGATGGATTATGCAAATTTCCAATGATGAATGCATTATATTGTAAACCTTAAATGTACCAATAAAATTAATTTTAAAAATTAAATGCAATAAATGTAACAGAAGACAGGACTGTTAAAAAGGTTTAAAAATTTAAGTGTATATTAGGAACATAACATTTAATTAAAGTTTTGAATAACGTTGCAAGTAAGAGAAATGATACCACATGCAAATGCTTTTTAAAAATGCTGACATAATTACAATTATTTCAACTAATATAAACAGAAAGGTACAGGAGATATTTATAATAATAAAGATGAAAATTATATCATAAAGGAATCAATATTCTAAATCTGTATGTACTAAAAACAGTTTTAAATATATAAAATAAGATGAAATACTAATGGGAGTTATTGACAAATCTACACCATAATTAGAAACTGCAGCATATTTTCACAATTGGTAAAACAGGTGGTGAAAAACCAGTTAGTGTTTAACTTCCCTGTACAAAAGAACTAATTATCAGAAATAAAATGTTAATGAGAAGCTAGAAATACGAAATCCTTCTGTTTAAATTTCAAAAGCAGGTAAACATAGGTATGAAGTGAGAAATCATTCCGGCGGATCTCCAGGAGTGCTTGGTGTGATTCAGAGCATTTTCTGCTATTGCACAAGGAACTAATAACAGGGTGTATCACTTCATGCAAGCTCAAAATGTGCAGTTAGGGTTATGCATTTTATACATGTCCCAATTTCACTGAACATTTTCTAAATTCATACTACCTACAAGTACAAAAACACACATAAACTTTATACTATTAAAGACTAAAGTAACACCTGGCTTTTGAGACAAACAAGAGCTAAACTAAACAGGAACTAAAACATTATCAGTTTTCTAAGTATTGTGGAGACAGCTGAAATTACATTATAATTTTTATCTTGCACAATTTTATTTATATTACTCATCTCAAAATCTCATTGAGTCACCAAAATAATGATAATGAAATAGTTTGATTCTCTTTCCCACCTTAGGAAGAAAGAGAAATTGATGTTCTCACCAAAATATCCTTGTGCTGTTTAATCAAAAATAAGTCAATTGAAGTCTATATAATATAAGAGAAACTATATGTTATTTTCCAAACAAAATAACATATAGACATCACAGGACAGCTCTCTGTGTTGGTTTGTTTGTTTTTCTAAGCACAATTTTATTCCTCTAGCTAACAAAACATAATTTTTTCATATAAATAAAAATAACATTCAAATTCTTTTTCAAAATAGAGAAAAGACAGAGTTCAGTTACTGCTAGAAGCTGTAATTCCAAGATTTCTAAGTGATGTTCATTCCATTTTCATTTTGAGTGATTAAGCCACAGTGAAAATATTAGAGACCAAGTAATATAATTAATAACATCACTAGATGCTATGAACAGATACATAGGCTAAGACAGATTATGTAATTTAAATCTCTATCACTTGTAATATTAGCTTTTACATTTTTCTTAACTCCACACTTCATATAAAAATGTTTTCCCTAATTTTTTTTTTTTTTTGGTACCAGGGATTGAACTCTGGTACTTGTGCTTGCGCAGCAGGTGGTGAAACCACTGAGCTAAATCCCCAGACCAATTTTTCCATAATCTTAATAGGGATATCACATTAATGCCATAATTCTTCTGCATGCCTATTTGCCTGGAATCCTAATGTATCTGGATAGCTATGTGACACTTTAAGATTTTTAACTCAGTAGGAGAAAATGTTCCTATTAAATTCATTCTACCTTTTATTATCAAAAGCTCAAATTCAGCATTGTTAAGTATTCTGGGAAATTAAGAAAAAACCTAAATGTGCTGTTAATTGTAATACCAAAACTTCTGCAATGAATTTTTTCTGTCCCTAAAAGAGAAACTGATTTTGGTCAAAAAGTTATAACAAAGTTTGAAAATTCAAATACATAGACTCATACAGTTACCTGAAGCCAATTTGTCATTCAGCATCTATATCAACTTCATGTTTATCCAAGTAATTTTAAATACAGTATATCTGTTAGTCTAGCAAGAACCAGGATAAAATTTCAACCTGATGAGATTGGAAAAAGATATTTAGCTACTGCTATGGAAATGGAGGTGTTCCAGAGGTATGCATGCTTCTTGTCAAGAATATGAATCATATTTACAAAATATTTCACTTAAAATTGAAAATAGTTTACTCTCAAAAGGTTTATTTTCCATTAGACTTTTGAAAAGCTGAAATAAAGCCACGTTTGGGGCCTGAGGCAGAATGGTATAGTCTAGATCTAGAATGTCCTTTAAAAGCCTCATGTACTAAATTGGGCTTTTGGAAGGCAGTTGTATCATGATGCTGTTGTATTCATCAGTGCATTAATTCACTGAAGATTTCAGAACTAAACATTTGTAGGAAGTTAAGGGCTGTGGGATGAAGTTACAGGGGATGTGACTTGGGAGGGTATCTCCCTACTCCCAATCCTCTCTTATCTCCCTGCTTACTGGATCCCTTGATACAAGCAGCTTTCTTCAATACAAGCAGGGATTTGGAGGAGGGGGGAGTACTAGGGATCAAAACCAGAATTTTTCTACCCCTGAGCTATACCCTGAGTGCTTTTACTTTTTATCTTTTGTTAAATCTTGAGACTGGGTCTCATAAATTGCCTAGCCTTGCCTTGAACTTTCAATTATCTTGTCTCAGTCTCTGTAGGACCTGAGATTACAGGTAGGTGACACCATGTCCAGTTCTCACTGGCCTTTTAACACAGCACCAGAGAGTTAAAACTTTCCCCAACAAGATTTAATCTGTACAACATGAACCAAGCAAGCCTGAAAATTATTGGCAAAAAGAAGCAAAAGGAACAAGAAAGGCAGCATGATCAAGGAGGCAGTGATGACAGTTGTGTGTGGTTTTGCTCCCTTGTCACTTGGAGTCTAAGCGAGTCCTCTACTTGCTGAAATAAGCATTTCAAATGTCCTACTATGACACACTCCCAGGCCCTACCCCCTCAGTTCTGAGTTTTAGCAATGTGATAGTTTCCTGTCACTATAATACCTGAGACAATTACTTCATAAGGGGAAAATATAAATGTCTTATGCTTTTTGAGATTCGTTATCCATGACTGTTCACACACATTGTTTTGTACATGTGATGAGATATCACATCATGGAGAAGCATGTGATAGAGCACAAGCACTAACCTCATCAGTCAGAAAACAAAATAGAAAGAAACAAAGAAAGAAAGTTGCAGGCTGCGGAAGAGGTCTCACAATTCCCCTTGAAGGCATCTCCCTAAGGACCGTCCACTAGGGCTGGCCTCTCAAAGGTTCCAACACTCCCCAAAAGCACCACCCCTTCCCTTTTGGGGACATTTAATGAGAAGGAAGATGGTTCTGTTTGTATACTCACTGCAAATCTTCTGAACACTGAACAAAGAAGGCAGAGTAGAGATGTCTGATAATGTGCACACTGAGGACAGTCTGAATGTTATGGCAGATTGTATATTTCAAAGTGTGTGTGTTTGTGTGTGTAAGCGTGTGTGTAAACACACATATCCTGTTTACAATGTGATGCTTCCACTCCTCCATTGAGAAGTTATGTTCCCTACTTCCAAAACTGGGAAAATCTTTGTAACTATCTTCACAAACAGAACACATTGGTAATGACCTGGTTTGCTCCCTGGTTTGCTCCCTGAGGTCAGTCATGAAGGTTAATTTGTTTTCCATCCAACTCCATGCTGTCCCTCAGGATGCTGACCTTAGAAACCCAGCCGTCACATCCAAGGAGTCTGGATCACATGGAAAAAACACTTGCAGGTGCTCTAATCTGTAGCTTTAGCTCAGATGGCTTGCACATGTAGGCAGAGGATGAAAGGGGGAAGAATGGAAAGAAAAGGAGTACTAGGAAAATGAACATGCTGCTGCTTAGGGTTTGACTCTATAGACATCCCTGCCTTTCCAGATGCATTGGACGCTGTTCTAGAAGCTGGGGCCCACCTCTGAATAAAACATGCAACCTGCCACTGTCTTAACTTCTTCTGTAGATTCTGTATATTTAGCTTACTGAGTAGTGTATAACTGGGAGGAGCAAGCTCAGATTTTATGTAATCATGACCAAGATTCATAGTTATAGTGTAATCAGGACCAAGTTTTGGAGTTACAGCATAATTATTTATGTGGGAATTAATTTGCTTTTCAAAATAGAATTGCCCATATTACAACTAAATAGGCAAAAATAAATCTCTTTCTTTCAGGGGCATAGCAAGAAATGCATATTTCAAAAACCTTGATTAGTAAAGCTAGCATTATTGACTTAGAAATAATATATAGTATATCTTATTAGATGATGCAATTCAGTGATAATAAGTTGAATTATCTATTAATCTTGATTTTAGAGGTACACTTATCACCCAAAAGACAACTTTTGCATTTTTATGGTTGTCTCAAAGTTAGGATTGAATTTATGGAAATAGTGTTACATTTTGGGATATAACAATAACATAAATTTAAAGTTAATATATAAAAATGAAACAAAATGTTATCTTTAGACCATAAATAAGAGGTTATTTTTATGAGCACAAAATATATGAGCATTCTAAGAAGTGAACTGACATTTTTTCCTATAGAGTTGTGTTAAATTAGTGTCTCACATATATAAACATATGGGTTTTTCAAGTAAAATAATATAAAATATACAAACTGTTGAAGGGATGTCAAAAATAGTTGCAAAAAGGTTGGATGTAAAGCAAAATGTGATGAGTAATATATTTGTCTTTGTAGTGAAAATATAACTTACAAACCAATATGATTTACAAATGATTTAGATTATTTCTTCATTGTCATTTTCTTTATAGAAGTAATTGAAAATTATATCTGCCATAAATGATCATATATGAGTAAAATCAGTGTGATACAAAACATAAACCAGACAAGTGTGTAGATGCTGAATTTCAAGTAACTATATGGGTCTTTGCTAGAGGCATTATAATACGTGAAAATAGATGCATTAGCATTTGAATTACCAAGAGACTGCTCATGGCCCAAAAGCCAAGTTCTTAGAGAATAAGTAACACTAATGACTGTGATTTATTAGAATTTATTGCTTCAGGAAAATATTTATTTTATCCTGTGTGTTGTACTCACAATCACACATATGTTTTTAAATTTGGAAGCACTCAGAAACTATATTTTTCATTCTTCTGGACTTCTTTTCAGGAAAATAGTATTGAATAACTAATAATTCCCAGCAAACTCTAGAGAGGAAGTGCTTATGCTTAACTGCTACTTTTATTCAACAATGTTTTATAAAATACTATAGTTGCAAATTACTTGCATGCTTTTCCTTTTCTTCATTTTAGGTAAAACATAGATTTTAAAGGCAGTAAATGTATATGTATGTAATTTTTCTTATTTCTATGTGCCATATTTCCACTTTCTTAATTTGTTTTCATAAATACCAACTTACAGTCTAGATAAAAATCATCTAACATGTTTACATATTATTTAGGTTTCTGAATTCTAATAGCAGAATGTAGTGATGTGACATTAAAGCAACTTTTAGTGGTTAATATTTTGTCTGTATACAGTCTGTTCCAATAATTCTTTTCTATATTTTTGTGATATTTATTTGTAAGTAATTTGTTAATATTTCCACCTAGAAAATGCCAATGTCTTCATTCAAGTTTTAACTGAATAATTTTACTGTATACATTTTCCAAGGAATGTTAGACAAACATAGCTATACAGATATTTATTCTCAAGTAAGAAGCTGACTTGAAAAGAAATGTTGTTACTTTCTTGTAATTCCTTGCAATTTCCTCTAAGTAAAATATTAAAGTCAAAATCAACGCCACCTGCCTTGCAAGGGGAAGGACCCAAATTTGATCCCTGGTACCAAAAAAAAAATCAGTGTGCCATTAACATTCTAGTTTTGACTAAATATGATACATTTAATATTTATTTTATATTTACTTCTATATGATGCATATTGGGAAAAAATATGGGCCTATGTGATTGGAGTGTGTAAAACAAGTTTTGATATTGGGAAGAACATAATGGGCCCTATTATAGAAGCAATAATGACTCTAATAAAAAACTTTTATGTTCTTTTAAGTATGCTCGGGTTCTTAGTATGTGAAGGATAGACAGAAAGAGGTTTTAAAAAAGAGATATAAAACATGTAGTTAAGGAAGATAGTTGCAGAATTTATGATAAATTGTTGAAATATGCAATTTGACAATGGAGACAACCTGATTTCCTAATACTAGATAATGTGTTATGAGAGAAAAGGTAATTCAAATGTATTTATCATCAGGAACTGAACAGATACTGGTGGTATGTGTTGTAATATGAACTACTTGAGAAATAGCAGAAACTGTGGGTGGAAACTATTTATCTGTTTCTCACATATGTAATTTGACGATAGAGCTGAAATTATAAATTTAGAATATATGAAAATATGAGTAGATATTTAATTTTTTACTGGATTATGTCATTCCAGGCTGAGTACTGATAGAGAAGAAAACTTAGAGTTCTTATTCCAGGAAGACAACTAATTTTAGAAGTCAGGGGGTGGAAGAAAATCAAAAGTGACAGGGAAAGAATTGGTGATAGATTGGTACAGAATCAAGAATCTGTAGTATCAGGGAAGGCAAAATACAGGTCTCAAGTGTGGAGTGATAAGTCATTCCTCTTGCTGCTGAAAATTGAGAAGTAACCATTGGATTTATCAATTCAATAAGTGCATTGTTGATCATAACACCAGTAAATTCAATAGTTAAGAAAGTGTGTGATGTGCGGTTAAGAGAGGATGAATTCCAATTAATGGGAGATAGAAAGTGTACAATTTAAGAAGTCATAAAGTTGTTGGGAAAGAGATCACACATTTGGATAAAAGTCTGGAATTAAGCTGGACATAGCTTTGCTTGCCTGTAATTTCAGCACTCTTAGAGGCTGAGGCAGTAGAATTGCAGGTTTCCATTCAACCTGGACAACTTAGCCACTTGAGATGTCTCTGAATAAAAATTAGAAAGAAAAGAAGAAAGAAAAGGAAGGGAAGGGAAGGTTAAAAAGGGAAGAGAAGAGAAGGGGAGGGAAGGGAAAGGAAGAGAACAGAAGAGGAAGGGAGGGGAAGGGAGAGAGAGAGAGAGAGAGGGAGAGGGAGAGAGAGAGAGAGAGAGAGAGAGAGAGAGAGAGAGAGAGGGGGGATATATTTTCACTGCTCTAGCAAACAGGTAAACACACACACACACACACACACACACACACACTCAAGACCTGAATTAAAGTAAAAACTTTATTAACACTAAAGTACAGTAAATCCCTCCTGACTTATGAACAAGTTCTTTTACTGGAGAGCATTCTTAAGTTGGATTCTTTCATAACCTGACAACTTGAATCTTTTGCAGTACTTCAATCTTATACAGTGAATCTTATACAGTTGTGAAAGTTCGCAACAGGGACTTACTGTAATCTTCCTTATTATTCATGATTTGCATATGTTATATATCAGCTAAATTGGAGAGACCAGTGATGTATGATAAACTGTACCAAATGCCATCTTTCTAGAATGTGTATACATATTGATTTACCTTTAGTGATAGAATCACAGTGACAACTTGATGATTTCTTTAGTAGTGCACATTGTAGGGCTTCTGTTATTTGCTAAGTATAACTACTCTAAATATTCTTTGAAGTTGGTGACAAATTACTGTGCAATGACTTCTGCCCACTATCAACTCCATGTGGAAACTCGGGGTCGTGTGGAAACTCTAATTATCGCCTTACTTCCAGAAGATCACTGCTACCTAATCAAAGATAGTTATACTCAGGTATCCAGAAAACAATGTGGGGATAGAACCAATTCCTCATTAACTCTGGAATATCAGATTATTTTCCTTTTTCCAGTAAACAAATACCTAGATAAATAGCCTCAGGTGTTTAGCTGAATATTGCCAGAGAATCAAAGAAGGTTGCTTCCATATTAAACTGTAAAGTCCTTCAGTTTTACATGAGTGCTCTCTCTCTCTCTCTCTCTCTCTCTCTCTCTCTCTCAAACTGTGGATTGAATCTATAAAAAATTCCACAGTGGGGACAGCATCATCTACTGTGGTTGCTGACATCAAATCTCTCATTACACATTATATTGAGTTATTTTTGTTCATGATTAAAAATAGAGTTTTTGCATTTCCATCTTATTTTAATACTACAGTACCAATAGACTGAGCCATTTGCAAGCCAATAATGTGCTGTTTATTATGCTTTTCTAGCATTTTCTCTAGAGGGAAAGTACATGTGACACCTACCACTTGAAAACCGCAATCTCCACTGAAAATTCAGAGCTCACTTTAACTGCCTAATAAGCCTTGGTCACAGTCACAATGATCTGTTAAACATTGTACCTTCATTAGCCCAGATCTTAATGCTTTGTGAACATTTCTTGATATTATACACCAAGATTAGTTCCAGGCTGAATCAATTGTGAAGAAGCCAAAAATTTGTGTTCTCAAAGGACTTATACTCTCAGGAACTCAGATGCACCTGCATCCTGCTGCAACCACCAACTTACTTCAGCGGATTGGAAAAGTTTCTTTGTATGATTTCATTACACTTTGACAGTCCAGCCCTACAGAGCATTTTGTGAATGTCTCTTTCATTTGTCTTTGGAAGGAACACATGCAATTTTTTGGAATTAGCTATTTCTGATCAGAAAAATTTTTTGCAAATCCCTTCAGCTATTGTGTGTATGGATAGTGTGTTCCTTTTATTTGCTAGGTAGCTTTCCATGTATGAATGTATTGCTATTTATTCATCATTTCAAGGATATGAGGGTGTTTCTAGTTTGTGATTATTGTTAATGAAGTTGCTATAAATATTTCTATGTAGGATTTTGTGTGACCATATTTTTATTTATCTGGGATAAATGTTCAAGAGTGAAATTACTGAGGTATATGGTAGATGCAGATTTAATTTAGTTTGCCTCATCTTGTTTTCAAACTTTCAAATTGGTTACCAAAGAGGCTACATGATTTTATATCCCAATCAGCAATGTGTGACTAATCCAATTTCTCAGGAGCCAGCATTTACTGTTATCACTTTTTTTACATTAATTATTCTGATATATATGTAATGATGTCATACGTTTTTAAAAATTAACATTCTTTATTTTTTGTGTATTTTTCAGTTTTCAGAAATATTTAGAGAAAAGTACTGAGAGTTATTATATGTTCTCTGCAGATATTTATATGCAGCTAACATTAAAGACCACTTTAGCAACTTTCAAATTCACTCCAACTGTTCTAACACTCTCAGGCATTAAAATCCTTCCTCTCCAATTTAGGTGTAATATTTCTTAATATTATTTTACAGGACAGCTACTGAGTTCATGTTTTAGTCTTCTAATTAAATAAATATCAAAAAGTCTTGATTTTAATAGTAGTATTTTAAATCCAGATTTTAAGATAAGTGAAATATTGATGCACATATCTCAATTAGAAGTGTTTTTGTTCTTTTTGGTCTTTTATACATAGAATAAATTTGTAGTTGTAATCTCCACATATTGTCTAAAGTATGAAGGTTTTCCTTAATATTGCTGTAAAATTCTTTTTATATTTAATGTGAATCTGCAATTTGCATACTGATTCATGCTGAGAGAAGACTGCAATTATAGGTCTCAATGAGGAAGGAGTAATGAAGATGGAGTTAAATTCCTGCAGCCTAAAACACTTGAGAAATCATTAAGTGGAATAATTACTGAGACTGAAGCACCATCATTAGTAGGAAACAATACATTGGCAGGAAATTTTCATTAATTATTGTGTTTCTTGTTTTAAGATACTCCTGTGTTTCTCTTTTTTTAATTCCTGGAATCATGGTCCTTCTAAATTGCTCTCATCATTTTATTACTAATGTTTTATATGATATAAATTCAACTGATGCCAAATTCTTGCTAAGTATTTTAGGTGGGAAAGAGAAGAATGCATGTTGACATTCTTTACAAAACCCCTGGTGTCTTGATGTCTATTAATACACAAAGGAAGAAATTTATGAACTTGGATATCTATCTTTATATTAAAAGGTAGAGGTCCAATCCTGAAAACATTTGGTTTTGCAACAGCACATAGATAGATAGATGCTAAAATCCAAGAGTCTAAATGAAGTCACAGCATAAGTGAATATAGATATGGGATGCAAAAACTGAGCTCTAAGCTACATCTTGGTGAAGGTTTTAGAAGAGGAGGAAATTCTAGCAAAGAAACTATAAATCTGAACCTTCTAATATAGAAGAGAAAAGAGGAATCAAAGAGGTCTTTCCTTCAATATTATCCATGCAGCAGGAAGAGGGATTCCATTAAACATAAATGAACCCACTTCTCTGATGAAAATCCTTAAATATAATAGCATCTGCTCTGATTTGGATCTTGAATATACCACAAAGGCTCATGTATTAAGGACTTAGTCCCAAGGTTGCACTTTTGGGAGGTAGTGTCATCTTTGAGAAGTGGAACATAATGGGAGATTGAATTAGCTTTCCTGTTGCAGGGAAAAGACACTTGACACCTTCTGCTTAAAGGAGGAAAAGTTTGTTTTATATCTGCAATTTAAACAAGAGTTTCAGAGGTTTTGCTCTATGGCTGACTGGCTCCAGGGCAGAAACTGGCCAGGAAGAACATCCCTCCAAACAGCACATTCATCTGTAAGCTCATCAATAGTTTAATTCAATGATGAATGTAGCACATCCATGATCCAGTCACTTCCAAAAGCCCCAACTCTGAGCACATGAGAACTTTGAGTGTTATTATATGTCAAAACAATAACAGAGATCCTTAGGTCTCCTGGGTGTCCACTTAAAGTTTACGGTAAAACCCATTGCCAATTTTCTTCTTATGTTTTACTTTCTGGAATTGAGATGAACCCTTCGGTTCCATCCTGTGATCCTGAAGTAATGTGTCTGCTTGTCACAGAGCCAAAGAACAAAGCCAACCAAGTGTGGCCTGAAAACTCCAAAAGTGGCAGGTGAGTAAACACTTTTTCTTTATAAGTTGTTTACATAAGGGTTTTTTGTTATTTTTTATAGAAAGCCGACTCACACACCATCCATCTCTGACATTGCATTAAAAAGAAAAATAAGTACTTGACTTTAAAATTTGGCAGACAGAGCAATGAGAAATAATAAATGGAAATACTGGATCTAGCAATATTATAGTTGTCGGGAACAATGCTACATAATTTTAGGGAAAAATCATTTGATTAGGCCTAGTTCTCCTGCTTACAGGCCAGCTATGCCATTTCGAGACATAACTCCATTTTGGCCTCCATCACAACTGAGACCTCAATGATCTGGTGATGCTGTGATGCTCCAGGGCAAGACCACAGCAGTGGGAGACAACCTGGGAGGAACCAAGTCTTCATCTGCATAGCTCCTCATTGATCTAGGAATTCCACCACTCCCCAGTCATGGGTTACATTTGTTTCTCCCAATGTACTGAATAAAAGGTGTAGCAAGCTCAGGGGCTTTTGTCTTTGCTGCTCTGAGCAGCACTGATCCCGCCCAAAGCTCAGCTTTTTCAAGTCTCATTTTTTCTTCCTTTCCTGTATAATATGTTAATTTGTCTTGTGCTGCTGTGGCTCCCAGGAGACTAGGACTCACTGCAGAGGTTCTAGTAATGTTCCCTTTCCCTGTTTCCTACATAAAGTTACTACTGATGTGGACAAAACTATGTCAGTAGAATCAGTGGGAAAAGTCTGCATTGAATAGATCCAAGAGGAATAGAACAGAAAATTCAGTGTCATTGTGTATACAAAATTTTTTATCAACAATCACTTTTAAAGGCTGAAAGGAACCAAGATGGAAGTATAATAGTGAATTGGAATTAAACAACATTTTCATTTTCACATGCAAGAAATAGTAGTAATGATTCAATCAAGACACTAAAAACCAGTAAGGCAAATAGGAGATATTGTGGTGTCAATCTAACCTATTGACAGCAAGAGACATGATCTTGTTCAAAAGCCTTAGGTAATCCTTGGGTAGGATTGTGAACAATTAATGCACAGAAATAGAAAAATGGCAGGGTGTTTGGACAGGTACTCAGACATATTAGCCATCTGTCTAAACTCTGGCACAGGCATGTGCAATTGAAAGAATTCAGATCTAAAAATATTTATTAGATATTTAAGATAAACTAAGTATCCAAATATCTTGTCATTTTCATTTCCACAAAGGGAAAGGATATAAAATATTCACAGTCATGTACAAGGGAAATCGACAAGAATATCTCCCTGGGAGACAAAAATGAGTACTGCTTTGTAGCTCCTCTGATGATCAAAGGAAAACTTTTAAATTTTTATAATTTGAATTTATACAATTTATTTTAACCCAAGATATTTCTTCCTAATATTTAGATTTAGATCATAATTATTCTAGTTACTCTTTATTTTTCATTCCTTAAATTTTTGAACTAAATTTTTAATTATATGATTTTGATTTTTTCAATAGCTGTTTTATGTTTAAATACATTTTACAAATTGACTCAAAGATCATTCAGGAACAAGAAAATTTGAAGATTTTTAAACTTTGATAATCCCTTGTGAAAAGAATAGATTTTCAAACTATTTTTTAACTGAAAGTCATTAGCTAAAAGTACAGGGCTCTATGTATTGGATGGGGAATTACATCAACATATGTCAGCATGAATTTAGCTCAGACTCAGTTCTGTAGGACCTGGCTTGTATTACATGGTTAAGTCATCTTGTCTTGAAACTTATTCAAAATATCATGCAATTCCTGAACAAAGTAAACTTCTGTGGCTCTTCCTAATCTCTCTTTAAAGGCAACATTTTCAAGTTTGGGATGGCAAAGGAACAGTCTGATAGGAACAATAAAATATATTCTGTTTCAGTTTTTGTAATTACGTTCTCATTTGACTTTTCCCTAATCACTAACCAGTGAATTCTTTTATTCTTTATTTTTATTTGCTTTATATAGCCTTTATATTTCTTTGATTATCTGACAGATGAATTTTTCCTTTATTAGATTTAAACATCCACAGAACTTTCTTCTGTACATCCTTTCTCATCTTTAAAAATATAAATTAAGGAGACAAGCATGACTTACACATGAGATGGTACTAGCTTCTCACTGTGAAGGAATTACATACATTTTCTTACTCTTCTTCTGTTTCTCCTTCTTCTTCTTCTTCCTCTTCCTTTTCTTCTCCTCTTTCTCCTCTACTTCTTTTTGATTGTCAGATCATCTCTTATTGAAATATTTTCTATTCCACTTCTTGACTTACTGGGTAGTGTTGATGTCATCCTGTTGGTTTCTTCTTGAGAGATAAATCCATGTAACTAGAAACACTGGAGAGAAATAAAGCGTAAACATCTGTTTTACACTCTTTAAAAAAACTACAGCTTTTTTCAAGTGATGTTAGTAAAGGCAGAATTTGAATCCAAATAATTAAAATTCAAATATTATTCAAACATTTGCATAAGATTGAAAAGCTTTGGGGGATTTGTTTTTCCTCAAACCAAAGAACAAGAAATTGTAAAACTTTTACTAAAACAGCAATGAGATTACCATTTTGAAACAAATTAATCACTCTATCATCTCAAACACATATTATATTCATGTTATTTAAATTAGTAACACCATTACTTTATAATGTAATATTAATAATGCTTCACTAAAATATCCCTGTTATTTAAAATATTTTAAATTGTTTTTATATACATAAATTATTTGTATTCTATTATAAAAATACACAATGACTTATATGAAGAATATGAACATTCTGATATTATGCCAAGGAACAAAGATACAGAGGCAATTGTGCAATCCTTTAGTAATAAAAATTGCAACTGATAAAAGCCAAGAGTTTTTCACTTAGAATTTATTTATAGTAAAATATATTTTGTATTTTAATGAAAATAATACATATCAATTTTGATGCCAAAAACACCTTTACATTTTTTTCTTTTTTTGGTACCGGGGACCAAATTTGGAACCTTGCTCCTGCGAGACAGGCTGGGGAACAATTGAACTAAATCCCCAGCCCTTTACATTTATTTTTATGGCCAATACACTTGATTTTAGCCAAAATACTGAGAAGATATTTTTATAGCCAAAATATTTTTTTGTAAATGAACGTAAAAAGTACAAGTTGGAGATGTTGTGGAATAAAACAATACTTTCTCACACTCATCCTCTCAAAGAAACATCAATTTGAAGAGCTCTTATGAAATACCCTCATAAGAGTTAAGGTAAACAGAACAGCAGCTACAGTGCCTGGCTGTAGCAGAAAAATGACACATTGAATAAGGGATGAAATTTACAGTACCTTTCCCCTAGCCCAAGCAGCAGAGCGGGAGCAGAGTACCCCCTGGTGCCTGAAGGAGAGTGAAAGGAGCACAAGACTAACGCAGAAGTAGGACCGGGCCTCCCTCTGTGGAATTTGGTGCCAGGCTACCTCAGAACCATGTAAACTCCCACGGATTCTGCTTTGGTCTGCACCCAGGTGTCAAGTCTTTCTTAACTGCAAGCTAGCTGCTGTAGAAGCAATATCTGACCTTCTCCAGTGCCAGACCAAACACTGAGGTACCTGGCCTGGATCTAGTCTCAGTCTCCAAGCCTCCAATCTTACTCCTGCCTCAGGTCATCTCCATGGTCCTATACTCCAAGATCCGGGAACCAGGTTTGCTCTAGACTGATGCTTAGCCAGATTCTGGAGTTTCAGGCACCAGGACTGAACAGTGGACCCTAATACCATGTTGTTAATATGGACTCAGAATCAGTTTCCTAACACCCTCAGTCCAGGATCTGTGTACTGAGGCTCAGGATCAATCTATCCAAGCATGGACAAAACAAGCTCAGTAAAGAGAACTTTCAAGAATGATGGAAAGATAAATAGTAAAGAATGAAACCATGCTATTATAGAAAATTGCGGATTCACAAAGGAAGAGAACAAGAAAGGACAGAACAAAAGATCTACAAAATAATCAGAAAGTTTCAAGTAGAATTTTCAGAGATACATTGTAAAATATACTGACTATAGGTAATAATGTATACTTGAAAAGGACAGAGAGATTAGATTTTATATAGTCCTCCTATGGAAAATAACTTTGTAAGGTATGTTAATTAGCCTGATTAATTTTTACAATACATACATATATCAGAGCATCACATATACTTCATGTGTATTTGCAATATTTATTTGTCAAGTAATACCTCAGTAAATCTGAACAAAGTCGGTTGGGTATATATAGACAAAACTAGGTTATTCAAATGTATAGTTATTTAATTTAGATATAAAATTAAGTGTCACATTGTATTATGGTATATTTATACCTTAAAAATAACACTTAAGAACTTACTTTTATTTACAATTACTTTTGAGAATTCTAAAGCTATTTTAATGATTTCCATAGCAATGTGTTAAATATTAAAATTTAGGCCATATTATTGTTATTATTCACTAAATATATAAAGTTGTAATTTAAAAAACAAAATTTTGGTTAGGTTTTCTGTCTAAATGCTTCAATTATGCAAAAAAATTCACTACAAGTTCATAAAACTATTTACTGATTTTGTTTTATTGTGCAATTATTCACAATAAATTGTTACAGTCACTGACCTCTATGGGCTAACACTATCTTTCAAATAATAAAAAAGCTGTTATAAATAACAAAACTGGCAGGTATATTTTAAAATAAAGCTTGGTTATACCAAATTTTATTGAATTAATGGTAAAACAATAGAAAACATTTTATAAAAGAAACTTCAGCATGTATAATTTATTAAAACTGTACATATTATATGTAATCTATAATATTATCTAAAACTTCCCAAGTAATTTTAAGAATTATTAGTATTAAACAGATGTATTTTTAAAGAAGTTTTTTTCTACCAATGGATTTTAATATTGTTATACTATTTCACTGTAGTAGATAATATATTGTCATGGAAATAAGAGTTTTCTCCTTAAATTTGTCTATGAAATTCCTAATGTTTTTGAGTAAAATGTTTTTAATTTCATGGAAAATATAAAGTTCCATAGTTAAATATGCTTAGAATGAAATGAAATATTTTTCATATGACAGATTTAATTAAGAATAATTTTTTAAATAATATTTAAAAAATCCATTTACCTAATTAATTAGCTTTTATTCTCAGGTAAGGCATTTAACACTATTTAATCTTTAAATGTCAGAATTTATGGAATTAATTAAACAAAACCATTATAGTACTTAAGCGTTACATAGCACTCTCCAGTATAATTATCCCATTGACCTTATTTGATGTGATATTATAAACCTGCTCTTAAAATAAGATCGCAAGCTTTACATGAGAAAATTTTGAATATTAATTTCTTTTTACACTATTCTGCCATTAAAGTTAAGAATGGTAATGAAGAATTTCCAGGAAATAAAATCAATAGTCATTTTTGTTCCAATCAGGATACTTTAAATAAAATGCATTTATAAATAGTAGTAAATTTGTTGTAACCTAGACAACAAAAGATGCGGTGAATGTCACTGGGACCCTGTCCAAGTCCTGACAGTAGTTACATTTTCCTTCACACCAGAGAGACTTCCTGCTGGCAACCTGTGTGCTCCTCCTTTTGAGCGTTCCCTTCCCTCCACAACCTGCTGTCTCCCCCACA
>NW_004624867.1:2924603-2954988 GCF_000247695.1 Heterocephalus glaber
GTGGGATCTCACAGAACCCTGTGCTCAAAATGGAGCCCCCAGCTCCAAACCAGGATTTATCTTCAGTTGCTCACCATGGTAACTTGCTTCATAAGGCAGCATGTATTGGCTTGTTTTCCTTCCCTGTCTCATTTCTCTTCTCCTCTACCAAGGTTTCCTGGGAACACCCTCCAAACAAATGATATGTAAATCCTCATATCATAGTCTGTTTCTGGGGAAAACCAAAATAATGCAAGCACCTAGACCAAGAAAAAATCATATCTAATCAATTTTTAAGAGAGGTTAATAATAAATAATCCATTAGGATAAAGTTTGCTTCTTATATAAGATCTCTGGGAGAATTAAATTAGCATACTCCTAAAGTCTATCAAGGAAAGCATGAAGGAGAATATTGGTCAGAGAGGATCCTCACAGGGACCTCTTTGTTTGGCAGAAGATGACAGTGCATTCCACTGCAGTCCACTTTGAACCGGCATTTAAAGACAGATTATATTCAATGAGCCATTAGTTAACCTGCCTATGTGACATTTCTTCTATAGTTTTTACCCTAGACAATTAAATATTAAAATGTTATATTCTATTGCCCAAATATTTCATTCTTTGCTTCAAATTACTGCCATGTTAAACTCAAAGTAACTGGGTAAAATTTTTCATTTCCAGTTCAGTGCTAACAATTTTTCCCCTAGTAGAATGTTTTCTCCATCAATAATAAAAACCTCTAATTCAGCAAAGCTTTAAATTTTATGAAGTAAAACAAGGCTGAAGAGAGACTTGGGATAAAAAAGAGAGAAGTAATTTATTTTGAGTCCTTGTTTCCCAGACTGGTGTATTATGTATTCAGATGAAATAGTGTCATATCTTTTTTTCCTAGTTTGAACATTTAATGGTATCTAATATTTGATTGGTAGGTGTTGTTACTCTGTGCTGTAGTTTTAGTCTGGAATGTCTCCCAGAGGCCAATGTGTTCAAGGTTTGGTCCTCAGCTTGGGGCTTTTGGGAGGTGCCAGAACCTTTGAAAGGTGGATACTCCTGAGAGAAAACCCATCACTGGAGTCATCCTCTTGAAGGGGATATTAGGATGCTGGTCTCTTCTTGTCTCACTCTTTGCTTCCTATCTTCCCCTGTTACATGTTCCTATCATGACCCAGTGTTTCACCACAGGTTCAAAGGAAACAGAGCCAACCAACCATCTATTGGAACATGATATCATGAGCAAAAATGAATCATTTATCCCTTTAACTTTATTATTTCAGATATTATTTTACAGTGGATGAAACCTGACTACCATGCATTCTTTCTGAATCTTTAGTAGTTCATTCTATAATTTAAGCTCTTCCTCCACTTCATGTATGTGTCGTGTGCAGTGCACAAGCCTCTGTACATACTTCACTTGCTCTGCTTCCACAGAAGTAGCATCAGGGAGAAGGGTGATAGAAAATAATGGATTTGGTATATTCAGTAGCATTGTGAGCAGTGCAACAGTAATTCCTGTGAAAAAAAATATCCTCTTATAAGAAATCGTAAAATTAGAGAAAAAAATTTTAAAATTCATTCAGAAACAGAAGAAACCTAGAATAGCAAAAGGAATCCTGAGCAAAAAAGACAAGGCAGGGCCCATCACAATCTCTGACTTGAAATTATACTACAAAGCTACAGTGACCAAAACAGTATGGTACTGGTTAAAAAATAAAAATAAACAGACCTGAAGATCAATGGAACAGTCTAGAAGATACAAAAACAACTCTAAATACACTCAGTCATCTTTTCTTTGACAAAGGAGTAACAAACTTTCACTGGACGAAAGATAGCCTCTTCAATAAATGGTGATGGAAAACTGGCTTTCCACATGCCAGAGACTAAAATTAGGCCCATATTTCTCAGCATGCACTAAACTAAAATTGAATGGATCAAAGATCTAAATTTTAAAATAGAAACACTAAATCTACTAGAAGATAAAATAGGTAGAACTCTTAAAAACATAGGTGTAGGCAAAGGCATTGTGAACAAAATCCCAACTGCACAGGAAAAATCACAAAGTATCAAAAACTGGGATCTCATCTTATTAAAAAGCTTTCCCACAGCAAAAGAAACCAGCAACAGAGTGAAGGGGCAACCTACAAAGTGGGAAAAAAAATTGCCAGCTGTTCCTCAGATAAAGGACTAATATCTAGAATATATAAAGAACTCAAAAAAATCAGATGCCCTAAATTTAAAGACCCAAGCCAAAAATAGGCATCTGAAATGAACAGATGCTTTTCACAAGAAGAAGTAGAAACAGCAAATAAATATATGAAGAAATGTTCAACAACACTGGTAATTCAAGAGATGAAATTAAAACAACACTGAGATTACATATCATTCCAGAAGGAATGAGTGTTATCAAGAAATCAACCAGTAACAATAGTGTTGGAGCTGTGGGGAAAAAGTATCCCTTCTCCACTCTTGGTGGAAGTGTAGACTGGTCCAATCACTGTGGAAATCAGTGTGGAGATTCCTCAAAAAACTAAAACTAGAGGTTCCATTTGACCCAGCTATTTCCCTTCTTGGTATCTTCTTGAAAGAATGAAAAGCATCATACCACAATAACCACATCCATGTTTATAGTGGCACAATTTGTAATAGCTAAATCTTGGAAAGAACCCAAATACTCATTAACCAATGAATGGATAAAGAAGATGTGTTTTTTTATATATACAATAGGGTGTACTCTGCCATACAGAAGGATAAACTTAAGACACTTCCAAGTAAATGCACCTTGAGACCATACTGTTAAGTGAAATAAATCAGACACACATGTTCAAATATTGCATGGTTTCTATGGTGTGAGAAACCAAAAATATAAATATGAACCAAAATGTATAATAGATATTGTGAAATAGGAAGGCAATGTTCAAATGGAGAGGGAACAAAGGAGAAGGAAGGGTGAAAGGAAGGCAAGGAAAAGGAAAAAATAATAGAAGGAAAAATGGAAGCAAAGCTTTTGTAAATAAAGAGAGGAGGATGAATTGAAGAGAGGAGAAGAAAAGGGGAAAACGAATCAAGATATAGCATGTATCATAGGGTACAAATTCCCTATGATGAATGTGATCATTATGTATACCTAAAATGTACCCCCAAAATTAATTAATTTTTAAAAAGAAGTCATACAGTCCTTAAATAACAGGATGAGTTTAGGTTATGAAGCCAGAATTTAATTTATATGACCAATAAGAGATCCATTATCCCAAACGGATTTAGGTAGTTTATTACACCTGGAAGAGAAAGAATCAGAAACTTTACATTACCATTGGTTCCTTTTGTCCTGCTAAGACTCATGAGTCTGAGTCATGGTGAATACAAGTTCACAAAGAGGTCAAAACTGAGAGATCCTGAGCTTGGTGAAGGAGAATGATAGCAAAACAGCCTTCTCTTTGGTGGATGACTTTATCTTTTTTATACTGGTTAGGAAACAAACCTGTTCTTAAACAAAGAGAAGATGCTGATTAGCTCCCAATGCAATTTGTTACTGATATACCCTTCAAAAAGGTATTTCTGGACAAAAGTAATAACAAAACTGCAAACAGCACAAAGCTTGTCTTCCAATACTTTACAAGATGAGAGGTCTAATGCAATCAATCTGTCACTAAGAACTGATACATTGTGCCAATAAGAGGATTACTTTTGGACTTTTTCAAACATCAAGCACGCAGCAGTGATATTACCAGATAAATATTGATGTGCAGAAGATCATAATAGCCCATGCATTATCTCAATTACAGTTGTTGTCACTATTACCATTTATTAATGACACTACTAATTAATATCAGAGTGTCTGCAGAAAGAGATCAACTGATGTCAAAGGGTTTGAATTCTGTTAATCACCTAAACTTAGGGCTTCCTCTTCAGTACGTGTGCTATAGTGGACATCCTTACATCTAACTCCCAATGTTAAAGGACATATCTTTCCACCTGTTTTCTAGTCCCTTATCAAATTCTTTCACTCTTATTCTCTAAAGCTGCAGACAGTCTAGGCTAATTCTTAGTGACTGTCCTCAGATTCATGACAACTCATGTCTCTAGTAACCTTTTAATTATGAATAGCCATTCTATTTTGCCTATTTAATTTCAGGTTCATCAAAGACATGCTCATTCTACTTATGGTTTATCCCTGATTAAGGAGGATAGTGCTCTTGAAGTTCACATTTATGGTCCCCACATTCCTTAGATACCTCTACCAGAAGTAAGCCCCACGAAGCTCACAAAGTTGAATGGAGAAAAATACCAGGGCAGAGCAAATGGATTATGCTAGAAACACTTGATTTTGCCAGCAAGAGTGTTGTGGCAAAGCAGAACAGTTCAGTGCTGTTGCCAAATCTTACAGCTCAGTGTCACAGCTAAGTGCCACAGCTGTGAGTCATAGCCAAGTGTTACAGCTCTGGGTCACAGCTACTGCAATTTGAAGACTCATGGACCTCAAAGTCACTTGAAGAGGTGAAGAAAAATCTTCTATTATGCCAGTGGGCTCAGAGGACTTCATGATCCAAAGTCTGAGCACTTGACCAGAAATGGGAGCCTCCTTATATAGGGAATCTAAGGGGTAGTCGAGCATGCTCACTGACGCAGGAGGGCAGAGTTACAGAACATTCCTGAAACACATGCAGTGTGATTATGCTCACTGAAGCAGAGGGGTAGAGTTATAGAAGATTCCTGGGAGGAATAAAGTTAACAATATTCTTGAAAGGTCACCCAATTCAAATAGTTACAAAATGTTTTGATACATTGGGCAGGAGAGCTGCAGCATAAACTGTTACATTTCTAGAATAAAACATTTTGTGGAAAAAACATGGAACCAAAGCAAGGGCAAGGCAAGGGCCTGTCTCGTGTGTTACTGTTCTACCAAGATCTCCTACATATGAATTCCTATATTTAATTTGCATGGAATATTGGGGTGGGCAGTACATATGATACTTTTTTGTTTGATTGGCCAGTTAATAAGAAGAACCTCAGATTTTATAGCCTTTTGTTCAAACATATTTAGAATCCAATTTTAATAGGGCTCAATAATAAGCTTAGTTCTATATTGCAAGATGAGTCTAATTATCTAGAGAAAAGAACTTATCTGTGTGTTATAATCTAAGTGCCACTCTTATTCTTCTATTGCAGCTATTGGGAAATCCACACAGAATATTATAAGCTATGTAAAATATAGGTAATACTGTGTGTGGTGATTTTTTAAGCCAAAGTGACAGTTCTCATATTGATAAAGCAATAATGCACTATAGGGCAAGCCTTTGTCCCACTCCATTTTTTTCCACAAAATGTTTTGTTCCAGAAATGTAACTATTTGTACTCCTGCCCAATGTATCAAAATGTTTTGTAATTGTTTGAGATGCAGATGTTTCTACCATACTTTTCAATAATGTTCTGTTAACTCTGCACCTCTGCTTCTATGAACACACTCACTTGGTACATGTGTCAGAAATTTTCTGTAACTCCACCCTCTCTCTTCTGTGACCATGCTCACCCAGCACATAGGCCCACCCTTTGGAACTGTATATAAGCTGACTGCAGCTCATTGCTCAGAATTCAGAGTGGGCAAACTCCTCTGAGCCAGTGGGCTGTGGCTCTGCTGAAAAGCCCCTCCCGCCACATCTTGAGTCCCAGTAAAAACATCTTCTTCTAGGATCTTCAAAAGATTGTCACAAGAAGCCCAGACTACCTAAGTCCATCAAACTAAATAACTCCATCAATCTCTCTCTTACACATTTAAACTGCATAGAACCTTATTGTGATAGTATTTCTGCTCAATTAGCAATGAGCAGAAAAACAAGTGGACCATTTTTGAGTAGACCTAGTCAAGATGAAAAGAGTAAACTCTAACTGGATGGAAAGTGAGACATGGCATTTCAATTTTGGAATAGTTGCTATGAAAAAGTAGGAACAAATACATTTAAAATCATCTGGACTGGGTAGGGAATTTAGCTCAGTGGTTTCACCGCCTGCTACGCAAGTGCAAGGACCCGAGTTCGATCTCCAGTACCAAAATAATAATAATAATAATAATAATAAAATCATCTGGACTGAATAGGTCACCTTGAATTTTTAAAAACAAAAACAATAAGTAGATGACTCCAATGAACAATGGAGCATAGATAGTTTTACTCCATGGTTTTAGGCAACGATAATCTTTTTAATTTATATAAATTAAAAGGTAAAAAAAACCTTATTTTGATTAATCAAAGTAATATTGTAGCTAGAATAGTATTCCCAAAGTATTATACAAATTTAGGAAAATCAGATTATTCATTACAATAAACACGTTTGGTGTTAACCAGGTTTTAATACATATTAATGCATCTTGGTCTAGAAAATGTTTCAATAAAACTGCTAAAGAAATCATTTAACCTTCTTAATTCCTAATTTAGAAAATTTATGAAGAGTTAAAAACAATTAGCAGTGTACCTATTAATATATAACTATTATAGACTCAGAGACCTGAGAAATATTAAACCCAAGATACCAACTTTTTTGTCACTATACAGAAATATTCTATGATGAACAACCTATAAATAATTATTCATTTAAGTATTTGATACCAGTGGATATAAACTGAGTAGTTTATTAGGAAAAAAATGTACAATTTTAAAAAACTGTCCTTTGCTATGTCCTAGCCAAGGTGCATAGGATTACATAAAAATAAAATCTATGTTAAGAAAAACATTATTCATATATTTAATACCAGGTTGCTAAATTATCACTGATTCAAGTCCATAAGAGCTTTTCCACATAATATGAGAATCTCTGATCTTTAGCTAACATTTCTTCCACAGAATAAAGTACATAATTTTTAAAGGGAAGTGAATGATCTAATGCAAATATACAGTGATTCATTTCCATGGAGCAAAGAAAGAAAAACAGCTATTCATGAAATTCAAAGCAACTGCTGAGTCTTTATTCACAGTCCCTTTTACAGTTTCTGGATCACTAGAACACAGCATTCAGAGGCTTGTGAAACTGTCTTAATGATAACAGCTCCTGTTCTTAGTGTCTCAGAATCCCTATGAATATAGAAATCAATTACATGAACAGGTGCACAGAAGTAACTGGGTTTTATGCTCTCTGGGACTTCACAACATTTAAATTTGATAAATTTATTCCCTAAATGTGCACTTTCATATACAATGATAAGTTGATATATATTTAGGAAAATTCAAATGCAAGAATTGAGGCCTTGAATGTGATTAAGATTGCTTTTTAGCAAATTTATAAAATGATTTCGGGGCCACATAAGGTTCTTTCTACAGAAGGAATGAACGTGAAAGCAAAAACCTGCAGGAAATATTTTCATCAAATACACTGCATTTGTTGAAATGAAACATGGTTTTCCTGTTAATAGGGAAAGTGAAACCAGGAAATGAAGTATTTGTTTGCTAGAGTCAAGCCTTTTAAAAATATGCCATGTAATATAACAAAATCTATATTTCACTTTAATCAAAATGTTCAGAAATAAATTTTTTGAATGTAATGTAAGAGATAACACTAATGAATCTTTTCAGTATGTTTCATGAAATTATTTTTAAGGAGCACTTATAGAAATAAAAATTTAAAACTTATGAGAGTATTATTTTTATAAATTTTAATATTTTTGAAGATAGAATATACATATCTATATAGAGATCTCTATATAGATATATAGATATAGATATAGATATAGATAGATATAGATATAGGATAAAAATTTTTAAGCAATCCCATTGGTCCATTTTTACTTTTATTGTGTGTGCTTTGGGGTACTTGTCTAAAGATTTCTTGCCCATCACAGTGTTTTAAAGCATTTTCCTCATGTTTTCTTCCAATAGTTTTTTCAGTAGTTTTCTTCCAGTAATTTCAGGTTTTCCATTTAATTCTTTAATCTATTTCGAGTTGATTTTTGTAAGTGGTGATAAGTTTATAGTTTCATTCTTCTGCATGTGGCCTTCTAATTTTCCCAGCACATTTATTGAATAGACTGTCCTTTATCTGCTGTAAGTTTTAACACACATTTTGTAATCAGTTGATTGTTGATGTGTGGGTTCACTTCCAAGGCTGTCTTTTCTGTCTCATTGGTCTACTGTCATTTTTTCATACATGCTATTTTGCTTACTGCAGCAATGTATTATATTCTGAAATCAGGTAGTGTAATGCCTCCTGCTTTCTTTTTTTTTTTATAAGTTGGCTTGAGATGTTCAGGAATTTTTCTCTGATTCCACATAAATTGTAGGACTGTTTTTCCTAATTCCCTAAAAAATATCTATATTCAACCAGTAGGTTTATTTGTATGATGTGGAAATTTCAGGTATATTGATTTTTCAAACACATTTACACAGGATGGCTTTTCAATTTTTTAGTGACATCTTCAAATTTTTTCATCAGGTTTATTCATATGTATCATATGGTATGGGGTAAAATCAAAACAATATTGAAGTTATTTATATATATATAAACATTTACATACATATACATATATTTACATATATTTTGTTTGTTTGTTTGTTTGTTTTGGTGCCAGGGATTGAACTCAGGACCTTGTACTTACCAGGCAGGCGGGGTGCCACTGAGCTGCATCCCTGCCCATATATATACATATATTTGCATACACTATGGAACTTTAGGTTCATAAATTATATTAAAGTCAATTATATTTGTTTATATATAGAAAAAGGAATTACTTTTGCACTTTTTTTTTTTTTTTGGTAACAGGGGTCGAACTTGGGTCCTTGCGCTTGCAAGGCAGGTGGTGGAACCACTGAGCTAAATCCCCGGCAAAAGGAATTAGTTTTTAAGTATATATATAAAATGCATTTAAAAAACTCAAATGTGAGGTTATAATAGTTTATGATGTAAGAAAGAACTGAAAACCTAACTAAAAATCATGAAAGCTAGAAAGATATTCAAATCAGTTTGTTTTACATCAGCATTTGTTCTTTTTTTTTTTTTTGCTTAAATTGTTTTATTGTTACATTTTAGGTATACAATACTTTTACATTTATCATTGGGTGCTTGTACCTGTACATGATGTATCTTGGTTCTTATTTTTTCCCCATTCCTTGTGCTCCCTTCAACCCCTCCACCCTTCCCTATTTACAAAGACTTTGTTTCCATTCTTTCCTTTTCTCATAATTTTCCTTTCCCTTCTTTCCTTTCCCCTTCCCCTCCCACTTCCTCTACCCCTTTGGACCTTTTCTTCCTATTTCAAATTATCAACTATTCATTTTAATCATTTTAATCCTTATTTACACTTTCAGTTTCTCATACTAGAGAAACTATTTGGTATTACACATGTGTGTCCTGTTTATTTCACTTAAGAGTATGTTCTCAATATGCATCCATTTAGCATAAATGTCTCTAGTTTCTCATTCTTTATGGCTGAGTAGTACTCCATTTTATAAAAAAAACACATCTTCTTTATCCAGTTTCCAGTTGATGGGCACTTGGTCTGTTTCTAAGCTTTAGCCATTACAAACTGTGCCGCTATAAACATGAGTGCACATATATCACTGTGGTATGATTCTTTTAATTCTTTTGGGGAGGTACCCATCAGAGGAATAGCTGGGTCAAATAGCATTTGTTCTTGTGTCTACTTTTGTCCCTAATGCTTTTAGTAAATACTACTAGTTCACATAATTTTAATGAATTTTTTCTTATTAGTGGAGGAAGTTCATAGTACAAAAGTGATTCAGTTTTAGCTTTCGGTAAATTTTGTCCATTTAGAAATGAATTTAGAAGAGAGACCTGTTTTTTCCTTTTGGACTGTGCGTGTGTGTGTGTGTGTGTGTGTGTGTGTGTGTGTGAATGTAGCTGCAGCACTATGATTTTAGAAGAGGGATATGACTCTACAGAGAATGACACTGGACAAAGATAAGCATTATTTGGGGTTCTGAAGATACCTTTGAGACACTGAATTAACCAAACCTTATTATATATGTTTACGGATATTTTATTTGAAATAATGTATATTATTGATTAATTTTTCTATTACTCCTTATGCAAATGACACAAGTGCATTAAATAGACCTACATTTATAAAATTAGTTATATATTAGTCAGTAAAATAACCCAGCAATACTCAATCTGTTTCCAAAGTAAGGCAAATTACAATCTATGGGCATCAGTGAGTTTAAAATCTCTCCAACATCCACGTTATTTCATTCAAATTATTTTAGTATACATAATGAATTATATAGACATTCAAAATTATGTATTTGTCATTTCTAGAATTATGACATTTTAGAACATCTCATATTTAAGTGTGTCTTTGTTTTACCATGCTATCCTGTTTTACTTGAATACTTGAAACAACTAATGTTGCTCCTCACCACAAAGAATCTATAAGTAGATTTTTTATATATTATAAACATATATTATAAGCAGAAATGGCATCAATTTCAACACATCTATTAATTCATCCATAGTATATTGGTTAGGCACTTAATTCTTAAATTCCGTATTTATTTATTGTATGCATATTAAATTATTGGAATTATTTCTACTACTGTTCTGATTTATATGTATTTATTTGCTTTGAAAATACATTAAAAGGTGTGAAAAACATAAAATTAATATGAAGAATGTTATTAGTAATGAATTACTTATATCATTTAACAAAACATAAGACTTTTTTCTAATTAAAATCTTGTGTATTTTTCCTGCATAATATTTTCCTTCCAAATCTCACTAAATATAATACCCTCAATTTGAAGTTTATGACATTTTTTTGCTTAATGAGTTATATCCACCTAATCACGGTATTATTCTGGGTACTATAAACATTTTATAACAGTTTAAATTCTATATGCATTTTCCTGAAATATTGTTTAATATTGTATTTGAGTAAGATGACTTACATCATAAATGATAATAATGAGCTTATTTGATTGAGGAATAGTACTCCTTTTTATTTTCGATATAGATTGTTTAGCAGTTCTAGTTTTATCAAAATTTACCTATTCTTGTCTGTTTTACTCAAAACAAAGTCTGTATTATTATTATTATTTTGAGAATTATTCTGGCATATATAGATTGAAGAATGATTTTTAAATTTAATTTATATACATATATGCACAGATTAAACTTCAGTACATTTTGATAATTGCAGCTTAATATTCACAGATACTAAGGTTTTTCTTTTTCCAAGTGTATTGTCTTACTTTAGTCTTAATTTTCAATTCATTTTTTATTATACGACAACATATTCAAGGTTATTATCTATCTAAATTTCATGTTATTTTACTTGTATGTTCATAACATTAGCCCATTTTTTCTTATTCAATTTTAAATTGCATATATGTTAGTCGGTACTGTTTGCATTTATACATATATATTTCTATTTTTTCTTTATATGTTGCAAATATCTCAGGTCTGTGATTCTCATGCCTTGCCTCTACTTGTTTTTAACAACAATATAGAATAATTGATCAATATTTCTCTTTATGGTTTTTGTTTTTTATCTATTACTGTATCATTTATTTAACTATCTATATTTGCTTCACTGATATTTTTTTAAATTATGTTGTATAATTTTCCATTACACACTTAAATCTGCTCCTGGGCTCCATCCTTGCATGAATTCCACAATGAAACTATTAACAAAGCTATACTTTTTTAAATGTGCTATCCTTTTGCTCTGTGTTTTCTTTAGAAAATATGTGCCCTTGCGTTACCACATCAATTTTATCTTTTAATTTTTAAGTAATCTGCTGCCATGACCACCATGAAGTGAATCAGTATCCTCACCAATCCACTCATGTCATAGCATGCTGTTCCCCCACAGGCCACAGCAAGCATACCAGTGCCTATGGTCTGCAGCCACTGAAGCTGTGGAGAAAAATCTTTCTTCCTTTAACATTGATTTGTCTCAGGTGTCTGTCCCAGCTGTCCAGAGCTGATTATCTTTTCTATTGTTCTTACATTTAGTGTGCATTTTAGTATTATTTGACTATTCCACATCTTTGAGTTAGTTTTCTTCTGAATCTGGAGAAGGTTTACAAAACGAGCTTCAAAACATTTCACCTGCTAATGTTGGGGTCTAAATCTCAGGGCAGTTCTGGGCACGCAGAACATCCAGCATTTACAAATTAACCATTAACTTCAACTTATTAAGAGACACTTGGAGAGGTATTGAGATCATGGGGTTTTATACTCAGTATGTTCATAGCTAAATACAGGAAATGGGACTGAGGTGGAGGAGGGTCAAGGGACCCATGCCCTTGACAAGCATATCTTTCATTTCACGTTTCTGTACTCTTTTTCTTGGCCAGCATGAAGTGATAAGTTTTCCTCTACCATATCTTTCCACCGTGATATTTCTGTTTTGGAGCTAGTTGACCATAGACTGAAACCTCTAAAATAAACTCAAAATAAACCTTTCCATTTCTAAATTGTGAGTGTCAAATATTTTGTCCCTGAATCAAGAAAGAGGACTAATATGTATAGAAGTCTTTTCTGAAAATAAGAATTGAGCCTATAAAAGTCTTCAAAATAAAATTGTCTGTCTACACTTCTGAACCTATAATGGTCAGGACCTCATGTCAGATTTCTGAGAGGTCCTCATATGTATTTCCTGTCACCAAATGTAAAGCATTTGACTTCTTTTTCATCAGTTACTATCAATGCTACTTTCTTGGGCCACATGATTAACATGCTGCACTGCTGAATAATCTTTGGGTCTTTCAACTCTCTCTGCTCTACTACTTTCTGGTTACAATTCTATGTAAATCTGACTAAATACAGTCATCAATTTTAAACTAGTCTCCCAAAAGATCAAAGTACGGATAAAATATATCAAAAGTTTTCTACTATGTGAAAAAAGATTAGCCTCTCTTTCAATATTGTTATTTCCATCTGAAACTTCATAAACATAACATTCACTGTCCATAGTTTTCTCTGTGGTTTGTTCTTCTGACTAAATCCAGAGCGAGATCTCACCTCACACCTGTTAGAATGTTTGTTATCAAAAAGACAAAAGATAGGTGTCAGTGAAAATGAAAACAGTCCACATTTGCATGTTAAATATCCTGCAAAAGCTCATATGATTTTAGAAGCCTAATCATCAGCTTGTAGTGCTCTTCGGTGTTGGTGGAATTTTTAGAAGGTGAGGGTTCTTATGAGGTCTTTAGACCATTGGTATGAACTACCTTTGAAATTGACTGCGGTACTGTGGTACCTCAGACTCTTTTAATTTTTCTTTCTCTTCCTTGTTACTATAATGTGAACAGCATGTTCTACCATGATGTACTGCTTCACCAATGGCCACGTAAGAATAGGGCCAAATGATAAAGGAATTAAATCTCCAAAATTGAGAACCAAAATTAACATTTTCTAAAAAACAAAAAGTAATAATTTCTGCCTCTTAAATTGATTACCTTAAATGTTTTGTTAAAGTAACAAAAATAAGTATTGTACAGCAAATATTTTTAATTTTTAAAATTGATCAGATTATTAGGCAACATTTTGCTAATTTTATTCAGTAAATTATGGATTTTCCTTATATTACCCTCTGGAATTATTTGCATGAGAAGGTATGACAATGTGTTTATTAATATTGAAATCATTCATGCTAAAATAATATGCGATGAGATTTTAATACCTTTTTTTGTTCACTGATCTTTTTGTTCACCTTTTTAGATGTATCTATTTCCCTGTATTTGCTTCATTGTATCCAGATTTTCAAAATTTAGAACATACTGATACTTTATTTTTAAATATTCTGTATATATCACTACTTCTAATTTATTTATTCTTATGTTCTCATATATATTTTTTCTTCAAACTTGTAATATTTTGGAACTGAAAAAATAGCAATTTGTTTTTATATCCTCCTCTGCCTGAACACCCACAATGTTTGAACAAAATAGATCCACATTTGGTGTTTGAATTAAAGTTAGTTTTGGATCCAAGTCAAGTTACAGTATCTTTTCTTTTACTTTCTTTTGTATTAAAATATATAAAATTGAGCACTTTAAAAACTCTTTCACTCACATTACCCCATACGATTACATATGGAAAAACTTCCAACATCAGTGAAGTCTAAGTAGTATCAGAGACCTGTGAAGCTCTTTCCTTTATATTATATAGTACAGAGAAGAAAACATGACTAATATTAACTAGTGCTACTTAGAGTACAAATGTATACAGATACATCCTTCCTTGCAAACCACGTCTGAAAATAGCCATCATTTCAGATGTGAGGTGATACCTCATTGTGGTTTCTATTTGTATTTCCCTAGTGAGTAGTAATGATAAACATTTGTTCATAGAACCATTGGCTAGTTGTCTATCTTTGGAGGACCAAGTATTCAGTTCCTCATTCACTTTTTATAAATTGAAATATATGATTTTTGCTTGTATGTTTGTTTTCTATTGAGTTTTAAGTGTTTTTTAAACATTTATATTTTACTTTAATCTTTTATCAGATATATGGATATGTTTCCTTATATTTTTGTTTTCATTTCACAGATTACTCTTTAATTGTTTCATTTGAGACAAATATTTTGTGCTTGATGAAGTCCCACTTGTCCATGTTTTATTTTGTTGGTTATTCTTCTGGTGTTGTGTCCAAGAAAACATTGCCAAGGTCAATGGTAAGATGTTATCTCTATTTTTTTCTAATAATTTTGTGTTTTGAACTATTATCTTTAAGCAATTTGAAACTCATATTTTTATGGTGAGTGGCAAATTCCAAAAAGTAGAAGATTGTAAATTGGTGCAACTATGGAAGACAATATGTTCCTTAAAAAATTAGAAACAGAACTATCCTATAATCCATCAATCCTACTTCTGGTATATGTCAAAGAAACTGAAATCAGGACTTCAAAGACATGTCAACTTCCAGTTATCACTGAGGCATTATTCACAATAGCCAAGACACGGAAGCAACATAAATGTCTACTGATAGCTAAATATATAAGGAAAAGGAGGCACATACCAATAACAGAATTCTATTTAGTCCTTCAGACTTATTCCTAGAAACTAGCATTACCTTGATTCCAAAACCTGACCAGGACTAACTGAAAAAAAAAAAAAATCCCATGAAATAAATAAATAAAGAGAAAAATAAAAGGTAGATGATAGCAAACAGGGAGATAGATACTTTGCATATGTGAAGTGGACCAAGAGCTGGGGGGGAAGTTGAAAGGAGGGGCAAAGGGATGTAAAAATATTAAGATGTTTTATGTACATGTAGCAACTCCCCATAATAAATATAATCATTTTGTTCTTCAAACATAAAATTTGAAATTAAAAATAAAGTTCATTCATAAAAAAGGAAATCCTGTCATTTGCTACAACATGAATTAATCTGGAAGACCTTCCATTAAGTGATACAAACCAGACACAGAAATACAAAGACTACGTGATCCCATATATATGAGAAGAATTAAAATAGTCAAATTCACAGAAGCTTAATAGAGTACAATGGTGAATTCTAGGGTCTCAAAGGAGTGGAAATAGATTTATTAATCAAAGGAGAATTTTTAGTTTCACAAATGTAGTAATCTTAGAGATCTGCTCTGCAGCGTAATGCCTATAGTTAGTACCATATTGCATTGAATTTTGCTTAGAGAGTAGATTTAAGTGTTCTTATTACAATAATAATGATAGTACTAAGTAAAGAATATGGGAAGAAACTTTTGAAGCTGAAGTATAAGCTCATGGGATAGATTATGGTAATGGTTTCACAAGTGTGTAATTATCTCCACAGTCAAGTAGTACATATTAGATATGTACAAAAATGTGCGTGTCAACATAGCTCAATAGGTAGTTTAAAAATTTTAAAAATGTAAATTTGTGTATTTATTTTCTAAATATAAAAATAGTAGTTTTATTTCTCTATCTTTTAAGTACATTATTTTCCAGATTAAAATCAATGGCAATTTTGAAGTTCCTCAGATTTAAAACTATTCATAGCTTTTGCCTGAAATACCCAGATGCTACAACAAAAAATGAAGTCCTTGCCCTGAATCATCAAGATACTTAGAGTTGTGTGTACTGGACCATAAAATCAATTAACAGATGTTTTTCCTCAGCTCAATAGTTCTTTCATATTTGCATGCAAAGTATTACACATCCTGTTATACAGATGAGTTTTTTCTTTTTCAATGGTAGGACAAATTGTGAATGTAAAAGTTATTTTGGCTTTATGCCTTTATTCTTTTCACCATAAAATCATTTGTTTTTCCATTAACATATTTATTGACTCCTCACTTATTCTATGATTATAGTCATCAGTGTAAAAATATAATGATCAGTAAACTTATTTTACAAAGATTCTACGTTTTAACTTAGTGAATATACCTCTACAAGTAGCAAAAATGAATGTAGATTTTACCTTCAAACTAGTAAAAAGAAATACTCAGTAGTAAAGAGTAGATGTGCTCAGAAAAATAATAAATCAGCCTTTGTTATTATTTTATTATTAAAATATTATTTATATATTATTCTAGGTTTACATTAAAGATAATATTTCACAGAGTAAATGCAGTCTTTTGAGTTAATTCTAATAAATTATCCAAAGGATGCTAAGATAAAATACTTCTTTGGTTATCAATTAGAAGTACCAAAATTAACAGTAATTATTAATGAAATATTTGCCATATTGGTGAAACTCAAATTTATATACAACAGAGATTAAGGCCTTTGGTGTTGCCATTTTATCTTTGGAATGAATATCTGTAACATAACTAATCACATTCTTTTATATGAAAAAATACTAATCAGTTAAAGAGATACACTACTTTTGGAATTGTACAAGAAATCCTAAACGAAATAAAATACAAAATTATAAAAATTAGTATGTACAATTGATGTCATAGAGACTGACTTAATCATATCTATTATGATGAAGTAATTGTTATTCAAAATTTAAATGATTATGTACCATAAATAGTTAGATACAGATTTTAACCTATTACTTTTTTATATATGGTATAAACAAGTTGCCTATTACATTATATTAAATTTAAATATGTTATATATGCATACAAGTATTATACATACATTGATAACCATATTATACATTTATTCAAATTAACATTACAAGCTATAGCCCTCTATACACTGAGGTCAAGATATATTGTTTAGTTCATAATTATAGTTTTATAAAATATGTCATAAGAGCTTTTGAGGTGCAATTATATTTCATGTTGAAACCTAAAGATGTGATTCATGTGTTTAATATGGAACCCTGGGGAAGACTGAAAATCAGAGCCATCTGGCAAATATTGAAATAAGTGAAGAAAACAGGCTTGAGGACATTACAACTTTAATTTGTTTATCAGTATGCACTTGAGGGATCAAACCAAAGTTTATACATTACAAAGATAATATACCTATCATAGAAAAAAAGGGAACTCAATATGTATATATGAGGATTTTGTTTAAAATTTTTAAAAATCATGTTAATAACTTGATTACTCTCAAACAAAATATCATTGAAACTACTAACTCTCAAAGTTGAAATGAATCTGCAAATTATTTTCCTATATATCCTTCAAATATTTTAAAAATAAAAAAAATTTCAAATTATATATCTTCTTCTGAAAGAAATTGGGACAGCAATGGTCATAAGTCATGTTTATTGTCAATTCTCCCTAATATTTTATTTCTGTAATGTTTAGTGATTTTCTTTCAGACTTCATGCTGGTAGGACTTTCTTTTTAAATTTTTATTAGTAAATGTTTGCAGTACATAATAATAACATTCATCGTGGGGAGGTGATGTATATACATACCACATCTTTATTCTTAATGAAAATGACTTGTTTTAAAACCTAGATCTGAGTAGAAAAAAATGAACAGTGATTTACATATGAAAACGAAACACTTTGGGCCACAAGATGTCACTGTAGTTCAAGTCAGACATGGTTTTCTATGAAATTAAAAAGAAAAAAGTACATTGGATTTAATTTATATGTTTAATCTAGTTTTGATAATATTCCAGCTACTCTTATAGTGAACAACAAAATGAACTTAGAACAAAGAATAATTTATACAAAAAGAAATTTCATTTGATTTTCCAGGATTTACATATGTGAGACGATATAATTCAATTCTTCATTATTTATGCAAAAAGAATTATAAAGAACAATTATCACAATAACAAACCTGTTGCTGCTTTAACCTTAACTTGAACTTGTCTAGAATAGGATAATTGTCAAGGAATAGGATAAAGATTTAAACTGCAGTGCTTCATTTCTTTGTGATTTAGTAAATGTATCTCAGACTAAACTATCTCATTAAATTGTAAAATGAGAATAAGTAATAGTAATTACTTCACAGGACTAATATAGGTTAAGAAAAAAGTCTATATCTAGGCTTTAACATAAAATTAGTTTTGGGGATATGCTATCAACTATCAGAGAAATAACCAAATCTTTGTGCTCTAATACTAAAATTTTATTCACATTTTTAATGTTGTAATACATATTGTCTTCAATACTCAGATATGTAAATCTTATTCACCCTTTACTCAAATTATAGTTACTGTGCTTAAGTACATGATAAGAATCAAAGGTTTGCTCCTTTAGTTTGTGAATTTTTTAAAAGAATTTTTCATATTTAAACTACCAAAAAGAATATATACATATGTATGATAGTGTTAATAGACTTTATCAGCTTAAAATATATAATTAAACCATTTAAAAGATTAAATAAAATATTTGGTAGTGTATATTTATCACTATTATTGGTGATCATTTTATTTATCTTATCATTAGAGATAAGAAAATTTCAAACAATGTAAGTGTAAATTTATCTTCAGTTTCATAAAATAAATGTTTAAAGTTCTAAAACCTGCATCTGATTGTTTATAAATGGTTTTTCAAATAAATACTAAAATTATTTTATTTATATAATTTTGAATAAAGTTTAAAATATATAGTATTTTATAGTGCATATCTGAAATTTTGCCAAAATACCCTTAAATTTAGTTTTACAGATTGAAACCTTCTTTTCCCATTCATTCGTTTGCCAAAATAGTGGTAATCCCTCCAATAAAATAATTTACCAATTGAAGCAAAATTAATTAAAATAATGAACAGGTACTGATGGTAATAATAAAAATAATCATTTTAGTAAATTTTTTTATTTATACTTCTAAATATAATTGGCTTTCTGTAACTATGGATCCAAATCTGAGATTTTATCATAATGAATCAAAATATTGCAGAAAATAAAAGTTTGATCTATATTGAATATGTACAGACATTTTTCCTCATAGTAATAAACAATATAGCATAGCAATATTTATATGCCATTTATATTTTCTTAGGCATCATAAAATATTCAAAGCATAGGAAAAGGAGTGCATGATTTAAATGGAAATGCTAGGCAACTAATATTTGAAAGGAATTGAGCATACCTGGTTTCATTATCCCGAGGGCCCTAGAGGCAATCCTCTGACAACACTGAAAGATGACTATGTGTAATCTCATATAACACCAAACATAAGAAATGTGAAATTGTTAGTCACTTATTAATACTCCCGCTAATTATACAAAGCAGTCAATTCAATAGAAACAATGAAAATATTGATGTTTAAAAGAATGATAAATAATAACAGATGTAGGAAAATATAATTAGAAAAATATTATTTGTAATGATATAGAAAATAATTAAAATATATGGAACATATAATAAAGTCCAAGTTAAAAATAACAGTGGGAGAAAACATAGTTTTAAGGTTACCATAATATTAATGAAACTGCAAATATAATACTGGAAGTATAGAAAATATTGGCAACTGAACATTGTTTATTACAATAATAATTACACAACTTTCAAAACTTAATTATTATGTTTCATATAGAAAATGTGACTGTTTACTGAAATGTTTCAAAAACATGTTTGAAATAAGAAGACATGTTGAAATGTAATATTCTTATTTAAAAAGTTATTTAAAATTTTAAATTCTTGGGAAAATAGGAAACTAATTTAAATTTAAGATAACCATTTAAATATTTATGCTACTGTTTGAAATTGAGAAATATAATATTTTATTTCAATTAATATTGCTGTTATATGTAAATAAACTGAAAGTGGCAATGTGAAGGGAAAAACTGATTAGAAAAAAACTTTGGACAGATGTTTTCTTGGCTTTGATGCCAAGGTCACTGCATTTCACCAGCAATTAAGGTCCTGGTAGATGGTGAAGAATTAGGGAAATATGAGGGGGCAAAAAAAAATGTTAAAAAGAGGGCAGAACTAAAATCTAACTTCAGAATTCTCATTATTCTCTAAAATTGAATGAATTTTTAAGTCTGTGGTATGTATCCCTCCATATCTAAGTATTCATTCAGGGATTTAAAAATACTGGCAAAAATAAAGTCCAAGTAATATGATTCAATGATAGAAAGCCTCACTGAATTATTTTTCAAAAGTCATCTATTAGCCTACCTGTGCTTCTACAAATGATCACATCCTATAAGGTAGATCTGAATTATATGTATTTTCTAAATCTTTCAAAAAAGCTGTACATTTTTATTTTGATAATTTTAAAAGTTTAATAATGTCAACATGTTTTAATATTAGTAATCTACTTATGTTGGATTTTATGGTCTTTATAAATAATTAAACTTTAAGAAAATATTGAATCACATTAAAAAAATATGAGAAAGCATGGTTAACAGAACATATAAGCATCACTGTATGATATTAACTTGAAAACCTCAGTCTTATGTAAGTTGAATTTAATTTCTTGTGTATAAAATCTTAGTCTCACACTTTTACCTCAAAGATTCTTTGTACTAGTAGAATGATCAATTCTGAGTTATGGAATACAATTTTGTAAAATAACTACTATATGCAACTAATCAAGGCAAAAAGTCCAATGATGAGAAGCCCAATCAAACACAATTGATTCAAACTTGCACAAATGTTAACTAGCCTCCAGAAGGAGAATTAAAGAGCAATACCACGGGGCACAAAAGTGAGGTTACGGTGTATGCATTTGATAATTCTTCATTCTTCATTGCTCAAAATTAATTCTTAGGCATGTGTCTGGGCTTTAAGAGAGATGGAACAACTGATTCATATAACTTTAAATGATTACTTGACATGTTTTGCACTTTGAATTATCAGACCCACTAACTAAAAGGCAGAGGGCACAGGAGGAGAAACACATGATGAAAATGTTATATTTTTGATCATGCTGAAACAAACCCATAAGCTCTAAGCAAGTTTCAAAAATAAGTTACCTTTGTGACTATATCACCAAGCAAAATGAAGCCAACAAGTGTTGCTCAGCCGATACCTCTGGTGTCGTGTTCAATACCCTACATATCAGGTCTTGTCAATGAATGGATCAGTTTAATGACACTGTGCTAGTGTAGCAGAGTTGACTCACTATAGCTTTACTTTGGGATGGCTCTATAAACTCATGTTGCATGTCCCAGGGACAATTTTTGAGCAGTACCTAATTTTTACTTTTATGTACAGGATTAAATACAGTAACATAAGGATGCTAATCTCCATATTTAATTGTGACTAGCATGACTATTTTGTTGTGAATTGAAAGAATGATGATTGAAAGATTGTAGGAGAATAAAAATAAGAATATTGCATATGAATGACCATGCTAAAGTAATTAGTGCAATTCAATATATGAATAGATATGAGAATAATCTTGACATGCACTAAAATATATTTATTAACTTGAATGACATTGCTAATAGCTTGTTTTAATTAAGTTATAAATTGAAGGAAAATTCCTTATTCTATTGAAGGAACTATATGATTTTAAAGCACTTCTTATGAAACACTATATTTCATCATGAAATACTAATAATTTCCTTTGAAATCAGAATGCATGTCAAGAACAAGGAACATTTTACTCAAGTTTATATTAAAGATCCTAACCAGAGCAATAAGATAAAGAAGCAGATATCATGCAAATCTGAAAGAATAAGTCAACCTGTTCATTGTTCAGAAATGCCATAAAAAGCACATAGAAATATAAATGAATATACCAATCATTTAAGATTATTACAAATATTTTAAGAGGGAAAAATGAAATAAAACTAAAAAAAATAATTTATACTTCTGTATAGTAGCAATAAAAGTTAAGAAAATTTAGGTGATGATTGGATTTCTAAATATATTGAAAAGTATTGGGACAATTCTGAATGAAAATATGCAAGGCTGACATTGTAAAGATACAAATGTTCCTCCACTTATGAGGGGTTATAACCTGTCATAACACCCAGCATAAATTAAAAATTTTGTAAGTTGAAAATGTATTTAACATATTAAATGTCCTATCTCAATATGTCAGTACACTGCAGCATGTCAGTTGTTTATCTTTGTGATCTCCAGTCTGACTGGGAGCTGTGGACACTGATAGAATTGTGAGAGAGACTGCCCACTCCATGCTAGCATAGGAAAAGATGGAAACTCAAAACTTAAATTATGATTTCTACTGAATAGATATTGATTTCCAGCAATTATGAAGTGAAAAAATATATGTAGAATGATTAAATTGTAAGGGCTATACACACATATAAATAGTATAAATATATAGAGAGAGAGCATGTGCATAGAGAGTATTTGTGTCTGTATATATATATATATATGTATATATAGAGAGAGAATTTATTAAACTTGAATACCTTTGTTGATAATTAGTTGTAGACATTTAGAACAAATATATATATTCTCTTCTTTTAGTAATTTAGGCCTTGGAATCTATTATCATGAATTTCATTCACCAATTAACATCTTTTTCTGATTTTGATAGTAAAACATATCTCATAAGTACATTGATCTCATAAAAATCATAAAATATACTGGTTTTATAAAACAATTTGAAGTCTTTTTTTGCTCTTTATCTGAAAGTTTTTTATTATGATTGTATATATATCACTTTAAAAATTGTCAGTACAGGAGATGTCCACTACATAGGCATTAAGAACAGAAATTTTAAAACATCCACTCTTTTATTTAAAAAAAAAAATTGGTACATATCTGAATTACAGTTTTTGAGGCTGGGAATAAATACCCAACACCCACTTCTTTAAAAAAAAGAAAGGTATATTTTGACTTAGTTTGTAGGGGTTTCAGCCCATAACAAGCTGGCTCCAGGGCTGGATGGCATGGCAGAGGGGAATGGCAGAGAAGAAACAGTCCATGGGAGAGCAGGTAGGAGGTAGTAGCAGCAAAGCAGCAGCAACAAGTCACCCTTTCCCTTTTATGCTATCCAGGATACATGCTTCTGGGGTGGTACCACCCATACCCATTATTCACACCCAGAACTGTGATAGACCAATTAGTGGATGAATCTAGTACCACTGACTTTTAATTCTAGTATCATACTCTTAATCTACATTCAGATACCCTAGATTCGGCCATCTCTGAAAAGCCTTACTTATGTCTGCATGATGTTTTGAGGGGTAGCTAAATAAAAACCACAATAATACATGATGAAGATAGAAATTTATGGAGGAAAATGATGTATCTAAGTATTTCTAACTATATAATGCTCAAATCAGGGTAATTTAAATTACATAAACCCACAATTTTTCAATCAAAATAGATGCCACATTTCCATGATATGTATTTCAATTTTCATTCTTTCTTATCCTTCCTTCTTTTCTCTTTCTTATTTTCTAAAATATGACTTTATCACTATCTCAACTATTTTTACACTGTGTGAAAATCCTCCAAAAATATAGGTGTGATTAAATATGTAAAAAGGAAACAAAATTTAATACATGAAAATGTATATGAGAATAATCATCTTCATATGCACTAAAGTATATTTGTTAAACTTCAGTTACTTTTTTGATAATTAGTTGTAGAAGTTTAGAACAAAATTTATTCTGTCATATAGTTTGGGAATCTAATTTCCATCTACATAGTTTTCTCATTGTAACAGTTGACTCAAAAAAAATTTGACCTTGCCTGTAATAAAATAAACAACTTTTTTTTTAAAGCTTTCATCTACTCATTGGTGAACATTTAGAAAGGTAACATAATACTAATTCTACACTCCATGTAAGTAGTTATGTGAAGGTTTGATAATTATAAAATGAATACAGCTCATTACTTTAGTTTGGTTACTCTTTTTCTATTTAAACTCATGCATTCAATAATTGTTTAAACTAAGTCTACATGTTTAGATTTCATAAATACAATCTACAGAGATATTTTAAAAATTAAAGTATTTCATTCAGATTGCTTTCTAGATTCCAAACATTTCTCCCACCCCATATAAGGACAGAAAAAAGTGATATTACAACAACAGAGTGAGGGCACTGATCAATGTTTTAAACTTTGTGAATACTGTTAACACTTTCTTTACTTGTATAAACTAAAACTGTGGTGGAATGATAAATGTAGCAATAATTTAGATTCATAGCACATTTTAGGAAAATGTACCCTTAACATTGATCTTTTAAAAAATATATTTCTGCTGTAAAATAAGTTCCAAAAATAAGGTGATCAAAAACAAATAGAATTTATTTCATAAAGAAATTTAAAATGAATATATTTATATATTTCATATACATATTACTGTTAACAACTGATTGTGCTTTTAGGGTATTATTTCCTTAATGCATGCATCATTTGTCATGAGATTTATTGGTGAGAAGTAATGAGTAGTGCTTAAAACATGTCAAATATGTTCAAATTGAACAGAGTTTACATTTTCTACTCACCGTCCTCACTGAATATATTTACGGAATGACAGTTGTCAGAATAAAATGAATTCTTATCTTTCACAAAAGAGACTATCTAGAATGATATTTAAACATTTGCTAATGTTAAATGTTTCCTTTGCTTTCAAATACAATAATGTATTTGAAATTACAACTGGAAATTCATGTTACCTTTCATTTGATAAAATGTTTTGTATTTCTTCAAATGTCTCAGTTCATATGCTCAGTGTAACAAAAATATATTGGCAATGGATAGGACAACATTTCTGAAATATAAGAAATAATAAATTAAAATTGAAGCTATTCTGTTTTGCTTTAGTTCATCAGTGCTCAGAATATTAGAAGTGAATAAAATATGTTTTCATCCTTTTCGTCTTACTCAGGGATTCATCTTTTTTATTCTTTTATTTATTTTTTTGGTACCAGGGATTGAACTCAGGACCTTGCACTTGCTAGGCAGGCGGCAGCACCACTGAGCTAAATCCCCTGCCCGGGGATTCATCTTTTTATTAATTTGTTTATAACTTAGAATTCAGATGACCCACTTCTTATATTTTAAATTTATTTACTATTTTTTGTATTTTGCATTTTAATTTGATTTACTTACATGTTTTCAATTTCCAAATAATAATTGTATACATTTATGGATACAATGTGATATTTTGATCTGTGTATTTATTGTAGAAAATTAATTCAAGTTCATTAACATATCAATTACATTCTTGTGCTAAGAATGTTAAAAAAGTAGGTTTCAAAATTAATAAAGAATAAATTTTTAATATTTCACCTACATTATTTTTACTAATACCTAGTAAAATCAGTAAAATATCTAGACCTTAAATATCGGGACTTCGGCAGTGGGTCTTGATCTCTGCACCAAAGACATCCAGTATTTATTGATTACAAGTGTGGAAAGAAGAACAGGGTGTGCTTTGAGACATCTGATAACAGTGTGAAGCATCTGGCGATAGCGGATATCATACACTGGAGGCAGGGGTGTAAAAGGGAGGTCCTGCTTATCTTGCTGGAGAGAAAAAATGGAGACCGGGACTGGGTCATAACTAACCAACAACTCATCAGGTCAAGGGAAGCTATAATTCAGGGAAAAAGAATTTAATGAGGGTCAAGCTGGAAGTTAGCTTAGCAGGTCCCTGCCACTTCACAGACCAGGTCTTAGCTATCCATGGCGCCCATTGGCTGAGGAGCTCTGCACACCCAACTTTGTCATCTGACATGCTCATTTGAGTTACATAAAGCTTTGGTTGGCCTCCTAATATACTACAGCCAAATTAGGGGCAAGCAAGAAGCTTGTGCCACTTACAGCCTGCTAGTACTGGATAGGGATGTCTGCTACACTTAAGGAGTATAATAGCAATTTTATTCAGGCAATAAGCTTATAAAATTAATATACACAAAAATCATGCTCCTTAAAGAAATATATTATATAATAATCTCTAAAATAAATGCATAGAAATATTTTCTTAATGCATAGGTTTTTTACAGTAATAAAAGAATATATATGATTTTAAACTGTCTCACAGTTAATGACACTAATGTGTTTACTATAAATATTTGTATTGTTATACAAATTTACACAGCAAAGAAAGCAAAAATATTTCCCTGATGTTGACATTTCATTAAAATTACTAAAAGCAAATTTTTAATTATTATACTTATTTATATATACATTTTTTTTTTTGTACTGGGGATCGACTCGGGATCTTGCGCTTGTGAGGCAGGTAGCAGAACCACTGAACTAAAACCCCAGCCCTATATACATTATTATATTAAGAATCAATATCACACCACAAATTATGAAATTATCTGTAATATAGTCAAAGAAGACTGAAATCTGGAATTAAAATACTTGAATTTAAAATCTTGTTGCACAGTGGTGCTCAGGTAAGCACCAGCAACTCTGCTTGTCATTGTTAAAGTGATCTGGAAGGAGAGTTGGCATCCATATGCATTCCCACTTCATCTGCCTTGTACCTGAATGCAGACCAACCAGAACCTGGCTGCGTACTGTAAGATTATGCTGTAGCAAAGAGAATCTATTCTCCTTCTAATGGTTCCCTTTTGAGGGGGTGAGCACATGATCACAACTGTTGTGGGAACACAAAATCTGGGGTCAGTTATAAAGCAAAAAATAAAAAGTAAGAAAAGGTTGTTTATGATAGTCTAGGCAAAGTGAGCTTTTATGGATTTAGGAGCCCTAGACCACATGGTGTTTCTGTATTTATTGCTTTGAAGAATATCATCGTAAAACTTAGCAACATAAAATACACGTTATTTTAAAATTTATCAACCTGTGGGTCAGAATTTCAAGGAGAAAAAATGGTGATATGGTTTGTTTTTCTGTCATGATTTCTGAGGCTTTGGCTAGGAGACATAAATTGTTGCAGATGACTCTACTTTCTGGGACCTAGAATCAAAGGGGGACTTCTTCCCTCACACAGTAATAAATAAAGAGACTGACCTCAATTTTGATGTTTGAATACTGATAATATTCATTCTCCACAAATTGCTTTCAAAAAGGAAAGCACAATGCCCCGCATCTAGAGAGTTGATAAGAAAATTCACATGGTCTCCTCCTTGACACTAGAGGAAAAGTTTGCACAAGTCCTGACTCCTGAGGGAAGCCTCATCCTGTCCTCACACACTAGCCCCTTACCTAACTCTTTACTCAAGCCCAGTGAAAACTGGCATGCCTACCCTATACATGGGTGATAAACCTCTCCATGCACTTCTGGAGCATGGTGTAATGCCACTATTCTCAACAAGCCAACCACTTCCTGGGGAGAAGATGGGGTTGATTTTGTCCTCCATTGATCAACCTTGAGATGCAATAATTCAATATCCATACTCAAGCAGCAACTCTCTAATAGAATGACTTTGTGGCTTTAGCTTTTTCAATTATAGTGGCCTCATGTGGTAAGACCTTTATTTCATGACAGCATGGAGACTGGATAGCAATGGTACCAAAGAACAAGGTAAAAAAATAGAAGATCTTTTATGACTTACTTTCAGAGGTCACGTAATGTTATTTCTATGGCACTCTATACAAGCATCCTATGGTGCAGTCTCTTTGACTTTTTTAAGCTCTAAACTTATTTTATTTAACCCTTTCCACTTATTCACAAGATTATTCATCTAATAAAATAATGTACATAAAATCCCTTAAAATTGTAAAGTATTGTGCAATTCTAGTTTAATATGTTATCAGTTTGGGGGCCCATATTATAAACCCATATATTTACATATTCACAATAAATGTAAAATTGCAAGTGATATTTTCACTGTAATAGTGAAGGTTCTTTCACCTAATGGAAGCCTATAACTATAAAATAAAATGGAGTATTACAATTACTTTACATACAATAATTACATCAATAAGTTGCTCTAAATGAAAGATATCAGTGTGCTCCAGAATCATATTGTGCACAGAATATACTTAAATGTACCATTTGAAATTACATTTTGTTATGAATGGAACAAAAAATATTTTCTCTTGCACATACCCTATATATTTTAACCAGAACAATAATTAAACAAATATATCATGGTAAATTATACATGATTTTTATATAATTGTTTTAGTTTAAAACAAAATTAAATAGTGACTATTTCTGGACTCTAGAGTATTTATTTATCATCATGTGAAACTGAATCTAAAATATTAAAACAACTCATAGATTAAAATATAACTCTAGGACACTTTTTGAATTTAGGTAACTTCTTATTTACACAGAACTTTCTCATAAGTTCTATTTCTCAACTCTATGTGTTATATTTATAAGGTCTACCTTAATTACTCAAAAATCAAAGTAAATGGATGATATTGTACATAGAAGTACAGTCATAGCTTCAAGTTTTATTCATTCATATTTCCAGATCTCTGACTTAATAGAATTAAAACCTCAGAATTCGAATAAAAGTAAACATAATATATTAATAATGAAAAGTAATAATCAAAAAAAGGAAAGGACATTTTCTATCTTCACATTATTTTCCAGGAATCCTATCACATTAAAAATAGCTAAGAAAGTATTTAAGGAGAAAAGATAAAATAGCAATAAAATTTTCCTACCTCCTATTATGATTTGAATCTAGAATATCCTCCAAAATTCTCACATGTTCAGAGGTTGGGTTTGGGAGGGTGATTGGATCAAGGAGCAGCTGTACTCACTGTTGGACTGATCAACTGATGTGTGCTGTGAGGAGGTGGGACTTTTTGGAAGAGGTAAATCATTGTGGACAGCAGGCAGTTAGAGAGAGTATCCCCCCTCCTTGGTTCCTTTCTTGTCTTTCAGCTTCCAGGGTATCATAAGATGAGCAGCCTTCTTCCATTGTGGCCTTTCACCATTCTATTTCTGCCTTGGAACCATGCAATGGAAGGCTCAATTCCCATAAAAGTAGAGAAAACCGTGAGCCAAATTAAACATCTTTCTTTGAGTTGTGGGTGTCAAATACCTTGCCCCATCAATGGGAAAGCTAACACACCTCTTAAATTCACAAATTAATTGTTTTTATGTTTTTAATATATTTCCTATTGTAGAGAAAAGTAAATGTAAAATTGTTTTATGAAGCAAACAGTAAAAGTACTAAATAAAAATTCAAGGAAATAATGCACACATAAGAAAAGTATAAACTAATGATTTTTATAAATATCTGTAAAACAGCTAGATTTTTAAATCCTTGCCAGTTAGGTGGATTGGTATACATTTTAGAAAGAAAAATATCAAATTTTGTCTCTTTCAAAATGTTTTTGAAACATAAATTTTATCAGTTTAACTTCTAGAAATTTTCCCAACTAAACTGATATTTCAAATGGTTTAGGACCTTCAGTTTTATATTTGCAATTGCAAATACAAATAACTGGAAAACCTAATAGCCATCAATGGTATAAATATATCTCATTCAAAGAACGGCATGGTGCACTTCTGCTACAAATAAAATTGACAAATCTATATGCATTTTTGCAGAAGATATTAAAGATACATTTGCCCAAGGCAAGTTGGCTGAATCAGAATGGATCTGACCACTTTCATTACTTTAAAAAATGTGTATTTTCTGTGAGGCATATGCAAAAGAATGGGAGCAGGTTACTGTTAGTCCTGTTCTGAGAAGCAATACGACTTCCACACAAGGCAAATAGCAGAAGATAAATTATGTTTAGGAATAAAGGAATAAAATTATGTTTATGTTCAGAAATTAAAAAGTCATCTCAATTTACTATTGCAGTTAAATTACATTAATCTATACCAAAAATTCAAAGGTAGGAGAGCCCCAAGATGAAAAAGTTTTCAGACATAAGCCAAGTCCAGGAAGCACTGATCCTTGATGTTAAAAATATTTCCTTTTTTGCTTCTATTCCTTAGTCAAAATACACAAGTTGAGAAGAACAGGTGAGAAAACAAAGGGGTTTATAATTCACAGCTGCAACTGTAGTTTTCCTCTTCATACTTCATGTTATAATCACAGAGAGAGAAGATAATTAAAATAAATCAGTGTTGGAATCTCAGTGTTTTCATCTGGATCTCTCGAATGACCAGTGATGTTGAACATTTTTTCATATATTTATTTGGTGCTTTTACTTCTTGTTCTGAGAAATTTCTATTCATTTCAGATGCCCATTTTTGAATTGGGTTTTGAATTTGGGGGAGTCTGATTTTTTTCAATTCTTTATGTATTCCAGATAGTAGTCCTTTGTCTGAGGTG
>NW_004624867.1:2969028-2980732 GCF_000247695.1 Heterocephalus glaber
CTCCATTAATATATACAACTTTTAATTTTTATGTGTCTGTTCAAATAAATTAAGTTAGTTAAAATACAAATTTTCTTAATCTGTGCATTTAATTTAATTGTATGGGACATCAATATTTAATTCTATAATAAATATGACTATATGGAATATATGTGATATATGCATGATACACATGAGTGAGATTTTGTAAACTTAACAAACACAATCAACAATGAAATTATGAAGTTTTAGTATTCTTGGGAAAGATATGACTTTTTCAGGGGAGTAAAATAAATATGTATCCTCTACTGAAACCATACATGAAGGTAGATTCCAGATACATTAAATAAAATACTTAAAAAATGAAAACACTATGTGCTTACTACTGCAGTGAGGAATCTGGGGGACAGAGATATGTATTTGTCCTTTGATAGAATGTTTATCTGCCTTGTGAATCAATTGGTGCAAAGAGGATGTGTTTCTTACCCTTGTTTTACCAAATCAGTAGTCTGTTGCCATAGCATAGTCAGTCACTACTGTCCTCTCAGTTTCATCATAGTTGATCATTTGTTAACATTCTGTATTTATTTTTTTCTCCTTGAAAACATTAGTAAAGATGTGTTGAGTTTAGGTTTAGATAGCAAGACACATATCACTGTATTATTTTTAGCCCTTAAATATTATCTCTGAAATTTGCATGTATAACATGAGTATAAAATGCTGATTAAACTTCAAGGAAAATATGCCTGTTGTATTCATTTGACTATTAACTGAACATATGTGAAGTAAATCATGTTATTACTGGTAAGCAATATTTAAAATGTATATAGTTTCAGAAGACTTTCATCTCTACGGTTCTGCCCTACTTATGAAAAAGTATAAAAGTGTTGACACAAGATTACTTAGTAAAGTTTGTACATTTTTCCAAAGCCTAAAATATGTTTAATATGTTTCATAGCATTTATATTAATATTAAACATTTTAAAGTTATCTACTAATTTTCTAAACATTGCATTTTAACAAATTCTATTGTCTTGGACTGGTTTCCTAGGGTGATTGTTCAAAACTCCCCACAAATTTGGTGGCTTCAAACAACAAAAATGTAACCTCTCATGAATCTGGAGGTCAAGACTGAAATCACGTTGTTGCCAATGCCCCATTTCCTTGAATGTCTCTTCTTTGTGTCTTGCAGCTTCTGATGGCTCTCAACATTTCAGGGGCTTACGGCCACATCTCTCCCTGTGTTCTGTCTTCAAATGCCTTTCTTCTGTTGGGATGTATTCTACTCCTCTGTCTCTAGTAAGGGCTCTGGACACGGGACTTAAGGCACTGAATAATTCATGATTTTATCCTTTCATAGAAATTATCTCTCCATGTCCACTCTCTCTCTTCTCTCTTGTGGCAAGTCTAGCTGCCTCTGTAGATTTGCTAGAGCTACGCTACATCTCACAACTGTCTTCAATTTTTCATGTTCATTATTCATTATTTTCTACATTCAAAGGTGGAAAACTTTTCCTTCCTTTGTGGCTATTATCCCTATTTTGTCTTAATTTTCAATAACCTTTTTGTTAATTATACAGGATTTAAAAAATAAAATATATATTCATTTTTAGAAATTCAATATGAGTCTTTTTAAATCTTCTATGTCTCTATGTAACATATTCAATCACTTATCTACTTTATTAAACAAAGCTATGACATCATAGTTACTTTTGACTCATTATTTGTGTAAACTTTGAGTTGGATTATTTTGACTCATTTTTTTCTTCTCATTTTGAGTTATTTTCTGCTTCTTTGTGTGAGCAGTAATTCCTTTTGGATTCTAATTGTTTTAGAGATGAAAAGTTCTGATGCTGGATATTTTTTATCACTATAAATACTTTTGAGTATTTGATTCTTTAGAACCAAAATTATGGTACTCTAACACACATTTTTCCTTATAACTGAAGTGATACATTTCTGATAAAAGATCCTCCTTGAATTTCATGGATTTTACTTAAACTCTTGAGGAAAATAGACTCTCCCAATGCTGTTTGAATTCTGCAATTTTTCACTTTGTTTCTTTGGTGGCCCTATCCAAATATGCATAAGCTGATCTGTTGTTGCTAAGTTTCCCTCCCTCTCTCTGTTTCTTTCTTTCTCTTTCTATTATCACTCCAGTCTCCTTGGTCTCCTTAGACTTCCACTTCCTCTCTTCATCTCAGAGATGGTGCCAGAATGTACAGGATTTGTCTTTTCTATGTCGTAGGCTCTTTTTATCCAGGAAGCTAGGCAGATGTAAGCATCTGTTCATTTATTTCATTTCCTTTAATGATCACTATCGTATGTTGCCAAAGGTTTTAACGTATTTTCTTTGCTTTATCCTTTATTTGAGGTTAGATCAGAGAAGACTATCTCAGCTGAAATAAGTCAGCTAATTTTGGTAGCAGCTTTTGGTCTGCTTATTTCACAGAACTTATAAAAAATATTATTTCTATTAACAAAAAAGGATTATTCAGGTGCACACTTTTTCAAGTTATGGCAAAATTAAGTTTTGTTAGTAAACATCATATTTAACTCTATACTAATATTATTATAATTTTGTTTTCTTATTAACTGAATTCATGTAAATGAATGTGCAATATTTCTTTGAGGGCTGAAAAATACATTTAGTAAATGCAAACTAGTAAATCTCACCTCCTTATAAATTATGACAGTTAAAAAATGAAAAGGGAAAGAAACAAGAAAAACACATGAATAATTCATGCTTACACAAACATTAAGCAACAAAACTAATGATCTTTGACTTACAATGGAGCTACATCCTTGTAAACCATCATTAAATGAAAATATCCTAAATAGAAAATACATTTAATGCACCTAACCTATTGACTATGTTTGCTTAGGGACACAGCATATATTTGTATAATATATATATAATATATATTATTAATATATATATTCATGCTTGTGTTTCAAAACATTTTATAACAATGCAATTCCTTCACATTTTAATAACATATATTAATGGTTATACTTTATTTTTCTAAAAAGACAGAAGATACATGAATTTGAAAGAAAACCATTGAAAAATATTGCTAAATTTCCTAATTTTCTCCTATAAATGTAGCAATAGTTTCCTATGCTATTAACTTGAAATGTTAATGTTTATTTCTTACTACTTTTCACATATTTGCCTATATATTTTATTGTAATATTCACAATATTCAAGAACATGAAACTATTACCATTTCTTTCTTTTTTTTACAAAATTAGATGTCAGTATTTAACAAAGATATTATTTTATATCAGATAAAACTATTTTTCTCTACAAATACTTTGGAAATGGAATTGCAATAGGTGTTTTAACCAAGTGTCTTCAAATAAATTAATTAATATGTGACATCAAGTATTCTAAGAATGGTGCTCCAATCTAACATATAAAAATACGTATATAACTAACTTTAGAAAGTTATTTTTCAGTAATTTATTATTAAGAATCATTAACTACTGAATTCTTCTAAAGAACTCAAATTTAATTATTTACTGTATTCTGAATATAATATTTCAAGTATTAATACTATTGGTTGGGATTTTAATATGCTGTTAGCATATTCAATGAGATAGAATAACTGCTACATTTATATTATAATAGTGTATTTTAAGATAACTTTAGGTTACAATTTTTGTAACAAAATTTTCATGTACATATATTTTTATAATTAGCTAATTAAAATATATCATACATTACAGTAAAGTATTTATATATTTCTTTTACTTGAAATTAATTCATTTTATCTCTCATTAGAATAGCGAATTCTAATAATGATCTTTTAATATAAAGGTTAAATTACATTTCCCTGAATGTACTGTCAGTCTAATGATATCATATCAGTCTAATGAGTTCCAAGACAAACACAGGTACTCTGTCAGGAGAATAAAATGAACTTATTGTTGTGAATTGAAGCATTATGTCTTTTATAAACCAGAATTCTACACTAAAGTATATTTACCTTTTCTTCTTTAGTAAAACATTTTAGTAGTGAATTGCATGTGCATATTTATGTACATATTATACATTTTATTACTCTAAAATATTTTTCCATATTATTTAACTGAAAATGTCTTTTTAATAGCTGACCAGAAAGTTAACAAACTGAGTAAAATCAGAGGTCTTATACATTTCAAACAATTTTTAAGTTTAGGTACCACAATAAGAAGAAACTTTTCACATTTATTTGTCAAGAATTTATATTGCTGCAGGGAAGGTAGCAAGCTGTCTTGGAAGGAATGAAATGAATATTTTAAAAAACACACAGGAAGTAGTTTTCAAAAAGGGAGAAGGAAAACAATAATAAAGAAATTTGGTGCACAGGGAGGTAGTTAGGAGGAGATCACCCTGGTGGCTATCTGTGGGCTTGGAATATTACACTGTAATGAAAACTATAGCTCTCAGCCTCTCAGCATGTAAACTACAAAATATTCCAAAATGCACAGAGCTGTGTGTATTTTGAGGTAAATGTAATCAAAGCCTGGTCTATTACTTCCCGTCAGCTTATTATTTTGGGGCACATCAATCTACCTTTATATGTTTGACTTTAACCATAGATCCATGAAAATAAAAATAACCTGGTGAAATAATCATTGGAAACATAAAAATGGTTAAAATATGTCTGTGAAGGTGAAGTCTCAAGTTTTTAAGGAATATACAAATTTCTCAGAAGCAAATGGGAGCCTTAAGGCAGGGAAATGTGATGATTTTAATTTGACATTTATCTTAAAATTTTCAATAGCTTTATATTCTTATTTTCTCACTTCAAGTTTATATGTGTGATATTTTTATAACAAATTAAGTAATAATTTAAAAATAAAAATATTTTATATCAAGTAATTCAATGATCATTTATGTGTTTAACATTATATACCATTATAATCTGATTGTAAAGGTAGTAAAGATAACATTTTTAAGATCTCGTTAGAATCAAGATTACTTGTTAATTCAATCCTCTAAGAACTATTTTAGATTTTAGTATAACTTGTGAAGATTCTATCACAAGTTTTTATCTCTTCCTCTAAACAATAATTACTAATATTTTGCACATTTCAATTAGCAAAAGATCATAGACTGTCTTAGCTTCATTCTCAATAAGTTTATCATTTGGCAGAAAATGAAACAGATAATTTATCAAATTTCGACAGTTTAAATTCGTGTTTACTTTTTAATATCTAGTATAAATAAATGTCAAATATTTATATATTCAACAACTATTATGACCATTTATTGAAATAGTTTTGTCAGCATATGAATTGATAGATTTTGTGAAAGTATCTTTAGTTACTCAGAATTTTTGTTACCCACCTTTCCCCAAGTTCAAAAGTCACAGGTTCAGAAAACTTCAAATCATTTGAGGCCAAAAAAAAAAAAAAAAAAAAAGATTGCCTTGCCTAACTCTTTATCTGAATTACTGTAAATTTCTAAAAGGATGTTATATCTGACTGAACTAATTTTCTATTTCATTTGTAAGATAAAAATATGTTGGAGCATTTGATAATTTGTGTTTAAAATCAACCCAATCTTTTTCAACTTCATTATCCTTTTTTTATATCATTTTATTGGTACATTTTAGGTATACAATATAATGACATTTATCATTGGAAATTTGCACCTTTTCATAAGCTCTCTTGGTTCTTATCTTTTCCCCTTCCTCTGACCTCCCTTCAACCCCTCCATCCCTCCCTATTTACAAAGATTTTGTTTCCATTTTTTCAGTGGAGCAGGGTTCCTCTTTCCCCACAACCCTGCCAGCATTTGCTATTGGTTGATTTCATGATAGCAGCCATTCTTTCTGGGGTGAGGTGGAATCTCAGTGTTATTTTCATTTGCATCTGTCAAGTGACGTTGAACAATTTTTTCATGTGTTTATTTGTTATTTCTACTTCTTTGTGTGAGAAATATCTGTTCATTTCAGATGCCCATTTTCGGATTGAGTCTTTAAATTTGGGAGGTCTGATTTTTTAAAATTTTTTTATAGATTCCGGATAGTAGACCTTTGTCTGAGGAACAGCAGGTGAAGATTTTTTCCCACATTCAACTTCATTATTCTAACGTAAAATTCATATATATTTCATAAACTATGCAGTAAGTTCATTTAACAATACTTTAGTTGAATAATAGCCCAGAGAAGAAAGTTGGATGACACCATCATCTCAAACACATGCTTCTTACTTATCATTCCTTCTTCCACTAAAGAAATCATTACTCTAATATCCGATGATCTATATTAGTATTTTCTCAAATATTTTAATCATTCCTCTTACCCATGGTAAGTTTGAGACAATTTATATCATAGTCCCACTCCTCCAGGTACATGTTTTATAGTGCATGCATACTCATGTTTTCTTAAAAAAAAAATGAAAAGAAAAAGAGTCTGAATTTTATTTACCCCCTAAAAAATAATACTTTTTTTTCTTTGTTTTCTGGGGAAATGAGGACACTGTCTTTGACAATGCATACTGTACACCTAATTTTGCCTATATTCAGCATTAAATAAAATCATATAGTATATACTCTTCTTTTTAGTTCCTTCCACTCAGTATTTTTGGGTTTTTTTTGGTACCAGGCATCAATCTCAGGACCTTGCACTTGCAAGGCAGGAGTGGTGCCACTGAGCTAAATCCCCAGCCCCACTCAGTATATTTTTGAATCAAACAGTCTCAACATTTAAAATACTCATAATCAGGTGTAGTGGAACGTATCTTAGTTACAGCTACTAGGGATCTGAGTCAGGAGAATCTCAAGTTCTTAAATCAACCTGAATTCCATAGTGGGACACCTCCTACACACTCCACCCTGTCTCAAAAAAGGAAAAAAAGAATTGAAGTCAAGGATATAGTTCAGTGGTACATATTTACCATTTGGGAAACCTTGAGTTTGATCCTCAGTACCACAAAAAACAAAAAACATTTCTTTGGGCTGATGTAACTAAGTCGTATAGTGTTTGCCTAACATGAGCCAGGCCCTGGGTTAAATCCATAGGACCGCAAAAATGTATACATAAATAAATAAATACCACAAAATCTTTCATGATACTAATTATACTGTTTTTCTCCTGTTGACTCTCACTCAGAGTAGTGTTTCACCTTAAAATTATTATTGGCCTAATTTATGGCCACAAAATCTTCTTCTCTATTTTTCACAATTTTACATTTTAAAATAATGTCCTTGAATCATTTTCACTTACTTTTGTTACAATGTAATTAAAAGCTCGTTTATTTTTATTTTCTTAGTCAATTATTCTGCACCATTTTTGAAAACATATCCTTTTTTTATTAAATTGTTTTGTTCTTTAGTCAAAAGACCATTAACTACATTTGTATGTATATTTATCCAGACCCTAGGCCAATGCATTGATTTATATATTTATACTTTCAATAAAATACAAATAATTTTGCCTTTAGAGTGAATTATAAAAGCAGATAACAGAATTTTCAATTCATATTAAATTGAAATAAATTTGTATATTTGTTTTGTTGATATTGAATGTTTTAAAGAATATTCTTATTGACAGATTTGAGAATTGTGTTGTTTAATATTCACATTTTTCTCATATCTTTCTTTTATCAGTTTCTAATTAGTGCCTACTTTACAACATGTGACTACATTACTGTGTGCTTTATGATACTGTAGTATATGGTATACCCCCGCAAAGTCATTGTTCTGAGTTTGCAGCCTCAGTCATTGGCAAATTTTTCCTTAGAACCTAACTGATAATTGCTCATAGAAACTCTTGCAATTTCACGTAAACCACAAATATCTTCTGCAATTGATTTTTTAAGCGGGAGGTTTAAAAATAGCCAACTGGAGAGCATTAGTCAGTTCTCCTTCCTGCTGATGGCCTCCTGCTCTGTAACCCATCTCCTGCAGATACGCCAGTGTTCCTGCATCATTACAGTTTGCTGTACCACTGTAGCAATCTCCAGTGTTCTCAGTTTGATTTTGTTCTTCTTAAAGCCACAAGATCACTAAGATGCTACCAAAACCCCCTACACCTTCTTAGGCTTATTAATATAGTATTTATTAAATTAAATTATATAACTGCAGGAGACATAGCATATTTAGGATTTCAACTATAAAAACAGGCATTTGTAGACATTTTTCTAACCAGATCTGAAATTCAGTTTTTCACAATTTGTGGATTCTCTACTAATGTAACTCCTGTGAATTTCAGAAGTTCACTGTAGTATATTGACAATGAAAGTGTTAGAAAGTGCATTGGAGTAAGAGCTGTCATAGTTTACAATCAGAAACAATAACTGTAAGTACTGAACAATGAGATAAATTAAAAGCTTTGAAGGCTTAGAGAAAAAAATTATAAGCTCTGGGAAGAGAACAAATTTCAAAAAGTTCTGTAATGACAAGGGACTTAGGAATACTTGGAAAATTCTCATTTCTGGCATATGCATGTCAGATTATGCTGAATATTAAGCTCAGGAGCTGATTAAAAGCATGTATAAGTTGAGTCTCAACATTTCTCTTATCTTAAAGCCAAAACTTTATAAAAATAAAAAGATCTAAGATTTGAGGTGAGAATAAATGAATAAATGAATCTGATAATCTTTGACCTATGTTACCCATTGGACAGTCTGGGGCAGTAGAAGCATTTTTCTTTCCTTGCCACAGGAGTGGTGTTCCTTGTCTCAAATGATAAACTCACCAGATACAAAAAAGTTACAAAATGAATCATGTTCTCAACAGTATCTTTTTTTGGCCCTTCATTGACAAAAGATGAATAATTAATTTTTGGTCCCAGACTCAGTAGTATAGGTACCATCCCTACTCCTCAAAACTGAATAATTATAGGATGTGGAAAATATCCTAGAATAGGGGAATGCATGTGGGATGATTCTGGATGACTTTAAGATAGGTCTGTACAGAGAGGAAAACTTTATTCACAAGAGAAAGGTTACCTGGATATTCAATATTTAATATCTACCCTCTGCCTTGACCCTCAGATACAATTATGCTTGAAATATATGAGTTGAAAATATTGCAATTTCATTGTTATGGTATAGGTAGAGTTCACAGTATTGAGGGAAATAGAAATAACAATGAGGTTACTGCACTGACTCAAAATGTGGGCATTAAATCTCAACTGCCTTGTAAGAAATATTTTCTTCATATTCACCTTCCATTTGGAAAATCTAAAACATACTTGGTCATGTTTGTATTTTATTTTCATCTCCATGGAAGCACACTTTTCTTTGTCCATTTCAATGGTTCTCAAACTTTTCTTCACTAATTCTAAGAAACTGTAAAAAGTTTTTTTCTTAATACAAGAAGTACATTATTTATCTGTTTATTAAATACAGTGGTACTTCAGTTCATGAATGTTTTTGTTTGCTAACAAAAGCAAACGGAAGCTTTTGGAAAATTTTTGTTTTATTTGTGAAGTCTGCATTGAGTAATGAACACAACCACAGCCATCTTTTTCATGAATTCGAACATGATCATCTTTTTCAGAATCTTGCAATGAATTAAGTTCATGAAAAGAGGTACTGTATCTTTATATATTTATGTATATATGTGTGTATCTCATCTATAAAAAACAAACTACAATGGTTACTGTTTTTCCTCTTTACAAAGTTGGTAACTAAAATTTCTTAGTTTAAAAAATAAAACTATAAATGCTATTAAAATTTAACTTATAACAGTATTCCTTGGATATGTAATTTTAGTATGCTTGCAGACAAAATGTATCTTCTCATGATAGTAAACGTAATTTGGGAACAATCTGAACAAAATGGTTTGACAATTTTCCTAGAATTAATTTTATTTTCAGAATAAAGTACACTTCTTGGTTTTCCCTTTCCCTTGTACACTGCTCCTTCATAATTCAATTTATTTCATTATGATAATTTTCATAAGGAGTAAAATTATTTCAAATGAAAAAACTTTACAATCTTTTGGGTAAGTAAGGTTTGCAAACTTAGACAAATATATTAACTTTTTCTTTATAATGTAGTCACTTCATAATAATGAGTTTAGATAGCAAAGTGTTTAGTTAGTAACAAAAAAACTGCATACCAGCATGTTTTAAAACTATATATTTTTAATGAAGGTAAATTTCTGAAAGTAATCATGATTGATTGAGACGTCCATAATTCTTCAGTAAAAATGAAATAATAACTAAGGGGCAAATTTTAAAAAAACATTTTCTTCTAATATTTAATATAACTCATCTATAAAAATTGTCAAAAAAGAAACTAGCAATTAATGACCCTTTCTATATCTTGACTGTAAGGTAACTATAATCATTACAGTATTGATTATGAAATACGTACACTACATATTAGTAGATACCATAACAAAATTTTTGTTATTATTATTGTTGTCCTAAAGTGGTTAATAATGAATTAGCATTTAATTTTTAAATTACATAATGAAAATGTTTAAGAATCTTAAAAGATTTTGACTCTGTAACTAAAGCGTCAGAGAGTTTCTTTTGTAAGTGACCAAACATCAAATAGTTTAGGCCTTAGTGATCAGATGATCTCAGTTTTTTCATCATAACAAAAGAGAGGACATGGATGATACAGAATTCAAAGAACACTGCACTTTTCCAATAAAACCTTATTTATAAACACAGAAGGAGAGTCAGGTTTGGGACATATGCTGACATTTGCTAATCAGTAATAAGAAATAGTAAGGCAGTTGTGAGCTTTATTATGCAATCATTCTGGCCCATTGATGTTATTCAGGGTTTTTTGTTTTGTTTTGTTTTGTTGTTTTGGAGTGAATGTTTGTAGTACATGAAGTTTACATTTATCTTAGGGTGTAGTTGAATGTACATAACACAGCTTAATTCTATTTTAATTCCCTTCCCATCCCTCTCCTCCATTATAAATCACCCTTCTTCGCTTTCATCTTTGTTTATATTATTTGTCCTAGTTACTTTTCTCTCATTGATAAGAAAAAATACCCAATACCCAAAGCTAAAGGAGGAAAGGTTTACTTGGCTCACAGTTTGTAGAAGTTTCATTTCATTGTTGGTTGGCTCCAAGGCAGGGTGGCATGATAGAGAAGGGTAGAAGAGAAAAAATAGTTCATAGCAGGTAGAATGTAGTAAGGCAGCAAGCAGGAAGTGACAAGCAACAAGCAGCGACCCTCTTTCTGTCCCTTATATCTTATTCAGGCCACACACCTTTAGGGCAGGTAGCAATCACACCCTGTCTGGGGCAACCTTAATTCTAGCATTCCACCTTGAATCAATCCCAGCATCATATCCTTGATCCCAGCAGCACATACCCTAGATCCAGCCAGCTCCAAAAAGCCCCACCTATGACCACAAGAGCCTTTGGGGAACATCTATGTAAAAGTCATAATATTATTTTTAGTTCATATCTATGATATATAATATTTACATTCATTGTGGATATAAGGTGCATATAGTGACATGTCTTAAATTGTTTTTACTTCACTTCCACTCCTCTTCACACTTGCCCTCCTGGACACCTTCCAATTTGCAAAAGATCTGTCTCCCTATTTCCTTCTATTAGTCTTTTATTTTTCTCTTTATTTTAATTTGCCTTACTGAAATGAGAGATACCTTAGGGTATTTAAGCTTTTTTTTTAAAGTTTATTGGTACATTTTTGGTATAAAATACAGTTACATTCATCATTGGGATCTTGTACCATTACATGAGTCTCTTGGTTCTTATTTTTTTCCCCTTCCCTTGCCCTCCCTTC
>NW_004624867.1:3006212-3060574 GCF_000247695.1 Heterocephalus glaber
ACTACCTAGTTTGCTTCCACAACTACTTTAATAGCTAATCTATTAAACTTTAAAACTTTTTCCTATCAACAGAGTTATAAAGTGAGGGGAGGTATGAGCGGTGAGTGATCGGCTCAGGCTAGGAGTACTTGAGAAGGTGAACAGGTTTGACGGAGGGTTAAGAGCATAGGTAGAAAAGGCTTGTATGAAGGGGATTTCTGACCATTTGCCATCGCATTGACTGAAGTTGTGTAAATCACATAGTATGTTAAAATTGAAAGTCCCATTTTTGGGCCATGGAAACCCATTGTCTAGTTTATACTGAGGCCAAACCTGATTACAATAGAAAACAAGTCTTTTTGGCTTAAAGTCTGGTCCCAACAATCTGAGGAGTTCGAGTTGTGCCAGAAGGCAGCCTGGAGGCATTGAGGGGCAGGGTTTGGATTGTTCGGCCTCCTTGTTAGAGTGGGTGAGGAGGAGGCAGCTCCAGGGGAGAAAGACAAAGGGGAGAAGCGTCCTTGTCTCCTTTGTCAATCTCCAAGTGAGTCTCCCAGAAGGAGAGAACAAGAGGAGGTGGGCTGATGGGACGTCTCCCAGGGGCACGGTCCTGGGCCCAGTGGCCATGGGGGTTTCTCTGACCAAGCGCTTGGATTTCTGAAGTCCTCGGAGTGAGAGACAGAGAACTGATGAGAGAGAGGTTGAACTCCCTACTCACCCAGACATTGGTGACAGGTGTGGATGTGTAGTGTCAGCAACGGCAAAGGTAGAAAGCCCCGGAGGGTCCTGACAATGGCAGATATGGTCCAATGGAGATGACCAAAAGGCCAATCAACCCCGTCCTGTGGGGCATTGTCCATTAATGGACTATCTACCATCTGAGTCATGGCACCAGAAATGTCAGATAAAAGGGCTGAAAACCAAGACCAGACCAGGCCACAACAATCCTTTATTAGGGGAATAGATCTGCTGGGCTGTCTCTGAACAAAGGAGAGACAAAAGCAATATGGCCAGGGCAGGGAGAGTCTTTTATAGAGACTGGAGTGGGACTTGCAGGGGCTGAGGTGGGGTTGAGTGAGGTAGTGACCAGGGAGTGGAGGAGCCAGTGACGTCACTAGGTGGTAGAAGGTGAGAGAGTATTAGGTTACTCTGTAGGTAGGACCAGGGTCATGCTGGGAAGAAGGGTTTGTTCTTTGGTGGGAGCAAACATCTTGGCATGACATCACACAGAGGAGGGGGCAAGGCACCATAGGAAGAGGGCAGCTACTATACATAATAGCTGCTGAGGTGGTGGGAGACCTATCACAAAGCATCTACTTTTGCTATTGCAGTACATTCTCAGCAAACCACTTAATCCTCAAGACTTCTATTTTGTGGCTGAGCATCCACTCAGGTGACCCTTAGGTCATACTCATTGATGTCAAAAGCAATAAATCCACCAGTATCATCTTTCTATCATAGATGACATTATACCTCAGAACCAGGAGAAAAACAGACAGATAACATTCACAAGAACATCCAGCTAAATCTCTGATTTGGATATTAGAAGAAACTAGGACTTGAAAAGCTCAGTGGGAATTAAAAGATTAATGTGAGGCTGAATTCAAAACATCAGATTGAGTGTCATGACAATTCTGGGCCTTCACGACTGCAAGAAAAAAACAAAAAAGTAAAAGAAAAAGAAAATAACCTTGCTATATTAAGCACTCAGATGTATTGAATAGAATTTAATTAACTGAATAAAAATTAGTTTAGAAATATCCAAGTAGCACTACTAAAATTTTATTATTAAACAGTATTATTAGAGATCTATGTTTTCACAAATCTCAGGGTGAATTAATATATTCCATTAACATTTTACTGGTAACCCTTTGTTAGAAACCAAAATTTCTAATTGTATTTAAAATGTGACTAAGAAATATTGTTTTACCTAATATGCCTATCCAATGAACTACCATGCTTGTTTTACAGCTGTATATTTTAGTCTTCAGTTTTTAAATATCCCCTCCCAAAAGTGTTCAATTTACCTAAATTCTTTCAGTGGAAAAGATTAGTTTTGTAAACAATCTATAATGAAAAGTGGGGAAAACAACAGGTGACCTAATACAGTACAAATTTCATGACTTTTTGGAGCAGGACTCAACAATAAATAAAAGCTATTCAAAGGCAGTATTATATAACTTTAGATTTCCATATGTGTATATATATGTGTTTGTGGGAGAGACAGAGTTAGTGTGAAAGACACAGAGATAAGAGACTGAGGGGAAGACAAGGAAGCCATATGAAGACATAATTTTTTGGGGGGGTAACTGTGATGCAATTTGGTTCCTTGGGCTTGCACAACAGGCGGTGAAACCACTGAGCTAAATCTTTGACCCCTATAATTTTTAAACTTTGCTCAATTTTACTTGGCATAATAGATACAGCAATTTAACTAATGACTTGACCACAATCTTCCAATCATTTCTAGCCTTTAAGAAAATGAATTATCAATTAAACAGAAGTAAAATGGAAAGGTTGTTAATGACATTTTTCATTAAAAACATTTCCTACATCATATTTATTTATAGACAAATAGAGCAGAAACAATTGAAAGAATACATATATACCTTGCACTCCCCCAAATTTTCCCTTAGTTATCTTGAATTAATGTGTATATTTGTTACTATACTAATTATCTGTTTTATTTTCCTATGCATACATTCACACTATAAATTTTCCTCTAAACAGTGGTTTTGCTGCATTTCATAAGTTTTCGTTAGTTATAATTTCATTTTCATTCATTTAAAAATTTCTCTTGGGAATTCTTTGTTCCATCTGTTATATACAAGTCTATTGCTAATCTAAATAGTATTATTATCACCATCATTATCATCATTATTATTATTAGTTTTTGGTACTGAGGAAGGAACCCCGGGCATTTGCATTAAGCTACATTCCAAACAACACTTTTTGTACTTTTATTTGAAGATAAAGTTTCCCTAGGTCACTAAATTGTGCAGGCTGGGCTGAACTTGTGATTTCCTTGCCATAGCCACCCATAGTGCTAGTAATAGGCGTGCACCACCACACCCTGATAATATTTATTATTTTTCAGCTATCTTTTTTTATATTGCTTTCTAGTTCAATCCTCTGCACTCCCTGTTTCTATAGTTTGATATCTGTGACTGACTTTAATTTTGGAAAATTATGTATGATTTTTGCTTCAAATAATTTCTCTGATCCTTTCTTTTTCTTCACATACTATTATTTCCATTCTGATCAGGATTTTAGTGTGGAGTTTCATGTCAATCTGGCTAAAAACTGCAATGTGTTTAATGTGGGTTGCAGCTATAGCTGCTAAATGCTTAAGTTACCTGGTCTATTTTTTTCTCTCATTCTTTTGAGCTTCTCAAAGAACTCATTAAGCAGTCCAGGTATGTTACAGCTGGCTGCTATAGCCACAGGCGGGGAGCCTCGTTGTGGTGTTAAAAATCCTGGAGAGAAGCATTCTATATGCTAATTACATTTCAGTTGTATATTGAGCCTGAGTTTTTGGAGTATTTAGATTTACTCTTTAGTCTATTTTCACCCAAAGCATGACTGGAAGGCTAGAGGAAGTTACAGTTGTTGAATTGCAATGTTATCTCAGTCAGATAAGGCTCTGCTGCAGGAGCTTCCCTTGAGGACCAGCCCTTGTTATGGACTATGTCTTTATCCTACTTTCAAAGGGTTACTTTTTTACTTTCAGTGCAGGAAGCTCAGGGGTATTTTTCTCCAATCACAACCACAAGAACTTGTGAAGCTCTAGGAAGAAAAACCCTTGAAAGTGCAGCATTTGAGTTAGACTGGAGCCAAGGGAGGTTTTCATTCTCTGGGTGATCCATGCTCAGCCTCCAGCCAGTTTTCAATCCTTCTTAAATTGGTTTTGTGGGACTGCATAACTCTGTAATCATAAAACTCCCCTAGCCCCAAGTGTGATTGAATGTGAGTTAATAGATAAAGATGGTTGTTAGTTCCCAGACACTAGATAAGATCTGTATCAGCCATAAGGCCCCAAAGTAAATTACTCAACTCTTTCTTTGTTCAAAACTGAGGTTCCGGACACCGCTATCTATAGAACAATCTACAAACATCTGCTGACCATCAGTACGTGTCAGCTGACCACTAACCTTTGTTCCTCTTCTGTAAATTTCATCTGTTAACTTCCCCTGCAACCCCCTATAAAAAGAGCCTCAGACTCTGGGCTAGTTGTCTCTCTAAGCTACTTTGCTTTGGGAGTGCCCTCTGGCCAGACTAAGGTCTGTTTTACTTTCCAACTTGTCCGGTGTGTTCTTCACTGCAGTCAGCTCCTTGGAGCTTTTGGTAAGGGCCTCGGTCTTGGTCTTAACGGTTTCTACCAGTTAGAGGCTCAAGTGTTTTGTTCTATGACCTCAATTACCTGATGAAACTAAGAAAGGTCAGTTATTATTAGCTTGCTTTGTTCTTTTCTTTGTTTCTTTTTTGTTAGTTAGAGGACAAGAGTGATGACTTCCAAGGTCTGTCCATGTTAGATCAGAAATCAGAAGTCTCCAACAGTTCTTTCAAAGGATCATTTTCCTAAGCAATGGGATAAATCTTTAATGGTGATTGAACTTTCTGAATTTCACTTTCTTTACTTTAAACTTTACATACAAACTTCCTTCCTCATTTATTTATATGAGATCTTAAATTTATGTATTTGTTAACTAATACAATTCACTTTTATGTGTAATATTTTCTAAATTATATGTTAAAGAAATCATTGTTACTAGTTTTCATATCAAAATTATATCTAATTTTCTATTACAATATGAAGTTCCTCAGAGTTAATGGTATGTTGAATGTACTGTTCCCAAGCAAATAAAAATTCAGAAAATGAATTATGTATATGTACACGTATATAAATATCATTTCTATTATGCCAAGCTATTTTGAAATTATTTGTATTAGTTTTCTCTGGAAATATATCTTAAAAAGACCTTAACACATACTTAATTTTATATTCATTTTTGGTGAAACATTAATCAAATAATTTTATGCATCTCAATATAATCAACAGGAGTTTGTAAAAAATAAATACTTTTGACTACACAAACTTTAATTTGTTTTTCAAGTACCATAATCCATAAAGTCAAATATTTGTCTTTTTTAGATATTTGTCTTTTTAAGTACACTCCAAATCAAAGTAAAGTTGTGTTTTAACATTATCTATCTTCATGCATACTTATAATAAAGGCACTCAATGCATTGTGCTTCAGGGGATATTGCTTTCATATCTCCTACATTTTTTACTTTGCCATGGACACTAATCAATTTTACACATTGTGCTGAGACGCTGACCTATTATCGAGGAGAGACTTGACAAATAGGTACATTAAAATGAAATCATTCAAAACTGCCAGTTTATTTAAAAACAACTCTGTAACTTCTGGATAAGCCAGGACACTATCATTCTAAAAGCTATCAGGATTAATTTATTATAAAATACCATAACATTTCAATGACAACATATTAGTTATATTATTCAACTTTGAAGATTATTGAAAATTACATATTTTTACAAGGAGAAGAAAAAAATCAAAGGTCGAAAATATATCTACCACACCAATGCTACTGTCCTTTGTCAAGCTATAATTACGACTTATCCTTATTGCTAAAATAATGCCCTTATTCCCTTCTTCTAATCTTTACCTCATCATTCCAATTGACTTTGCAAAGCTACTGTTTCTCATTCAACTCTACATAAAATTGAAATTTTTATAAATGGCCAGTTAGGATTGATAGTCTAAATTCTGCTTTACTTTCAAATCTCATTTTTTTGTGTTAAGTTTCATGAAACATTTTTCATCTTGTTTTAAACCTCCAGTGCTAGACTCTAGATTTGCCATGATTTCATCCTTCAACCCAGAGCATTATAGCACAGCTGATTTGCTTCCATAAAATTGTATAGGTTATCTTTTTAAATTTTCAATAAAAGGCCTGAAACATAGAGACTTAAAGTGTAGCAGCGTTTCTCCTGATTCAGTAAATTGATTGAAAGGTCCATTGGGTCTGCATTGTCATGGCTGGACCTCAGTGAGCTTCCATGGACTCCCTCCCAAGAGTCATCAGTTAAGACAATCACCTCATTCTAATGGGCCTCTCTATCATGGTCTGGAATAGGTTTGCCCACATAATGGATGGTGTTCATAGCCATCAAGTCCCTATGCACAAGCATGTTTCAAATCTTTTTTGTGGCCATTCTTGCTTTGGGGTCATGTAAGGAAGTCATATGATTGACCCAGACTCAAGAGAGATAGAAATCAACCCCAGTCCTCAGTAGAAGTAGTGGCAAAGTGACAGCAAAAAGGGAAACACATAAAGGGATAAGAGAAATTATAACAACTATACTTGCAACTAATCTAGCATATCAGTTCAGATTTCTCTTCATTGGGAAAGTTCTTCCTGAACAAGCCCCCTTCACCTACAACTTTTGTGTGTTTTGTACTGTCATAGAATCATGCTGTTCTTCCTAGCATTGATTACACTTGATAATTATACAGAATTTAATTCAAAATTTTTTAATTTTGTTTACTTTGTGACTGTATTTTCCATTACATTTTATTAAAGCTTCTGCTTGGTTTGCTATGTATCATAGAATAATCACTTTTTACAGAAGTTCCTACTGTAATAAAAATGCTACATATTTTTAAATGAATGGATTATCAAAAGATGAGGCATGTGAATTTTCAATGGAGTAAAAACTCTGGAAATTTAAAATATAACAAATTTTAACAATTATACACAAAATGTATGAGTATGAATGCATGATGAACACATTTTTATGTTTTCTACAAGGTATTGGTTACAAATTTTTATTTCAGAGCAGTGGATTCCAAAAACATAGTGAAATTTGTGGTAGCTGTAACAGTGTGACAGGTAGGCACAAGAACTGTTTGAGAAGAAAGTCTACTTAGATCCATAAATGTAAAGTGGAGATTTCAGAGAGTTGGAAGGAAGACATGAAAGCATGGTTAGGAATATGAGTAGCAGGGCCATATCTAACAATAAAAAAAAGGATACTGGTAGAAAAATGATGTAAGTAGTTGAAATCTGTATATAAAGAAGAACAAAAGATTAGATGTAAAAGTGTCAGTGAGACTTAAAACAGATTGCAAATGGGTAGGAAATAAAATAAGAATTTTAAATCCTGCTGATGATTTATAAAAAAACTCAAGCTTATTTCTTTTTGTTTACATTTTTGAAACTTATATGAACATATAAATGAGTTATGTATTACACATGTAACTCATTGAAGAGTACATGTAAAATCTATAATGAAAGAATACATAGCCTTTTTTGTACCAAGTAATTTTATTACCCAAGTTGTGTAAAAGAAAATAATGTATCTTTTCAAATGCCAATAGAAAAGATATCATAATCAGTGTTGCAAATTACCTGTTATAATAATCAGTGCTGTTAGTATGTATATTTATTTTGTAAGAAAGGAATATTTTTCTGGAATGCAAATTGTGAATTTGTATTTTACAAGGGACTTACTCTAATTACTTAGTAGTTTTTATTATATTTTTTATCATGCAATTAGTTTTCATAGTTATTATTGCTTCCTCAAGGGAGCATTAAAACTTGAAAAGTATATTTTAGTAACATGAAGTTTAGATCAGGAGGAGGACATTGCCACCATGCATCAATGAACAGGTTCCTGTCCTGAGGTGGTTTTGTTTCTTAACTTGTCTTCCAGCAGATGGCGAGCTTGGAACAGTTATTCATTTTCTTATTGATATGGCTTAGTTTGTAAGGGTATCATTCATAAACATATCCTATGTTTTCTTCCATCTTATTCTAAATGTTTCAAAATAGTAAAATTTTCTTGGAATATAAAAATATAATTTCTTGTTTCCTTTGTTCCCTTCTCCCAATGGGCAACAATTAATTGTTCTTTTCAGTCTCCAAAAAAAAAACTGCTCATAATATGTCATTAGTTATTTCCTTTAATAGAATCCTGAAGAGTGAAGAGAGGTAGCCCATGGTTTAAATAGTCTTTCATCAAACCAACAATCCTTATCAAAATCCTGTTCATTTTCTGTAAGAGTTTACTCATTTGCCTTAGTTTCCCTTTTGATTTTGATAGTGTACCCATTTGCTTCATGGTGTGATATGTCAGAAGTTATATCATTTATCATTCATTTGCTTGTGAATATCTATGTGTCATTCTGGAAATCTGTAATAAATTTGTATGTATTTTTACACTCATGTTTGTAAAACCCATGCAATCCAATATATTTTTTTGCATTCGGTCAGGATTAATAAATTAAACATATTACTTATATTTTAAATAATTTCCTATGTTTTCTAGATGCCAACTCTCTCTTAGTGACTGAATTTCTCTTATCATTTTCACCCACAAGGTAATCTGTATAATAAGATTATGTGCTTATGGATTATACAGTAAGTCTGCTGCTTCCTACCATGCCAAAACCCTAAATCAACTTTATGCCTAATGTATTTCCTTTCTTAATCTTATTTATGTATTAATCAAACAGTCTATTAGTTGATTAATTAATGCATGCTTCCATCCTATATTTGTTCCTTGGTTTCATATTGACTTGAGAGTAATTTAAATATTGTAAGACTATACAAATATTGGATAACAAAGTATTTTGTATTATACTGAGTACTATACTAGTTTCTTAATTAAAAATATTATTGATTTTATTCATGTATATTTTCTCCCTAATTTTTAGAACAACAACATGAGATTAATGTTAGTTTTAAATAAAGGTACAAACTCTCAACAACTGAAGCAGCATATTTAACCCTAGAATTATGTGAGGGTTCAAAATCAATGTTTATTCCCCCAATTTTTTTTTAAATGTTCATGAGATCATGTCTCCATAGTGATATTGGACTGAGTTCCTAACACATTTATATTTCCCATCAGAAAAATCATTTAACAAAAACATTTAAAAAGTAAGGAACAAAACAATAAAACATTGTAAGTTTTATCAGAATTTATAGATGTGTATACAAAGAAAATATTAAAAATTTCATTTATTTTAGTTTAATTTAATGTTTTTGTGATAGGGATTAAACCCAGTTCTATCAGCAAGCCAAGCCTCCAGCCCCCTCCAACATTTTTAATAAAAGGAATACAAGATAGTTATTAGAGAATAATCTGCTTTCTATCTCACTACATTTTATTCAACAAAACACCAGAATAGGGTGTTATTTTGTATATTGCAAGACAAAAGTACTACATAATCAAAATATTTTAAATATAGATCTATTTAAATGTAAAGACTTTAACATATTGTAAAACTGTTTGCCCTGTGTAATATGCTAACATCATTTTAAAAAGGATATTGATATACTTCCCAAACTGACTACCCTAAAAATATTTTAGTGAGGGGGAGGTGAAGTTGCTTAAAATTGACGTTTTATTTCTTATTAAAATCAATAAATACAAGTCATTCCATAATTAAGAGAGATTAGAAATTTCTAGCAAATGGAGATATCTTACTTTAAATGTATAAGAAAGTGATACAGTGATTGAGGTAGAGCTATAGTATGGCAAGATATCAAAAATACACACAGCAAAGAACTAAGGACACTGAGACATCTCCATTCTTGTAAACTACCAAAGGCATATTTCAGAGTCTACTATTTTGTTGAATGGCATTATATAGTGTTTGTTCATGATAAATTGGAAGACGTAAGTTGGAAGTTAGGTTTTTTTCTTGCTTGGTAACTGAGAGTGGATCAAATGTCTTTTCATGATATCTGCAAATTTGAATTCTTTCTATTCAAATTTCCAGATCATTTTTTTGGAAAGGAAAATATAAAAGAATAATAAAAAAATTCTTACATTTTTTTTCTGGACTGTTCTGTGTGGTTAGTCACAGTGTTATGCCCTCATCATTTTCTGAATGTTTTTCTTTATTTATTCAATCCATAACACCTGTGAAAATATGATTGAGATGGATAAGAAAAATGTGAAGCACAGTGGAATACTATTCAACCATAAAAAGAACAAACTTTTATCATGTGGAAAAAATGGATGGATCTGGAAACCATCATTTTGAACAAAATAAACAAGATTGGAGATTAATATTATATGTTTTTGATAATGCATGGAATCTAAAGATGATAAAAGAAAATATAATGGAGAGTATTATTAGTCAAGAAGAAGGGAAGAAGGGGGAGAAATGGGAAGTGTGAGAGTGGGCAATAGGAGGCTCAAATGTGTTCAAACTACATTATACATATTAAACCTCCCTCAAATATGTAAAACTAAAAGAGACTGGGCCACAAAGGTCAAGGGAGAAGTGATTAAAGTATTTTATGTGTATGTACAAATCTGCCAACATGAAAGCCATTAATCTGAATAACCAATATGCACTAGTAAAAAATATGATTCATGAGATTTTTTGACTCATAATTGTATATAATAATAATAATTCTAAACTCATAGGCAATAGCTGATTTTAATACTTTCCTGAAAATATCTAATTTAAATAAGTGAAACCAGTATTCCTCATAATTCTCCACATAAGAAGCATTTGTTATATTTCTATTGTAACCTTTAAAACTGGTTAAATGTAGTTAAATTAGTTGATTATTATAATAATCATTCAACACATTATAGCATATGTTTGTTAACATGCTCATATTTCCCCCTTTAAGGGGACTAATTAGCATATTAACTAATACCTTTTCTGGATATAAACATGAGAGATTCACATTTTGAGAATTAATTCAGTGTAAAGAATAATATCAAGATAATGAGGTGACATTCAAAGAAATTGTATTTTGCATTACAAAACAGTGTTTAATTCAAGCAATTAATTCTATTATTAGTATTGGTGTAAACATTTACAAAGGTTTCATTCTACCTGTGTTCTGTATATTTACACAGCTGTTAGTCTTATCAAGTCAGTACATAGTCAAATGTTAGTGACACGGGATTTGAGATCAGTAACAAGATCTTTGTACTCCAACCAACATTAAAATCAGGGAATAAGTTCAGGAATGTTAAGGTAGATGAATAAATAACTATCAGGTAAATTCAGATTAAAAAACAGTAATTCAAATCCAGGTGCTGGCCCTTATTGACTGGTAAACTGTAACATCATAAAAGTTGTATCATTTCATTTCATAATTTTCATGAAAATTATATCAAAATTATTCAAAATTCCTGATACATAGAAAGCTTTTTTAAGTTTTATTCAGTATTAATAGATTCCTTGAAAGCTAAATAGTGTGATAATTTATTGTGCAATGTTTGGATATAAGAGGAGATTCTGAGAGAAGATCATTAGCAAAGAATGATATTTTGTAGGTGATGCATCTATTGTTGAGTGAGTGAAATACGTTTAGTTATGCAGGGAATAAGAAGTATGTTTGAAATTTTTGTTTGCTGATTCCTAATTTCAATTCATAAGAACATTTTCACTAGGTTTATGCTTTAAAAACTTACATTAGATGCTAGTTTTATCATGGATTAAAGAGAAAAGGCAAGAAAAATGCCATTACCACATACTGCAATTTCTGCATTGGATCAGGCAAAAGACTGTGACTTATAGTAAGAGAAAGAGAAAATGGCTGATGAACCATTGTGGATAACACAAGATACTTCATGAGTATGGACTTCTGGGGAAGATCACACACACAAACACACACACACAGTCTTAGACAATTCTACTATTGAAATAATAAATGGCAAGGGATAATTCAAGAAGAACAGAAATAATATGTAATTTTCAGAGTCAGATAATGAGTTCACCTTTTACTCATATGAAGGCTTCATGAAAATAAATGCAGATAAAGCTATTGGAAATGATATGAACATAAAACAATAGATTAAAGTAAGAGATTTTAATTTAGGATTCATCCACAGAGAGAAAATAAATTTAATTGAAGCTGGCCGGCCATTACTTCCTGTTTCAAATTTACTATTTGCAAATTTGTGTTGGATTTTTACTTAACTGTTTTATATGATGTGTATTTACCAGTAGAATGTAAATTTCATTTTATGCAACAAAATTCAATTTCAAACAGATACACCTCCATTATCCATCATTTCTCTTTGTTTCCTAGGTTGTCAGTTTCCTGTGACACAGTTATGGATTTGGAACCGTTTGTTTTTTTGGAGGGAGGTCCTCAGGAGAAAGGAACTGAGCAAGTCATAGAAGGCAAGGGAAAAACTGAGCACAGATGTCAAAAGCTGATCTCAGAGGACTTCCTCAGCATGTTTTGACACTCAGAGCTTCCAAAAGGGGTTAACAATTTTGTTTTACCCTTGTGTCAGTTATTGGCTCTGGTAGTTATTGTTTCCTCTTAGAGATGGTGAAAATATCTTCCTGGAATGGCAACCCTTATTTAATAAAAGAGAATATTTTTCCCTAAAAGTTGAGAGTAGAATGGCATAAGAATGAAAGTTATTAGCAGCTGACACTCTCAGTGTAATAGGTCCACTCTCTGGAAAAAGGGGTTTTAGTTGGATGTCAAATAGAACTTTCTGCATGACTCTGAAACTGGATAGTACAGAAACAAACTGGTATAAAAGAGAAACACCTAAATCTACTTTTTCACCTTCTCAGACAAATTGTATATGAAATGACTGGTGTTTTTTATAAAATCCATCCTTCAGTGCATATACTGCAGATGCCATTAATAAAAAATATAATTTTCTTCCTTTCATTTAGAAACTATCATTCAAGACAAAATGCAGTCAGTCTTTACACAGGTTTTATATGTGTATAAAACTAAAAAAAAGTACTTTAAGTTGTTCGCTATAGAATATTTAAAAACAGAAAAAATGTTTAATGAAATACGGACACATATTTGTGAAAAAATTAAAATCAAACAGATAAAGGCAGATGGAGACATGACAAAATAGTAGATTGAAAGAACATCAGAGACCAGGACTGAATCACTTATTCCCTGTGTGCTAACTGTTTAACCTTTTCCCAGCACACCTTGAAATTCCACAGGAGAGTACAGTACTTCCTGTAGTTTACCTGCTGAGAGCTATAGTTTTCATTAAACTAGAATATTCCATTCTCACAAATAGCCACAGGGTCATCTGTCCCTAACTCTGATCCTTTCCCACAATGTCTTCCTTCTTGTTACTTTTCACCTTCTTTTTCCAAGAACTGATTCATGTAATTCTTTAAATTATGTTTTTTTTTTTTTAACAAGACAGTCCTTCTCTGCCTCCACCAAACTAAATGCTTGACAAACAACTGAGATATTCCTCTCTCTTTTTGTGATTTTTAACCATTAAAACTTAGCTTGCATGGAAGCACACACCTGTAATACCAGAATTTTTGGAGAATGATATGGGCACTTTGGGCAGTTTAAAAACTTAGGAGGACTCTGTCTCAAAATAAAATGATATTTTTAAAAAATGGTCTGTGATCATAGGTTAAAAAAAAAAACTAGAGCTCAAGAACATGATGGAAACTACTGGGGACATCTACAGTTAGGTTCCAATATCCTGCCCAGTGTACAATGCAGGCCTGCAGAAAAAAAACTAAAAGACAGAACTAAGAGAGAGAAAGCAGAGTGCCAGGACTACCAATGCCAGTGCTACAAACAAAGGCACTGCCCAGTCCCAGGCACTGATTTTATTGGCAATCAATCGAGGTAAAGGCAAGCTACATGCAAGGGCAGAACTGTGTGTGGTTTCTATGGAAATTAATGTAAACAAGCCTCATAAGGAATGAAACAATGAATTTTCAAATTAGGAACAGAATAGACAAAATATATGGTTGTAATTAGAACATTGTCATTATAGTAAGAAGGGTTTAGTCATGGGAATGAATTTTGGGTTCAAGTTACTCTGACCTTGGCATGTAGGCTTCAACTGGACTCCCTTCGCTGAACAATTTAATTGTGGGGTTAACTCTTTACAGCCTGCTTTGTGCATGACCAATATTGAAGTCTGGTCTGTCCTGACACTCCCAGCCCAGAGGAAGGGGCTTCCAGGCCGCCATCCATCCCACCACTCCTGGCCCAAAGAAAGGAGCTTCTGAGCCTCCAGCCCACCACTACCAGAGCAGAGGAGGTGAGCTGCACCAGCACCGATGGCACAACCCACCACCCTGAGTCAAAATGAGAAGACACATAAACAAATCTCAAAGCCAGACTTCCAGATCGCCTACAGCCAGCCCAAAGGGAAATGAGATGGAACACTCTGATACTAAGCCACCTGAACTCCCTGAACTGGCAACAAAAGGGGATCTGGAAAAAAAGAAATCAGAAATAATTTCTCAGATAAAAGCAGAGATTGTGCTTGTAGTGCAAGACATGATTAATGAATCTAGAGAGGAGCTGAGGAACATGATGGAATCCCAACATAGGAAACAAATGGAATCCATAAAACAGATGCAAATACATTTCCAGGAGATCAAAAACTCCATTGAAAGTCTACACAGCAGAATGAGGCAACGTGAGGACAGAATTTCAGATATAGAAGATAAGATTGCAATTAGTGACCAGGAAAAGAAAAATTGCTTCAAAATTGTAAGGGACATGATGTCTTTCCATTTTCTGATATCATCTTCAATCGCTTTTCAGAGTGCTATAGTTTTCAGGGAAAAGGTCTTTGATTTCTTTCATTAGGTTGATTCTTAGGTATTTCAGTTTTTTGGATGCTATTGTGGAAGGAATTGTTTGCCCTATTTCTGTCTCAGTGAGTCTGTTGTTCGTGTAGAGGAAAGCTATTGATTTTTGTGTGTTGACCGTGTATCCAGCTACTCTACTGAATTTGGTTATTAAGTCTAGAAGACTTTTGGTGGTGTTCTTGGGGTCTTCTATACAGAATGTCATTTCATCTGCAAATAAGGACAATAGGAGGATCCTGTCTCAAAACAATTTTTTTTTAAAAAGTCTGTGGTCACAAAAAAATAGACCTCAGGAGTATGATGGAAATCATGAACACTCAGCATTTTAAAGAAATGGAATCTATGAAAGATTCAAACAGATATCCAAGAGATTAAAATCTCCATTGAAAGTATATGCAACAGAATGAGCCAATGTGAGAACAGAATGGAAGACAGGATTGCAATTAGTGAAAATGAAAGGAGAGATTTCTTAACAGTAGAAGGGGATCATAAGAATTCAATCCAACAGCTGCTAGATGATGCAAAGAAGAATAACATAAAACTGATTGGAGTCAAGGAAAAAGCAAAAGATATTGCAAATGACATAAAAAAATCTCTTCACAGAATTAATGGCAGAAATCTTCCCAAGCAACAGAAAAGAATTTGACATACAGATTAGTGAGGCATATAGAACTCTAACTAGCCATGATTTTAAAAAATCCATACCTGGGTATATAATACTCAAGATTCCAGAAACCCAACAGAAGAACAAAACACTAAAAGCAGTTAGAGAAAACAAACAAGTCATATACAAAGGAAAGCCCATGAGAATCACAGCAGACTTATCAGCACAAGCCCTAAAGGGGGACAACCTCAAACCCAGATTGAGGTATCCTGCAAAACTATCTTTCAGAATTGATGGAGAAATAAGATACTTTCAAGACAACACCTGAGAAACTTCATGCAAACCAAACCAGCATTCTAAACAATATCCCAGAGAAAAACAATGAAGGTCACAATTTCATAAAGCCTTCAGGCAAGGCGAGAAATTAAATGGAAAGGGGAAAAAATAAAAAATGAAAGAGCCAACAACAGAAAAATATCATAACAAGGATAAGTAAATACTTATCAATTATAACCATCAATGTCAATGGCTTCAATTCACCAATCAAAAGAAGTAGACTGGCAGAATGAATCAAGAAGCAAGATCCAACAATATTCTATATACAAGAAACACACTTAATTCAAAAATAAATTCATAAACTGAAAGCCAAAAGCTGGAAAATAATACTCCATGGAACAGGAACCCAGAAAAAAGCATGGTTAGCTATCCTATTTGCAGACAAAATGGATTTCAAACTAAAACTAATGAAGAGAGACAAAGAAGGCTACTATATCCTTGTAAAGGGAAGAATCAAAGAGGAAGAAATGACGATCATAAATGTCTTTGCAGCAAATACTAGTACATCCAACCATATAAAATGAATATTAATGGACATGAAAAATTGAATAAGCACTAATATACCAGTGTGGGACCTCAATACCCTACTATCACAAATAGATAGATCAACTAGACAAAAAATCAACAATGAAATACTAGAACTCAACCAAACTTTTGAACAACTGTACTTAATAGATGTCTACACAGTGTTCCACACCATAAAATCAGACTATACACTCTTTTCAGCTACACACAGGCCATTCTCCAAAATGGGTCACATGCTAGCTCATAGAATATGTTTAAGTAAATGCAAAGGAACTGAAGTTATCCCCTGTATATTATCAGACTATAGCATAATGAAATTGGATATAAATAGCAAAAGAAAACACAAAAATTTCACAAACACATGGAAATTGAACAACACTTTCTTAAACAACCAATGGGTCCCAGAGGAAATTAAAGAAAAAATTAGACACTTTCTACAATTAAATGATAATGCCAATACAACATACCAAAATTTATGGGACACAATGAAAGAAGTCCTATGAGGGAAATTCATAGCAGTGAATGCTCATATTAGGAAAACAGAGTGAGCTTAAGTAAACAACCTAATGCTGAACCTCAAGCTCCTATATAAAGAAGAGTAAGACAAATGCAAACCTCATACAAGGTAAGAAATTATAAAGATCAGAGCAGAAATGAATGCAATGGAGACTAAGAGAATGATACAAAAAAATCAACAAATCAAAGAGTTGGAATTTATTTATGCAAAAGAATAAATAAAAGTAATGGACCCTTAGCTAACCAATCAAAAAGAAAGAAAGAAAGAAAGAAAGAAAGAAAGAAAGAAAGAAAGAAAGAAAGAAAGAAAGAAAGAAAAGGCTCAAATTCATGCAATTAGGAATGCAGAGGGTAAAATTAGAGCAGATCCAGCAGAAATCCTGTGGATCATCAATACCTACTTTGAGAATCTGTACTCCAATAAGATGAAAAACATAGAAGAAATGGGCAGATTTCTAGATACTTATGAATTACCAAAGTTGAACCAAGAAGATATGAAAATTATAAACAATCCAATATCAATGAAATTGAAAACATAATTAGAAATTTCTCAACAAAGAAAAGTCCAGGTCCTGGTGGCTTCACTGCTGAATTCTACAAGAAATTTAGGGAAAAGTTAATGTCACTACTACTCAAACTCTTTAATGAAACTGAAAGGGAGGCAATAATTTCAAATTCATTCCTGGAAGTAACCATTACCTTGATCCCAAAAGCGGAGAAAGACCCAACCAAAATAGAGTTCTACAGGTCAATCTCCTTAATGAACATAGATGCAAAAATTCTCAATAAGATACTGGCAAACAATACAAAAGATCATCAAGAAGACCATATGCCCTGAACAAGTTACTGGATTCATCCCAGGGATGTAAGAATGTTCAACATATGTAAATCAATAAATGTAACACACTATAATTAAGAGTCAAGGACAAAAACCTTATGAGCATCTCAATAGATGCAGAAAAAGCATTTGACAAAATCCAACACTCATTCATGATAAAAACTTTACAGAAAATTTGAATAGATGGTGTTTATCTAAACCTGATAAAATCCATCCCTGAAAAACCAGCAGCCAATATCGTACTAAAATGTCAAAAATTGAAATGCTTCACACTAAAATCAGGATCAAGACAAAAATGTCTACTATCACCACTCTTGTTCAATATAGTTCTGAAAACATTAGCCACAGCAATTAGACAACAGAAGCAAATAAAATGAATAAAGATAGAGAATGAATAATTTAAACTGTCATTATTTGCAGACATGATACTCTATATAGAAGATCTCAAAAATTCCACCAAAAGACTTCTAGACTATAACCAAATGCAGTAGAGTAGCTTTATACAAGGTCAACACTCAAAAATCAGTAGCCTTCTTGTACATAAATAACAGTCTCATTGAGAGAGAAACTGGGGAAACAATTCCTTTCACAATAGCATCTGATAAAATCAAATATCAAGGAATCAATCTAACAAAGGAAGCAAAAGGCCACCACATGGAAAACTACAGCACTCTGAAAAAAGACATAGAAGAGGATATAAGAAAATGGAAAGGCATCCCTTTTTCTTGTGTAGGAAGAACAAATATAGTGAAAATCATCTTACTTCCAAAACTGCTACATAGTTCAATGCAATCCAGATTGAAATTTCAAAAGCACATATCACAGAACTAAAGAAAACAATTGAAAGATTCATTTGGAACCAGAAGAGACCCAGAATAGCAAAACCAATTCTAGACAAAAGAGACAAGCCAGGAGGTATCACAATCCCCAACTTGAAACTATACTACAAAGATACTTTGATAAAAACAGTTACCTCATCTTTGACAAAGGAGCCAAACACCCTCACTAGAGGAAACATAGCCTCTTTAATAAATGGTGCTGGAAAAACTGGGTTTCTACTTGCCAAAGATTAAAATTAGACCTATGTCTCTCACCATGCACTAAATTAAAATAGAAATGGATCAATGATCTAAATATTAAAACAGAAACACTAAACCTGCTGGAAGAAAGATTAGGTAGAACTTTTGAAGACATTGGCATAGGAAAAGACTTTATGAACAAAACCTCAGTCACACAGGAAGTACCACAAAGAATAAACAACTGGGATCTCATCTTATTAAAAAGCTCTGAACAGCAAGAGAAACCACCAGCAGCATGAAGAGACAATCAACAATGTGGGAAAATTTTTTACCAGCTGTTCCTCAGATCAAGGACTGCTATCTAGAATATGTAAAGAACTTTAAAAAACCAGACCCCTCAAATTTAAAGTCCCAGTCCAAAAATGGGCATCTGAAAGGAACACGTATTCTCAGACAAAGAAGTAGAAGCAGCAAATAAACATATGAAAAAATGTTCAACATCACTGGTTATTTCAGAGATGCATATGAAAACAATTCCTAGATTCCATCTCACTCAAAAAAGCATGGCTGCTATCAAGAAATCAACCAATGACAAATCCTGGTGGGGTTGTAGAGAAATAGGAACACTTTCCACTCTTGGTGGGAGTGTAGATTGTACCATGGAAATTGGTATGGAGATACCTCAAAAAAAATTAGGATTAGAGGTCCTATTTGACTCAGCTATTCCCTTGCTGGATTTATTTCCAAAAGAGTTAAAAGCATCATATGACAGCGATATATGTGCACCCATGTTTATAGCTGCACAATTTATAATAGGTAAATCTTGGAAACAGCCCAATTGCCCATCAACAGGTGATTGGATAATGAAGATGTGTCTTTTAAAAATATAAAATGGAGTACTACTCAGCTATAAAGATAAACTAGAGATATTTGTAGCTAAGGGGATACATCTTGAGGCCATACTTCTCAAGTGAAATACATACAACACGTGGATAAATACCAAATTATATTTCTGGTGTGAGAAACTGAAAGTGTAAATGAAGACCAAAATGCATAATAGATATTGTGAAATAGAAGGAAATGTTCAAAAGGGAAGAGAACTAGGGAGGGGGTACATGGGAAAGGAAAGAAGGAAAAGAAAAAAAGGAAAAAAGGAAAAAAATGGAAACAAAGCTTATGTAAATAGGGAAGGGTAGAGAGGTTGAAAGGAAGGCAGGCAAATGGGAAAATAAATAAGAACCAAAATATATCATGTACAGATACAAATTCCCAATGATGAATGTGATCTTAATGTATCCCTAAAATTTACCAATAAATTCAGTATATAAAGGTTTGTGCTATAGCACAGTGGGCACTAAACTGAGTCTCCAACACAGACAAAAGCATTTATTTTAAATCTCTAAGACCCTTGCCGGGCATGGTGGCACACAACTGGAATTCCAGCACTCAGGTGGCTGAGGCAGGAGAATCACTGGCATTTAGAGGCCATCCTTGGCTACATTATGAGTTCAAGGTTAGCCTGAACTGCATAGCGAGACCCTGTCTCAAAAAAAAAAAAAAATTTCTAGCACCGAGAGGCACATTTCAGCCTGCCTGAAATTTGAATGTCCCAGCTAAAACTCTGATCAATCCAAATAAACATTGCTTTTTGATCAATGTGTGCCTCAGTTTCTCTTTATAATCTCCATGTACACAGGTATTTTTCTGAATACGACACTATCATGACTTTAATATTGTACTTTTTTTTTTGGTACTGGGGATCGAACTCAGGACCTTGCACTTGCGAGACAGGTGGCAGAACCACTGAGCTAAATCCCTGGCCCAAAAGGTAAATGTTTTGAATGAATTCAGGGCATAGAGGCAGCCACAACTGGATAATTAAAGATATTCATAAAAGAAAATTGACAGAAATGCTTTGGAATGTGGTGAGAATGATGGAATAATTATGCTCAAAATTAGTGGGATTATTTTAAGGAGGATTAATGGCAATGACTTTTACTGTAAAATTTTAATATTTAAAAGTCATCAAATTTTTTATCACACCTCTTGCACTTAAGCTGAACACAAGTTAAGGTCATGTGTGGTAAGTTGCACATAAAAGTCAGTTAGACACTCCATTCTTATTCTCAAGCTTCTTATGCCAGTTATAAATTTTGTCATTATTACATGGAGGAAATATTTCACAAGTAACTTACATAACGTTATATACCACTACTTCAGAGCATATCATACATTTTAAATATTTTATATCTGAATAGAAATAAAAAGCACTCCAACTATAAATTAACAAAAATTTCAACTCTATTTAATATAGCCTTATACTAAAAATAAGGAAAAAAGATCGAGTGTTAGAAGTTTAACCTTGGATGTGAGTCAGAAATGTTATTCTGAAAAAATATGTAATAATTGTATACTGCAAACATGAACAAAACCCCAAAAATGAAGGGGATCAACAGATGGCTGGAGGGTGAAAGGAGTGAAGGAAAGGAGATGCAAACAGAAATTAAAATGTACCAACTTCCTAAGAGGAGCATAAACACTACATACTACAAACATGTACTAATACCCAAATCTTTTTAAATCAGTATTCGCATTTTATAGGTGTATTATACATACTTGAAAATGACAAATACAGTGTTTCTTAAATTTTATATATCCATATGTATATTATCCATGTTTATTTCAAAATCATTACCATGTTTTCTGACAATAGCATGTGCTCTGCAATGTAATAAATTTCTCAAATTTAAATTGTAGGGCAGATAAGGTCATTTGCAGATAATTTATTCTTTTTTCTTTATGATTTAAAATTTATGATTGAAAATTATAACTTTTAGGGTAAAATTGAAACAACATTCTGAGACATTTATTTTCTAATTTTTTATGTTTAATATAATCTTCAATAATCCATAGTAAATGGCAGCTGTTGAACCATTAAGAAGAAAGGAAAATTTTTAAGATGACTTATAGACACTAAATATTTGGTGCACATTGATTTGTCTCTAAAAATGATGTCAACAAGTCCATTTAAATTATCTGCTTTGAGGTGGCAGGTATGATCCAAGTATGTTATCTGCATGTATAGAAATGTAATAATGAAGCCCAATATCCTGCATAATTAATTTACACTAGGAACAAATCTGTCATCTCCAGCAAGTATATTGTAATATATAATATACATCTTCATTTTGATATTATAAACATATTAATATATGTTAGAAAACAAAGCATTTATTCTCCCAACTCCATTTTTTATGGTGTTTTATATTTGCAAAAGCCTCACAGTTTCTCAGGCCAAAATACTAATGTTTTGATTTTTCCATACTGAGAAACTAGTCTGTATCCTATTGGATCTAACTTCAACATACATTCTGGACTCATTAATTTCACATCATCTTTAAAAGTTACTTCCCTATTCCACTGTCTTTCATCTAAATAAGTTCAAAATTCTTGGAGTCTTTTCTCAGTCTTGTCTTCTATAAGTTTTTGCTACACAAAAAACACAACTTTTTTTTTCAAGATTGAAGTCAGTATATGTACTGCTTCTTTGAAATTATCTAGTGGTTTCCCATGATAACTACTATGCAGGAATATCTCAAGGAAGTATTTTCTCTTTTCACATGCTTATCTTTATGATTTCAGTTTCCACAATTATGATCCTCTTGGACATATCACAGAATACAGACACTGGTGTGACAGCTGGTGTGCAGACTTCTGTGGATTTGCATACTACAGCATTAGTGAAAGCCACTCTCAGTTGAGTTTTCAATGAAATTCAGACAAGTTAGTTGTAGGAATTTTAAAACTAAAACTTGGATGAAATCAAATGCAATTTTAAGTATGCAAAATTAGATATATTTTTAGATGCAAACACATATAAATGTTCCACAAGAATGCTAGTATACATGAGGCATATTTATAATAATAAATTGCTCAATTTTATCTATTGCCAGCCAAACTCAATAATTTAGTGTCTAGATATAAATAAAGTTTCTGAGGAGTGTGTGTGTGTGTGTGTGTGCACGCGCACATGTGTGTGTGTATAAATGCACTTTGTATTTGAAAGGGTGGCCAGGGCACAGTGAAAAAGAAAGAATATACTGATGTTTATGGGATAGAATACAAACTTCGATTTTATTTCACCTCCAAATAAGTTTACCGTTAAGCCATCAGAGAACAGTGTGCTGTGCATCAAGAGCTGTGATGAGTTCAATTTTACCTACTTGGACCACACAAATGAGCCCACTGCCCTTTCAAAGAAGCTGGAGGAGACAAGCAACTTCTGAGTCAGAAATAGAACAATGTATTGCTTGCTGAACAGCATGTAGCTTTACCCGCAAATCTAAAGCAACTAAAGTCACATCGGAAGCATATGGAATGGGTTGATTGGATCCCTGCTACTCTGTGAGTTTCTGTTTAAGCTGAGCAATCCATGCTCAAGAAACCCATATCCTGTGAGAGGGCCAGGAGTAAACTTGTCTGCGCATTGCACCACAGGGGAATTTTATTTTCCTGATCATGAATAACTTTGCCTTATTCCCTGGAGGAGTGCACTACCTATGCTTTGGAAGGCACTTTGCTATATAAACATTGGGGAAAACATAGTCTAAGACAAATGCTAACACAAGATGTGTAGGAATGGCATGAGAGATGGCAACCAACAACAAAAACATGTTATTAGTTTAACAGCCCTTGGGTTTAACATATGGACAGAAGTTTATATGAGAGAAAACAGTTAATCTATAAACTATGAATCTTGAGCAAGTAATCTCAGGTTTTGTGGAGTGATTTTATCCTGTCTGTGTCACTAAATCTCACCTTTGATGAATCTCAAATTTAAATGTCATATTTTAAACTTAAATAGAGTTTAAATTTTATCCTTAATTATGTTCATCTTAGGTGAGATTTTATTTGCTAGGTAAGATTTTATTTGCCAGGTAAGATTTTATTTAATTTCAGTCCCCGGACTCTGGCTATTTTAATAAGAATTTTAAAGTTAAGTATGAATTTCATCAAAGAATGACAAAGAAGCCCTTCTAACCAACATTTGGTTGTTTACACTAAATATCTTCTTAAATATATTCTACTAAAACATAGAGAATTATGTTAATAACCAAAATTAAAGATTCTATTTTAAAGGTTTTTATTTGTGCATACTAGTTATGCAGATAATGCAAATATCATACTTCAATTTTATATGGTATTATTATATTTACCTGCCTGCTTAAATATACATGATCTATAAAATTACCTTTAAAATTTAAAAAAATTATCCATATTCTAAGAGAAGAAAATGACTACAGTCTAACTCATAAGCATATTATCAGTGTTAATCTACCCATTGCAAAAGAATTTCTGTCATACAGATATGAACAATGATTATAAGAATAGCTGACTAAATACACAGCCACATCTACAAATTGAAATAGCTTCAAACTACTTTCATTCCAGAACTGTTTTAGATTATGACAGCTTGCAAACCAGAAATTTCTGAAATATCCTCTTTGAATGGGGAAATATTAGAAGAGAACCTATGTTAAGCTTCTCTAAAGATTCTAAAGAAGTTGGCTAATTTAGATTTGGCTTTCAATAATATGTATAAATTTCCTGTCTAATATAATTCCAATTAAACTTTTCATTCAATATAATCAGATGCATTATACTTTCAGAAAAAATCTCAATTCTAATGGAAGCAGCATTTTTCCTTGAATATTTCTCTCTATAATCAAAGATTATTTTTATAGTCTGTATCTAGATGTTCCCCAAAGTCGTATGTGCTCAGTAGTGATCTTTTGCATAGTGCTTGTGTTACATCTCATGAAGGTAGAATTTTATCTAGAGTTCATAAAAAAACCTACATCAATGAAAGAACCAGAGATATAAGTTCAGGAGGACAAACAAAATCACTTTACTGGAAAAGAAAGGGAAATGGGGAAGCAAAATCATTTTATTGGGAAAAGGAGAGAAAATACATAGATAACTATCTTGTTGGAGTAAAGTAGGGAGCCCAGAGTTGGCACTCGGGAAGTCTTTGGTCTCAGCGTCTTTTATTACATGATGAGAAGGGGACTCTTTCCTTGAGAGCTATTATAATTTGATTGACTATTCTGGGCTCTGAGTACCTTGACTTGGCCATTGTCCTTTCCATTGTCTATGTGTATATTCTTGGCAAAGCACTTCTTTGCTCTCTTTGTGCTGTCTGGGTGCTTAACTTGTGAAAGTTATAGCAGAGTTACATTCAAGGTTGAAATAGTAAAAAAGTTACATGTTCATTTTAGTGTATTAATATGATGAGAGAATTAAAAAACGTGTGTGTGTGTGTGTGTGTGTGTATGCATATTTTATATACTAAGTAACTTTGTATAGTATAGCCCCCTCTTTGTTTCTTTTGTGCTTAATTGGAGGTGGAGGGAGGAGGGAATTCAGTCTTGTCACGAAGAAAGCCAGCCCAGGAGTGAGCCAAGAGCCTTACCAGCTCTCTCTGTTTGTTCTTCATAGCTATTTTCTCTAGCAGGGGTTGAACTCTTTATTTTCCAGAAACCTCCCTGAGGCCCTTTAGCTTTCCCTGCCTGTCTGTCAAATTTTTCTACAACTGGATTATGGGGGCTTATAAGTGACTTGCTATTAAAAGACAGGGTCTAGTTGAAAGAGGCAGCTTGCTGGGAAAGGCCTGGGAAGGTTTATCTCCCTCTCTAGCTCCTCTCTCTATCTGTCCCTGCTTCTGGGGTGCCAACCCATAAGCATCTGTCCTCATCCATACTAACGTGCCTTGGAGCCAGCCAACTATTGACTGAAACCTCTACAAACTGTGAGCCAAAGTAAACCTCTCTTCATTAGAGTTGTGGGTGTTTTGTATCTCAGATATGAGACAGTTAAGACAATTATCTTTTTTCTTTTATTATAATCATGTTTATTTTTTAAATATCACTGAAAGTAAAAACTTTTTCAACTAATAAAATCTATAGTGGAGCATTAGTTTGGTTATTTTTTCCCCAGCATGTCTTCACATTACTTATATATTTTCGATTCATTTCACTATTGGATAGAAGTATAGATTTCTGAAATATTGTATGAAATAAGGACAAAATGACAAATCAGAGTTTTAAAAATATTCTCAGAGTTATATTTTCGCTGTCTCCTCTATTTATACCTGCATTCCAATATTCTGTTTGCATAGTTAGGTTCCGTAACCATCTATTCACTTCTTAGTGGAGATAGAGGAATGTCTCATTTATTGTTGTATTGCCATTTATGTACTTTATATGTGATAAAAGCATAATAGATACTTATTGGATGAATATATTAGAATTAGTTAATAAATGAAAGTATCCTGGAAAATTTAAAATAAGATATAACTAGAGTAAAGATAAAGATGTTAAAATAATTAATCACTTTGTAACTTACATTCTATGATGTTGTGACAATCTAGTGACCAAATCAAAGGGTAGAACAAAGTCATCATTGAAATAACCAAACAGAAATAAATAAAACATGTTGCTTTTCAGATATGTATTTAAGTTGAAGAGTCATAGAAAATTGTATTTTATGGAATAGATTTTAACCTATTTACTACTACTATGTAAATTTTCTGTGTTATGTCCATTAGCTGACTATGCCAACATAGATGATCAGGGGTTTTTTCAAAATTTGTATGTGAGGAAATTGCACTTTACACAAGATTTGGTGGAACCCAGAAAATTTTCAGGCTATGAGTGTTTCCATTTTTTATAGTGGAATGTGAGAGTTTATTAAATTCTGAAGGACTTTAAGGAAGTATATGATAAAATCCATAAAGGTGAAATATATGATGTTTTGAAGTCTGTAGATAGATGTAGTCTAGATGAGGTGCATTAAGGAGTTCTGAAAAATGCAGTTCCACAAAAACAACTACTCTGATTTCTAAGGAAGAGATTCTGAATAATGTAAACTGTTTATAAGCATCTGGAGTTTTGATAATTTGTCCACCTTCAACAAACTTGTGGGTGCATAACCAGTATTTCTCCGTAAGTGATAATATATTTAACTTTGCATATGAAGGCCATTAGTTCCAAAGGATAATTTCCCAGGCCATAAAGGCATAACTTTGAAAACACTTGAGAATGAACCAACATGCTTTAATAGGAAAAGATGTGAAGTTGATATATGTATCAATCTGGTGAACTCTTGTTCTAATAAATGAGATTTTATTTCCTTTTTAATGACACACATAATCCCATCAGTAATGAAGATGTGAACCTTTTTCCTTTTCCATCTCAGATTGTGTTTATTGCTTGAGGTGAATTAAATTCCCATTGAGGTTTGCTATCCTATTTTAACACCTACATTGCTATATAGTTCCAGAGTTATAACCCACTAAAATTCACCATGCAATCCTGTTGACTAACCTGCCTTCAAGTTCTGCTTTAGTGCTCAGTTTGATTTCCTGATTACACTACATAGAAAAGTTGGACAAAAGTCATCCCAACTCTGGGAAAATCATCTAACATACAACCATATTGACAATCTAGACACTAATTTTTATGACATAAATTTATAAACCCATTTTTTGTAAAGGGCAAGGGTTTAAAATGTTTTTAACTTATTTTTCTACCAGCATAAATTAAAATTGGTCAAGGTAGTCATTAAAAACAATGGCCAGAGATAATCTACATGATGGAAAACACCTGCAAATGACTACTCATTTGGAAGTGTTGCTTTTGATCAGTAAAAGATACCCATAATGCTCAGAATTGACAATTGATAGATTATTTTTTGTATAAGAAGTCATTTCATAGTGTATAGATTTCTAATAAAGAAAGGTGATTTCATTTTGATTAAGTATCTTAATCTTGTACTGGTTTTAAAGAGAGCTTTGTAGCAGATTTGCCAAAACATTTGTCCAGCTTAGAATCTTGTGAAAGTTTATTTTTCCAAGTAGACATTCTTATATAGTATTTTCTTTGAAATCAATCTGTATCATGTATATTGAAGTTATTTTCATGTTTTCCAACTTAAAAATTAAAATTTTCATATAGTTACAGAGAAATAAAGAGGAAGTTGGATGTACAGTTTTTACAAATGCCTTAATAGCTGATAAAATTTTAAATTTGTAAAATTAACATATTGTACTGGTACATAATACTTTTAAATCATATTTTAAAAACTACTCAAAAGAAGTAAATAAAATAAAAAAGAAGAAAGTGCAGCTGTTTTGCTCCTGAGTTCTGTTTCATTGTGAATGTACTAAGATAAGTGATTACCAATATTAGTTTTCTGTATTATTTTAACATTTAGTTCATTAATTTTATCTTTAAAATAATGTCACTAAAGTAATACTTGAACAAATTAGATAACTCCTTGGGTGTCTAGCAATCATCATCATTATCATTACTAGTATTATTGTTACTTTTCAGTTATTTGTTCAAAGGATAGTTTTAATATATCAACCTCACAGTGGGTGATTTTTTTCAAGAGGTAAATGAATAATCTCAAGACCTTTATCCTTTCATTGTAAAGAACAGAACTTTGGAGACAAGAAGAAAAAGAGGGAACTCCAGATCTATCACCCCAAAATAAATTTTTCAGAGAAGTCAGAGCAGAAAGAATATGGACATATAATCTGCTTTTAAAGTTGTAGCTAGATAAACCCTCTTCCTACTATAGTCTTTAGTTTCTATAACAGAAGCCAGCGAGGTTCACAACAAGGATCCTGAAAATATGTTATTCAGAGGACACAATTCATATTTTAACAATTCACTGAAAAAACTGTAAAACATCTTTTGAGTTTCTAGACATTTGTACATGATGTCAAGAGTGAGTACTTTAACAGATAAACCAATGAATAATCACTTCATGGCAATTGTGATTCATCCTCCCTAGGCTGGAGAAGAATCATGTGGAAGACCTTTCTACAAGTATGCCAAACAAAGCACTACCAACTTTATTTCTGAAATTTCTCTGTCTTTTGTACTGAGGACTATTCAATTTGATTGTTTTTCTTTTTGAAGAGTTTCTGAAAGTCTTTAACGACCACCTGTGCCCCATATCACCAGTGTCTCCCTGAAAAACTGCATTTAAATGGGCATAAAAGTGCTAACATCACCTGGATTCTTTGTTTTCTAGCCTCTCAAGGAATCAAACTCATCTTTCTTATTCTGAGCCAACTAATTTTTTAAAACAAACGTTGAATTTTTCTTTTCTCTGTTACAAGTCCCAAAGCAATATGGAAAGAAGTCAAGTACTGTTGACTACACATGGTTCATTAAAAAAGTTACAAACTCAGGATCAGTCACATGAAAGGAAAAAAATAAAACAAAGTAGGTGGAAAGAGGCACAGTACATCTATAACCCACCTGGGTCTGCCCCTTCCAGCTTCACCAGATCAGAAGATTTTATTTTTAAGCAATAAAAATATATTTCCCATACGAACATATTTAATCCATTACAAAACAACAGTATCAGCTCTCATACTCACCAGTGCTAAATGACTACTACAATATCAGATAAAAAGAAAAGTATGTTCCATACAGTAATAGGGACATCTTAGTGACTTAAAAATTGCATATTTCTTTTTGCAGTGATACAGTCCCTGAAACATCAGACATAGTTCACTGAGAAAATAAAACATTCTGTATGAAATATCTGTTAAGGCATTTAGTTCATAGATTACCTCTCTAACCTTTGTTCTTGTTTGTGAGAAACATTTTTAAGCCTGTTTCGAAAACCTATAAACTGATATTCTCTTAATTAAAATGAGCAAGACATTGATTTTAGCACACAACAGCATTTTTATGGACTCTCATTTCTTCATAGACCACTTAGCTATAAATAAACCATGCAAATAGCAATTAGACATTTCTTGGTTTATGTATATAAACATAATGGTGATTCAAGTAACAGAAATGTTTTGAGCAATTTTTATATAAAATATACATGTTTAAAACTATGTTTGAAAGGTTTATTGATCTTTTTGAAATGAAAAAAATAGAAAATCTAGAATGGTGAATTTCTGCAATCATCTTCCTCATGCAGAATCAGACTGGTAAACTGTATACTGACTATCATGATTTTAAAAACTTTAATTTTTTGTTGTCATAACACAGTGTTTATGTCTATTAAATGTAAAAATTATTCTTAGTTATGCATATGAGATGAAAATTAAAAATTGTACTTTATGATGTGATTATAAAATTAGGAAATTATATTTGTTACTCTAGTATTATTTAATTGAATAATTTTTATCAGATTTTTACTTGTTTTACCCTTGAAATCACTTATAGCAAAAGATAAAAAGGTCTTTGGTCCAATCAAGGATTTTAACTTGGATTTATTTGTTAAATATCTGTAATTTTTCTAATTTGGAATCATTCTCCAGTTTTTACTTTGATATTCTTGATATTTTGTGGGATATCCTAATGTCTGATGTTTCAGTGTGTATAGATTTAAGTTCAATCTTTTGACAGAAACACCAGGAATGTAACTTATTTTGCTCTTTGCTGAAAGTGATAACAAGAAACAAATAGTTTTCATAATTGTTATATCTTTTTTTTTTTTTTGGTACCAGGGATCATCAGGGTACCTTGCGCTTAGTACCACTGAGCTGAATTCCCAAAATTGCTGTATCTTATTAATGGCCATTTTCACTATGTTGATTCTTCCTACCCAGGAGCAAGGGATGTCTTTCCATTTTCTGATATCATCTTCAATCTCCCTTTTCAGAGTGCTATAGTTTTCAGAGAAGAGGTCTTTGATTTCTTTTGTTAGATTGATTCCTAGGTATTTCAATTTTTTGGATGTTATTGTGAAAGAAATTGTTTGCTCTACTTCTCTCACAGTGAGTCTGTTGTTCATGTAGAGGAAAGCTATTGATTTTTGTGTGTTGACCTTGTATCCAGCTACTTTACTGAATTTTGTTATTAAGTCTAAAAGACTTTTGGTGGAGTTCTTGGGGTCTTCTATATAGAGTATCATGTCATCTACAAATAATGACAATTTGACTTCTTCATTTCCTATCTTTATTCCTTTTATTTCTTTCTCTTGTCTAATTGCTGTGGCTAATGTTTCCAAAACTATATTGAACAAGGGTGGTGATAGTGGACATCCTTGTCTTGCTCCTGATTTTAGTGTGAAGGATTTCAGTTTTTGATGATTTAGTATGATATTGGCTATTGGTTTCTCATAGATGGCTTTTATCAGATTGAGGTAGAGACTGTCTATTCCAATTTTTTGTAGGGTTTTAATCATAAATGCGTGTTGGATTTTGTCGAATGCTTTCTCTGCATCTATGGAGATAATCATATGGTTTTTGTCCTTGGCTCTCTTGATATAGTGTATTACATTGATTGATTTGCATATGTTGAGCCATCCCTGCATCCATGGGATGAATCCCACTTGGTCAGGGTGTATGAACTTCTTGATGAACTTCTGTATTCTATTTGCCAGTATCTTATTAAGGATTTTTGCATCTATGTTCATTAGTGAGATTGCCATATAGCTCTCTGTTTGTGTTGAGTCTTTCTCTGCTTTGGGGATCAAGTTGATGCTTATTTCCAGGAATGAATTTGGGAATATTGTTTTCCTTTCAATATCATTGAAGAGTTTAAAGAGTAGTGGCAGTAGTTCCCCTCTAAATGTCTTATAGAATTCAGCAGTAAAGCCATCAGAACCCAGGCTTTTCTTAGTAAGTTTTTAATTACATTTTCAATTTCATTGATTAATATTGGGTTGTTTAGAATTTTTAGGTCTTCTTCATTCAACTTTGGTAATTTATATGTATCTAGGAATCTGTCCATTTCTTCTGTGTTTTCCATCTTATCAGGTCTTGAAGTAGGTATTGATTTCTACTGGGTACATTGTAATTTCACACTTTTCATTCCTAATTGCATGGATTTGGGCCTTTTCTTTCCTATATTTGATAAAGTTGGCTAAGAGTTTGTCAATTTTGTTTATTCTTTCAAAGGACCAACTCTTGGCTTCTTTGATTTTTTTGTTTGGTTCTCTTAGTCTCCATTGCATTGATTTTTGTTCTGATCTTTATAATTTCCTCCCTTGTATGAGCTTTGGGTTAGTCCTGCTCTTCTTTTTCTACAAGCTTGAGGTTCAAAATCAGGTTCTTAAATTGGGCTCACTTGGTTTTCCTAATATGAGTATTTACTGTTATGAATTTTCCTCATAAGACTGCTTACATTGTGTCCCATAGACTTCGATATGTTGTATTGGCATTGTCATTTAATTGTAGGAACTTTCTGATTTTTTCTTCAATTTTCTCTGTGACCCATTGGTTATTCAGAAGTGTGTTGTTTGATTTCCATGTGTTTATGAAATTCTTCCAATTTCTTTTGCTGTGGATCTCCAATTTCATCACACTATGGTCTGATAGTATACAGGGGATAACTTCAGTTCCTTTGCTCTTACTTAAACATGTTCTATGAGTGTGTATATGGTCTATTTTGAAGAATGATCCATGTGCAGCTGAAAAGAATGTGTATTCTGGTTTTGTGGGGTGGAACACTGTAAATATCTGTTAAGTTCATTTGTTCAAGAGTTTGATTGAGTTCTAATATTTCGTTGCTTATTTTTTGCCTAGTTGATCTGTTTGTGACAGTGAGATATTGAGGTCCCCCACTACTATTGTATTTGTGCTTATTTGATTTTTCCTGTCCGTTCATATTTGTTTTATATAGTTGGGTGCACTAGTGTTTGATGCATAGATATTTAAGATTGTCATCTCCTCTTCTTGGATTGTTCCTTTCTGAAGGATATAGTGTCCTTCTCTTAATCAGTGTTGGTTTGTAATCCACTTGATCTGCAAAGAGGATAGCTACTCCTGCTTTTTGGGGGGGTTCCTATCACACGGAGTATTGTTTTCCACCTTTTAACTTTCAGTCTGTGAGGGTTTTTCTTAAATTAAATGTGTTTCTTATATGCAGCATATTGTTAGATCTTGATTCTTGACCCCTTCTGCCAGTCTAATTCTTTTGATTGGTGAATTGAGACCGGTAACGTTGATGGTTATAACTGATCATATTGACTTTTCATTGTCATGACTTTTTCTTTTTGTTGGATTCTCCCCCTTTGCATTCAGTTTCTTGTCATACCCAATGGATTCATTTTGCTGGGCTTCCTGGTGTTGTGATCCTCGTTGTCTGTTCCTAGGATATTGTCTAAAATTTTTTTGAGTGCTGATTTGGTGTTCATGAATTTACTAAGGTGCTCTTTTTCATGAAAGTATCTTATTTCTCCATCAATTTTGAAAGATAGTTTTGCAGGGTACATCAGTCTGTTGGAGGCTTTTTTTCTTTAGGGCTTGAAATACATCACTCCAAGCTCTTCTTTCCTTGAGGGTTTGTGTTGAGAAGTCTGCTGTGATTCTGATGGTTCCTTTGTATGTGATTTGTTTCTTTTCTCTAACTGCTTGTAGAATTTTGTTCTTCTGTTGGGTTTCTGAGGCTCTGCTCCTCTTGTTTTCTGTACTGCATCAAAGGGAACTTTGTTATAGGGCAAAGTATCAATTGAATGATATAATTACCTGGTTCAAAAACCCAAATATCCATACAATGAGCCTCAACCTGAATTCCTCCTTCATAACCAGAATCAATCACCCCAGAGACCAGAGTTATACCTTGTAGGTTGAGACTACTTTTACCCATAATTAATCCAACAGTTTCTTCAGGTTGTGGTTCCCATATTTGAGCTTAATTTTTATAGGCTAATATCCCCCCATCAGTATTACTCTTTGGCCTCAGGAAGATCTAGTCCTGCAATTTCTGGTATTCTGAGATAGAAAGAAGTTCTTAGAAAAAATGGATAGATAGAAAGATGGATCACTGATCCTGGTCTGCACTGGAAAGGTCCCTGTTGTTTGAAGGGCCCAGGGTTGGGCCTGATTCCCATTTCCCATAATTGGGGTGCCATTCTTATGAAATTTAGAGTGACATTGTTTTGCACAATGATTTGCCTTTTTACATCAGAGGGAAAAACCAGGGGATGGATTGGTATCCCCTCCATAGAAAGTGAGAACATACCTCCTGATTTAGCTGGAGTGGTACATTGCTTATGAATGTGCCCTTTTTTCCACAATTAAAATGTTTAACATTGGTGTTTTTGTTCCCTTGTTAAATTTAGCATAGGGTGGGCTAACATTGAGCTCATGTGAGATGCAGAGCCCACATCCTGGCAATCCTTTAAATAGTACCCAAGATTTTTTGTGGCTCTTAATGTCCTGAGGGCATATTTGTAATCTTAGTTTGCATTCTCAGTAGCCAATTGCAATATTACGGTCACAGCTGCATTTGCGTGAGGGATCTGTCTATGGACTGCTCCTTGAAATTTAGCAAGGAATTGATCATAAAGCTCTCAATAGCCTGGCAAAATATGTTAAAAAGGCTGAACTGGAATCCTCTCTTCAGGGACAGCCTATGCCCATTTTATCAATAAGGTTATCTGTTCATATGTTTCATTAGGATATTGCAGTTGCTGTGTAACATAAGGTCTTGCTCCCAGTGGTATATCCCCAGTAATATTTTACCCTCCAGCCACCCTATTTCTGCCTGTGTGTTCTATAGTGAGCTCCTGCAGCTACATGTTAAAATAAAGATATTGACCTGCTTACAAGCATGAATGGGAAAGGTATTTAATGTCTTGTGGAGTCATATATAAAGTCCCCAGTGTGGACTCCAGAAATCCTTGTATAAAAGGTCCCTGAACTTCATTATTTGTTACTCTCTGTTTTAGTTTTTTTTTTTTTTAATATCTTATATTCAAATCCCTAATGCTCATATATCATTTACTGAGGATTGTTGGGGTCCTGCCTAAACACAATAGGAAAATAGCAGGACCCAATATGGTCCCTGGCAATTTGTAGCCTGGTGAATAAGTTCTTGGTATTTAGACAAGCCATGATGGCCCTCATTAGCCTTCTGGGCTGTGTGCCACAAAAGTGTTTTCTTTTCTTCCTCTTGGATCTTTTCCTTTTCCTTTACAGGGGGAGCAGTAGCTGCTTGAAAACTGTTGAAATACATAAAGGTCCTAAGACTGATTTTTACCAGGCTCTGTGCTGAAAAGGTATCTAGGGGCAATTTGTTTTCCCCTTGCATGGGCTCTTCTTAGATTTTCATCCATCCTGTTGAAATTTTCTGTGTTCAATGTTCCTGCCTGTGGGAACCATGGATTATATTTGGTAATATCTTGCAGTACTCTTGAAAGAGTGTGAGTGGTAACCTAGGTCCTAGCCTGTTCTAATAGCATACATAACAACTGTACATATCTTTGCTCCTCTACTGACAAATTCTGCCCCATTATCCCAGTTAAGAAAATTTTTCCCCAGCAGTATAGCTTTTTCCACAGTGCTATGGCTTTTTTTTGTGGTGCTAGAGCTTACTTTCACTTTTATGGGGCCACCTTCAAAGTTGTCCTGTGGAATTCCTTGGCATTTGTTCCACTCTGTCCCACACCAGTGAACCTTTCCCTGCAAGTTTCAAGTCCCTGTTCATGCACCAGTTTCCAGGGGCTGACCAGACCCTTGGGTACCTGCGAGGGGGGAATGACAGAGAATAAAGAGTACAAGGGGCCCTGCAGAAACCTGCCTATAGTGGACAGCCTCAAAAATCTCCATGGTTGACCCACTTTTATTATCAAGTGAGAAGCATGAGGGAAGGAGTCATGCACCATTCATGGAACAGTTATAGTTGGAAAGATAATTTGTAAAATAGGGAACAGATTAAACTTTTACAAGGGGAGTACGCAGAAAGGCAACAGGTTCTTCCCTATACATGGATGCCTGCCCAAGTTAATAAGGAACTAACATTCTTTACTGCTTTGTCCTCAGCAAATATTATCTTGCCATGGGAGTACTGTGGTTGTGAGCATTCCACACACAGCCAGAAATTATGCAGGCTTCTGCATACTTTTCAGTTTCCCAAGACAGGTCACATTGGCCTCAGGACTGAAGAGCATAAGTCACACAATCTGACCCTTAATAATTCCTCACATACCCTGGTCCCCAACAGTGTCAGCTTGATGTCAAATGATGGATGACATTAAATAATCATGCTGGAGATTGTTGAGAGTTCATTGAGGAGAGAAAGCATAATAGGACTCACTAGCAGAAAAAAAAAATCACTTGAGGTATATAAATATCTCAAATCATATAACATGAAATGAATGAGGAAAGTTGCTATATGTTTTCTTCAGTATCATTCCTCTCCTTACATATCATCATGAAAGGGGAAGAGATCTGGATTCAACCATGAGAGGTAAAGACTAGAGTTTCACCAGTCAATTAAGGTAGTATGCAGCAGGACAAGTGAATAATGAAGCACTCTCTTTATGTCTGGTGAAGAGGAAAGGAAGTAAATGTTAAGTGTGATAATATTTAAAAAGTGGTAGTGTGTGTTAATAGAAAACTCAAAATCATGGAATAATACTTGGAACAACAATACTAAGAAAAAATCATGAAAAATAGAAGAATGTTTTCATAATCAAATCTTTTTAGTATATGTGCTGCCGAAGCAAGAACCATAATTAAATCTTTTAAAAAGTGGCATGGAAAGTGATAACAACAAAATTCAAGAAAAGGTACACTTGTTAATGTGTGCCAATGGGATAGTGCCAGAATAAATGTTTTGAAAATCATCTGATGGCATGCTTGTATTTGTTAGATGACAAGTAATGTATACCATATCAGTATCTTTGATGTTGAGAAGACTCCAGACTCATCAACTCATCTGAGGTCTTTTGTTAATGGAGTGAGGGACAACACATCCATCATCTGGTAAGACTTCAGAAGAGATATTATCTTGAGGTAAAACGGAAATTGTGCTGCCACACTCATTTGATGTGACTGTTATTCCTGCTTTTCACAGTTTTTGCAGAAAGTCTTCCATTTGGAATCAAGAAATGCTTTACAGGTGTCATTACTATCCAGTGTGATGAAAATCACTCCTCAAAAAAAAGTGGAAGCAGCGTGTTTATCCTTTGGCTTCTATTTTCTCTCCATTCCACACCATTTCAACATTGTAACCACAGTAAATCCATAAATGGAAAATCAAATACTTAAAAGTATATTAACAACTGAAAAAATAAAAATGTACCCTGTCAAAATGAGTGATTTTTAACTTTTACTTCTTAGTAAGTTTGGGATATTAAGACAGTGTATCATAGATTAGATGCTTTATAAATAATACATCTGTACTAATGCAAATTAGTAAATATACAAAGCAAAATTGGAAAAAGAAAATATTCAGGAACAAAGAGGATTTTCTATTTTTAGATACTTATCCCAAGCATAATCTATAATCAAAACTTAATTCACTATAAAATTAAGATTGTACATATTCTTTTTGGTGTAACTGTGCACTTTATTCTAATAGACCAAACAAAATCATAATATCCTTACAATGAAGTTGATGTTCATTTTAAGTGAGTTTATAAATAAAACGTGTACCTGAAATTATAATTGTAGTTTATTATTTAGTAACTAAGAGGATTGAAAGAGTGATCTTTGGGTCTAAGCATGTTTTAATATTCTTTAATTCTACAGCAGGTGACTTGGAAAGGATAGAATTAAAATATGTCATATTGACCATAATGAGTTATTTTAGGAAATGATTATATCCTAATGCCGTATTTTACTTTTCTAAATGTGTTCCAATATAGGCACAGGTTATATTTATTTTGTCCATTTTTGCAATCATGAAATAAAAGAAAAACTTCATAAGAAATAACTAAAAATTATAATAAATAAGCTTACAATGAATAGATACATTGTGCATAATAATACGCAACTGTAGGCTACATATTTATTACAAGAAATGGTAAATAACAACACAATTTTAAATTTTCATTTCTAAATGAAAAATGTTTTCAAATATAAGATAAATGTTTTCAAAGATAAATGTTTCAAATATAAGTCTTTCACTATGTTTTCCAAAAGGAAGATTAGTGCTATGATCTAAAATATTAGTATTAGTTGCTTTTTTTTAAAAAAGATAAGTGACAACAACCCTTAGACCCAGAGCCTTAAAAGAACAATAACATTGTCTATATGACCTATGGTCTTGAGGATCTTGGTTGATTCAGGTTGTTCACTTAAGTGGCTAAGCTTTGGGATGCAGAAGTTAGAGGAGTCTGGTTCATATTGCATGCATTTACAGCAATGGAGAAACTCTGCTCTACATGTCTCCCATCTTCCTTGGAACTGACAGTTCTCTAGAAAGTGTTCTCAATCATTTATGTTGTGATTGATTATGTACTTATTTGTAAAGGTCAACTGTGCCCAAGATTCTGTGCCTGTTTCTGAATAATCAATTTTGAACAAGATTGACAGTGTATATTATAGGAAGAATAAAAAGCAATCAAGCAAAAGAAAGTCTGAAACATGCTAATGTCAGAGAAATTGCTCATGTTACATATACATACACGAGGGGTGATGGAAAAATTAGTTAAATGTTTAAATTTTCAAAATAGTATAGTAAATGATACATTGTCAGTAATCTCCCTAAAAAATACTCCCTATCCTTTCAAATACAATTTTCCCATTTTTCTTGCCACTTTTTGAAGCATTTCTGGAAATCTTGTTTTGTGAGTGTCTTTAGTTACACTGTCTTGGTTGCCTTGATGCCTTAAATTGATCCAAAATATTTACCTTTCATGATCATTTTTATTTTTGGAAAGAGCCAGAAATCTCACAGTTGCAGATCTGGTGGTGAACAAAGTAGATGAAAACAGACTGTAATGTTTTCATTTGATGGAAATTCCCGTAAAAATTTAACCAAGGAAGGATGTTCCAAAAATATGGTGAATGTTTAAATAAAAAATTACAGCAAGAACACATTGCCATAATTTTTCTCAAAATACTACCCCTTCTCTTGGAACACATTTATCCCATTATTGGCAATGTGCCTTTCACTATACTATTTTTTTTAAAAAAATTGAACTGTATATTAATCACTTCATGTAGGCCCTCGAAACATCTCTAAATGATCAACAAAGATTTCCCTGAAAAATAAATGTCTGAGTTGTAATCTTGTGTGATTCAAAAAGCCAATGTAATGTAAAAATCTAATATGAGATAGTGCTTCAGAAGTGCCAGGACATGAAATAAAATTAGTGTAATAGAAGGTGGAAATTAGGAGTGTGGTGAAGGCACATGTTTTCTAGAGACTGCTCTGGATGAAGTTAGTTTTTAAGGTAAAAATCTACTCTTTGTAGCTTCTTTTCCCGATGCTATACTTCTTTGTTATTAGTTTTAATCATCTAAATGTATTTACAACGCTTCTTAGCCTGTGTATCAAAACTAATCTTTCACTTTATTTTACCCTCTAATAAATTTACAGGACTATCCCACTATTAGTGGATTACAGCATGCTGTCATGTAAGAAATTTTCACAGTTATTTTGAGATAGCATATAAAGTAGCTAAGTGTATGCATAATCCTTTCTAGGTAAAAATAAATGACACACCAGGCAAAGTTTTACTGGCCTGACAATAATAAGGGCTTTCGTTTTCAGTATGTCAACTTTTGCAGCTAGGAGAAAGCTGCTGGTCTTATCAGCTATGTTTAGCTCATCTATGTCCTGATTGAAATAAGAGAGTGGTTACATACATAACAAGATAACAACACATACATCCTATCATGACTCCAAGAGAGACCTTGTAGTTAACCATCTAACCATCTCTGCTTACAAGTTATTGGCCTTGTCAAGGCATATGGCTACCTCCATTAACTCAGGAAAAAAGGATTCTTTTCCAAGGGGGGAACATTTAGTCACACCACAACAGACAGAGAGCTCAATCTTTCAGTAAAAAGAGTGAGTGAATAAATGGGAATTGTTGTACTACTGATTTGATATCTATTTTTATACTATGGCCCTGATGTTTTACATATGTAAGGTAAAAGCTGTTTATTTCAATAAAAGATATACTTCAGTGTAAATATTGCTGAATTATCTGATTTCTGTTATCATTTCAGTTCATTTGTGTAAGAATTTATTAATTGCATCAATCAACAATTCATACCATGAAAGGATATGTACATAGGCTGTTTAAAGATTTCAGCATAATCTCAAACATATATGTGCATAGAACATTAAAGTCACATTAAGTTCTGTGCATTTCACTAGCTGATTTATACACACATATATAAAAACTGGTCATAAGCCCATCAAAATCATTAGTTTTGTGTTATAATAGCATTTTTGGTGTTAGGCAACATTTGGACTATCATATAGAAATTATAAATATTTTACACAATATATAAAATTTAATCTCATCTATGTAAAATACATTAAATATTAAAAAGAAAATTTTTCTTCATTGCATAGTACTAAGTAGTATTAAAAATTTTTATTTCTTTTGAATGTTATCTTCTTAAACACATATATTTCAATAGTATAAATTTCTAAAAGCTTAGCAAGCATTTGGAAAGAAATGCTGGGCAATTGAAGGAAGATAATTTTTTGGCTTGGTAATGGAAAAAAGTTTAACAATAGAAGAACAAGATGTGAGGGATTTGATATTAACTACTCAGCATAAGCAAGGAAGAAGTTCAATTGTATTTTGAAATTCTCTGAAATCAAGTACAAAGATAGATTTAGTGGAAAATACAAGGGCTGGATTTATAAAAAGTTAATGTGATGACAAAAAATGGAATTTGTTAAGTTTTAAGCAAATGAATAGCACAAAATCTCATACTTAATGCAATACTATTACAATGATGATAAATAGTCTGCCTTTATAGGATACATATTCTTGCACTGATAAGAAATGTACTTTTACCGACAAAAATAAAACAAAGCCCTTGGGATCAAGTAATGGCATCAAAATAACTGAGTAGATATACCTACTTCTTATCACTCCACAGAAAGTAAGACCAGAACAGTGGAGATATAAACACACACTGACTAGGGTGTCTGAGGAAAAACTCTATTGTAAATAAGCAAAGGATTGCATAAACTGTGGATCTTACATACCTCTTGGTAGCATAAAAAAGAGGAAAGTACTATTCCTCTGCCACCCATCTCCCATGCCAGAATCCTTTCAGGGTCCAAAGGAGTGCTCCTTGTAGGAAAAAGGTAAGCAGAAGGCTCTGGCACAGTCTATTATTGTCATAGGTACCCTAATCCCACTTGGGGTTAAAATTCTGAGAGAACTGAAACCAGTATGTCAAAATAGTGTCTGCATTTTCATGTTCTTTATTATTCTTCACAATAGCCAAGCTATGGAAGGAATTTAAATGTACATCAATGGATGAGTGGATAAAAGAAAAAAAAAGACTATATGTACAATGTTATACAATAAAAATGCAAAAAAAACCCATTTTCATTTAAAACAAAACAAAAATGCAAAAAAACTACCATTTAAAACAAAACAAAAAATTAATTTTTAAAGTGAAATAAGTAGGGAATAGTAAGACAATATCATAAGATTTCACTCATGTTGGAAACTTACAGTATGTGTCAAAGAAGTAGAAAGTTGAATATTGTTACCAGAGGCAGAGGAGAGATGGGAACATCAGCAGACATAAAGTACACTTAGGCAGGAGGAATAATTTCTGGTTTTCTATTGCATGGTACACAGAATAGAGATAACAATGTATTATATATTTCAAAATAGCTAGAAGAGAGGATTTTTGATACTTCAATATAAAAATGATGTGCTTGAGGTGATGACTATCCTACTTATCCTGGTACTTATCCTCATTTCACAGTGAATATCTATCAAAAATCATATTATGCTCATTAAATATGTATAATCATTACATGTCTATTAAAAATAAAATACAAACTTGAGATTCAACTACTTATGGAAGTCTGTTAGAATTAATAAGCCCATTAATATTTGTAAGGGATTATTTCCTTTATTACTTCATATTTATAGTTTAATAAACAACTAAAACGTTAAAGTAAACATCAAAAATTATATCAGAATGCACTATTGGGTTGTTTGACAATGTAATCTTATAAGTGATTAGTAAAGAATATTTGTTCTCTTGTCTTTAGATTTTTGTTTTCTATCATTTTCCGTTATTCTAAAGATCAGTTCTCCACCACCTTTTCATAGTCAAATTAATTTCATTATGGCTCATAATAAAGCGCACTTAAATATTAGTTAAAATTTGCCTTAATATTTGTGACTAGAGAGGATATCTGGCAGCTGTCTGATTTAACTTCTGAGTGACTCTGAGTGACTCCTGGTCTCCACTGGTCCGATACAAATATCCCTAGATGATAAGGGTTACTCTCTCTCTCTCTTTTTTTTTTTTTTTGGTACTGGGGATCGAACTCGGGACCTTGCGCTTGCAAGTTGGAACCACTGAGCTAAATCCCCAGCCCTGATCTTTTTGATAATTTCAAAACATTGTGTGTGAGGAAACTTAGATACTTGTATTTTCTTTTCTTCTTCTCTTTTTTTTTTTTTTTCCTTTTGGTACTGGAGATCGAACTTTGGACCTTCTGCTTGCTAGGCAGGTGCAGCGCCACTAAGCTAAATCCCCGGCCCCTGAGGCCTGTATTTTCAAAGTCACCAACTACACCTGTTTAGAGACTTGGAGAGTTTTAAACTTACCCATTGCAGTGAATTTCAAGGAAAATAATTTGTTTGGAGAATTATCTGATAACCAAGGAGGCCACTGTTGGAAAGCTCTTGACTGTTCGCTGATAAAAAGTTAATTAAAGCATCATTCAGCTAGCATGTTTACCTCTCTTTGATGTTGCTGTAATCATATTATTTGGATAGAAACAGATTAAGTGTAAAAGCAAAGACAGGCAAAAGGAGATTAAAAAAACAGCTTAAACAACTTGAATTAGAACTTTTCATAAAGTCATTTCCTGCACTTAATCTAACTTCCAGCAATTCTCTCATAAGAAACTCATTTTAAATTTTCTATGAAATTTGAGCAGATTTCTTTCTTTGATAAGGCACACAAGTTTGAAAATGAGCATGAAGCATGACCTTTGCTAAACATCTGATTTCTAGCAGGCAATATTATAATCTTGTAAAATCAAGAAAAAAAGAGCACATAGCCAGAAAAATAAAATAAAGCCAGCCTGAGGAACAGAAGAGTGAATAAATAACTCTTGCAATTATCACTTAGTAAGTCATCATATTTATTTCAATTATTTTTATATGTATCTGTCTATAGTTCTGAAAATTACTATCTAAAATCACTACTTTATGACAATTAGTGCAAAAAGAAAAATGAAAACAAAAACAAATTGTAAAAATGTCAGTACTCAAGTAAGTGAAGCACATTATTGTACAAAAAAACAAAGAATCTCAATATATTACTTAAATGAGATTAATTTACTGAGTTGTAAAATGTGTACAAATTAGAATTCATCAAGGGAAAGCAGTTATGAAACATAACATATAATGTTTCTCTTTAGAGTAAACATCAGGTAGATGAATCTTTTTAAATATATGCAATGTGAACTTTCATTTACTGAAGATTTACTCTTTCCAAATTACATAATATTTGGATAAATAACTATGCTGGTGTTACGAGTCCTACCATTTAGTAAATATTTTAAAGAGAAATTACCTTTTCTAAGTTAATTGCTCAGAACATATGTTAGCAAAGCAAAATAAGTACCAAGTAAGATTTTATACTTTATGCAAAAAACATACATTTATAGAGTAACCCTCAAAGACATTTCAAACATCCCACTTTATACTCATACGATTTTTCCTTTGGGAAGATGTAAGATGGAAAATATCTTCCTAGTAAAAAATATAGATATTAACATGTTATTTTGGACAGATGTTGTCACAGATGCAGAGGAAGATCTAGGTTGTGCTCTGGCTAAGCAGCTCAGAAATTACTCTCACACAGATGAGTAAGCATCAATACCACACACTGTTGCCAACCTTGTATTTCTGTGTAATAGATACTGAAAAGCCATCTGTCCACTGCAGTAATTTGCCAAGAGCACAACCCAACATACTATTTGATTTCACTATATTCAGGAATGAAATAACAAACAGTATTTCTTAACAGAGTTCATTTTTTCTGCAATATTTGAAATAAAGGATGATCCAAATATCCTGATATAGTCAGTTAAAGAAATAATAAATTTTGTGTTCATAATGAAAAGTGAAATCCCTGGTTTTGACTCAAGTGGAAATGAGGCCATTTTTCTTGAACTTTTCTACAGTTTTTTTTAAAAAAAGATAGACTTCATTTTTTGAGCAGCTTTAGGTGTATAGAAAAATGGAGCAGAAAATAGAGTAAGTCCCCATATGTTATCTGTCTGCCCTTAGATTTCCCTGTTAAAAATGTCTTGCGCTAGCCTGGTCAATATTGGTCATTGAACCAATATTGACACATTATTTTAATTAACATCCATAGATTACACTACAGTTCACTTTTTGTGTTGTAAATATCTATAGATTTTGCCAAATGCATAATGTCATATAGTCACCATCATAAAAATATCACAAATAATTAGAGTATCACAGAATTTTAGACATTTTACATAGCATAGCACTTCAATAAAAATCCTCCATAATCCCTCTTTTCCCTAAACTTCTCAACACCTTGGGACCAATGATAATTCTATAGTCTCTATAGTTTTGCCTTCCCCAGAATGTCACTCAATTTTTAGCCTTAAATATGTAAGCTTTTCATGTAGCAATATTCAGTTAAGTTTCTTCTGTATCTTTTTGTGACTTGATTATTCATTTTTTTTAATTGTTGGATTTTGACAGAATAGACCTATGGAGCTGCTATGATTAGGATGTTTTTGTTTGTTGAAAATTCATGTTGAAAGTTATATGATAATATAGCAAAATTAAAAGTTGTGGTCTCGAGAATGTATATGACTGGTCTTGAGAGAAGACCCCTTATGAATGAAATTACATGCCTTGATAAAAGTACCTGATAGGGCTGGGGATTTAGCTCAGTGGTTCCACCACTTGCCTCACAACCACAAGGTCCTGAGTTCGATCCCCTGTGTCAAAAAAAAAAAAGCGTACCTGATGGAGACAGTCCAATTTTTTCCATTAAAGAACACAACATCCCTCCATTCTGAAGGATATAGCTTCAAACCACCATCCTGGAAGCTAAGAGGAGCCATTGTCAGACATGGAGCCCATCACTGCATTGACTTTGGACTATGCAACCCAGGGGCAAGACATTGAGTACAAAATTGATATTTAATTTTGCTAAAAACAAAAAAGAAGATATTTACTAGATCAAAAAATAGACTCTTAAAATGTTTGTTTTAATAAAGTTTCCATACTTTTTTATGACTCCTTAAAACTAAGAAGTATAGATTGCCTACAAAAAATAGTTGAAGAAATGGCAATATTTACCCATTAAAAGAAAGCAGATAGAGTTACCGAGGTGCTCAACAAGGTTAAAATAACAGTAGACATTCTTTCTTAAAGGCAAGGATACCCTTTACAAGGGTAAAGGAGACAAGTAAAGAATTGAGGAATAGCTGGGACTACACAATCATCTCTTCTGATGTTCTTACCTTCGCCATGAAGAAATAAAACAGGGAATTAATTGGATATCTCTCAAGGTCTTTCATGGTGACATTGATTTCTGCCATTCCTCTAGTAGGTGGCACTCTTTTGGATCTTCTATGTTGGCCATAAAAAAGTTTCAAAGACTTCTTGACTTAAGATATATTTTAGTTTTTGTTCCATGTGCAATGCAAGAATCTCTTTGAAAGTATTGGTTAAGGGTATTGGTAATCAATACCCTTGATGCCATAAATGTGTTAGTTAGAGTCTTCTAGAGGAACAGAATCAATTTACATTTACATAATTATGAGAGGGGATTTATTAGATAGGCTTACAGGATTAGAGGTGAGAGAGTCCACAGCAGCTGCCAAATATATTTCATGTAAGACAACTGCATAATAATTGAATAAAATACTTTGACATTAACTTAAATTTATAAAAATAAAAAGATTTGAAACTGTTTCAAAACTTATTTTTCATTCTATAAAATATATTTCCTGCAAAATGTTTGTAGAAACTAATTTATATTCAAACAACTGAAAATTATAAAATTAAAGACCAGATTTCTTGATAGCAGCCATGCTTTCTTGAGTGAGATGGAATCTGAAAATTGTTTTCAACTGCATCTCTCCAATGAACAGTGATGTTGAACATTTTTTCATATGTTTATTTGCTGCTTTTACTTCTTTGTCTGAGAAATGTCTGTTCACCTCAGATGCCCATTTTTGAATTAGGTCTTTAAATTTGGGGGGTATGATTTTTTTTAAGTTCTTTATATATTCTAGATAGTAGTCCTTTGACTCAGGAACAGCTAGTAAAAATTTTTTCCCACATTGTAGGTTGTCTCTTAGCTCTGTTGGTGGTTTCTCTTGCTGTGCAGAAGCTTTTTAATAAGATGAGATCCCAGTTGTTTATTCTCTGTGCTAGTTCCCATACTACTGAGGTTTTGTTCATAAAGTCTTTTCCGATGCCAATGTCTTCAAGAGTTCTACCTAACCTATCTACCAGCAAGTTTAGTGTTTCTGTTTTAATATTTAGCTCTTTAATCCACTTTGATTTTAGTTTAGTGCATGGTGAAAGATAGGGGTCTAGTGTTTTATTTGTTTGTTTGGTATGGGGGATCAAACTTGGGATCTTGTGCTTTCAAAGCAGGCAGCAGAACCTCTGAGCCAAATCCCTTGGAGTCTAGTTTTAATTCTTAGAAGGTTGAAATCCACTTTTTCCAGCAGGATATATTAAAGAGACTGTCTTTGCTCTAGTGAGGGTGATTGGCACCTTTGTCAAAGATGAGGTGGCTGAGTATGTCTGGAGTTGTGTCTGCATCTTCTAATTTATTCCACCGATCCTAGGTTCTGTTTCTTGCCAGTACCATGCTGTTCTTATCACAGTGGCTTTGTAGTATACTTTCACATTGGGGATTGTGATACCCCCTGTAATGCCTTTGTTGCCTGTCAGGAACAATGCTGCATAATTTTAGGGAAAAATCTTTTGATTAGGCCTAGTTCTCCTGCCTACGGGCCAGCTATGGCATTTTGAGACATAATTCCATTTTGGCCCCTGGTCACAACTAAGACCTCAATGATCGGGTGATGCTGTGATGCTCCAGGAAAAGATTACACCAGCTGAAGACATACTGGAAGGAGCAAAATCTTCATCTACTCAGTTCCTCATTGTTCTTGGATTGTTACACTTTGTTTATGCTGATGCACTGAACTCTCTGCAAGTAATTTGTTACACCTTATTTATCCCAATGTACTGAACTCTCTGCAAGTCATTTGTTACATTTGTTTCTCCTGATGTACTGAATAAAAGGTGCGGTAAGCTGGGAGCTTTTATCTTTGTTGCCCAGAGCAGCAGGGATCAGACCCAAAGCTCAGCTTCTTCTCAAAGTCTCATTTTTCTACCTTTCCTGTAATTTGCCTTGTGCTGCTGTAGCTCACAGGAGACTAGGACTTACTGCAGAGGTTCTAGTAATGGCGCCTTTCCCATTCCCTACAGTTGCCTAGAATTGCTTTTCTATTCTGGGTCTCTTCTGGTTCCAAATGAAATTTTGGATTGTTTTCTCTAGTTCTATGAAATATACTGTTGGGATTTCAATTAGGATTGTATTGAATCTATATACCAGTTTTGGAAGTATGACCATTTTTACTATATTGGTTCTTCCTACCCAGGAGCAAGCGATGTCTTTCTACTATCTGTTGTCCTCTTCAATCTCTTTTGTTCAGAGTGCTGTAGTTTTCCAAGTGGAGGTATTTTACTTTCTTTATTAGATTGATTCCTAGATATTTTATTTATTTGGATGCTATTGTGAAAGGAAATGTTTCCCCAATTTCTCTCCTAGTGAGTCCGTTATTTGTGTACAAGAAGGATATTGATTTTTGAGTGTTGACCTTGTATCCAGCTACTCTACTGAATCTGTCAATTAAGTCTAGAAGATTTTTAGCAAAGTTTTTTGTGTTCTATGTAGAGTATCTTGTCATCAACAAATAATGACAGTTTAATTTCTTCCTTTCTTATCTAAATTCCCTTTATTTCTTTCTCTTTTTTAATTCTTGAGGCTAATGTTTCCAGAACTGTATTGAACAGGAGTGGTGATAATGGACATCCTTGTCTTGATTCTGATTTTAGTGTAAGAGCTTTCAGTTTTTGACCATTTAGTGTGATGTTGGCTGATGGTTTTTCATAGATAGCCTTTATCAGATTGAGATAAAGACCATCTATTCCAATTTCCTATAGAGTTTTTATCATGAATGGGTGTTAGACTTTTTTGAACACATTTTTGGCATCTATTGAGAAGAATGTATGGTTTTTATTCTTGAGTCTGTTAATATATTGTATTACATTTATTGATTTACATATGGTGAGCCATACTTGCATCCTTTGGATAAATCCCACTTGGTCAGGGTGTATGATCTTCTTGATGATCCTCTGTATTCTGTTTGCCAATATCTTATTGAGGATTTTTGCGTCTATGTTCATTAGGGAGATTGGCCTGTAGTTCTCTTTTTTAATTGGGTCTTTTTCTGTTTTCAGAATCAAGACAATGCTTGCTTCCAGGAATGAATTGGGGAGTATTGTTTCCTTTCAATTTCATTAACATGTTTGAGAAGTTGTGGCATTAGATCTTTCCTAAATTTCTTTTAGAATTCAGTAGTAAAGCCATCAGGACCTGGGCTTTTCTTTGTTGGTAAAATTTTAATTACATTTTCAATTTCACTTATTGAAATTAGTGTGTTTAGAATTTATATCTTTCATTCAGCTTTAGCAATTCATATGTATCTATGAATCTGTCCATTTCTTCTGTGTTTTCCATCTTATTAGAATATAAATTCCCAAAGGGCTTATTGATGATCCTCTGGATTTCTGATGGATCTGTTGTAATTTCACCCTTTTCATTCCTAATTTCATGGATTTGAGCCCTTTCTTTCCTTTTTTTTGATAAGGTTGGCTAAGTGTTTGTTTATTTTATTCATTCTTTCAAAGAACCAAATCTTTGATTCATTGATATTTTGTATCATTCTCCTAGTCTCCATTGCATTGATTTCTGCTCTGATCATTATAATTTCCTCCCTTGTATGAGCTTTGGGTTTGTCTTGCTCTTCTTTTTCTAGGAACTTTAGCTTCAGCATTAGATTGTTTATTTGAACTCACTCTGTTTTCCTAGTATGGGCATTCACTGCTATGAATTTCCCTGGTAGAAATGCTTTCATTGTGTCCCATAGATTCCTGTATGTCATATTGGCATTATCATTTAATTGTAGAAGCTGTTTAATTTCTTCTTTGATTTTCTCTGTGACCCATTGGTTGTTCAGGAGAGTGTTATTCAATTTCCATGGGTTTATGAAGTTCTTGTGGTTTCTTATGCTAGTAATCTCCAGTTCAATTGGACTATGGTCTCATAATATATAAGGGATAACTTCAATTCCTTTGCATTTATTTAACATCGACTATGAGCTAGCATGTAGTCTGTTTTGGAGAATGACACATGTGCAGCTGAAAAGAATGTGTATTCTGATTTTGTGGGGTGGAACACTCTAGATGTCTATTAAATCCATTTTTTCAAAAGTTGGGTTCAGTTCTAGTATTTTGTTGTTTATTTTCTGTCTAGATGATCTGTTTATTTGTGATAGTGGGGTATTGAGGTCCCAAACTACAATTGTATTAGAACTTATTTGATTTTTAATGCCCATTAATATTTTTATATAGTTAGGAGTACTAGTATTTGGTGCATATCTACTTATGATTCTCATCTCTTCCTCTTTGATTTCCCCCTTTACAAGGACACAGTGACCTTCTTTGTCCCTCTTAAATAGTTTTGGTTTGAAATCTGCTTTGTCTGCAAATAAAATAGCTACCTGTGCTTTTTTTCAGATTCCTATCACATGGGGAAATGTTTTCCATCCTTTTACTTTCAATCTATGAATTTATTTTTTAATTAAGTGTGTCTTTTATACAGCATATTGTTGGGTTTTCTTTTTAATCCATCCTGACATTCTATTTCTTTTGATTGAATAATTGTGGCCATTAACATTGATATTTATAATTGATATATATTGACTTATCCTTGTCATAATATTTTCCTGGTTTTGGCTCTTTTATTTTTAATTTTTCCCCATTTCCCTTTAATTCTTGCCTTACCTTATGGCTTTACTCTGTTGGGCCTCATAGAGTTGTGACCCTCATTGTCTTTTTTTAGGATATGGTTTAGAATTGATTGGAGTGCTGGTTTGGTATGCATGAAGTTTCTCAGGTGTTCTTTTCTGTGGAATATCTAATTTTCCCATCAAGTTTGAAAGATAATATTGTAGGATATAGCAATTTAGGTTAGAGGTTATTTTTTTTTAGGGCTTGAAATACTTGAAATTCTTTCTTCCAGGCTCTCCTTGACTTGAGGGTTTGTGTTGAGAAGCCTGCTGTGATTCTGATGGGCTTTCCTTTGTATTGGATCTATTTCTTTTCTTTAACTGCTTGAAAGATTTTGTTTTCTGTTGAGTTTCTGGGATCTTGACTAGTATATGTTTAGGTGTAGATTTTTTTTTTGATCATGGCTAGTTGGAGTCCTATATGCCTCACTTATCTACATGTCAAATTCTTTTGCTCTGCTTGGAAAGTTTTCTGCCATTACTTCTGTGAACATTTTTTTTATGTCATTTGTGCATTCTTCTGCTTTTTTGTGGACTCATATCAGTCTTATGTTATTCTTTTTTGCATCATCTAGCAGCTGCTGGATCAATTTCTCATGGTCCCTTACTACTTTTAAGAAATTTCTTTTCATGGTTACTAACCATAATCCTGTCTTCTATATCTGATAGTCTATCTTCACATTGACTCATTCTGCTGAGAATACTTTCAATGGAGTTTTTAATCTCCTGGATATCTGTTTGAAAATGTTTCATGGTTTCCATTTCTTTCCTATGCTGGGCATTCATGGCTTCCATCATGGTCCTGAGCTCATCTATTTTTTGTTATCTTTCTCTGTTCTAGAGTCCCTAATCATGTCTTTCATTCTGCTATCTCTATAGTTATGTGGGAAATTATTTCTGTTTTGAAATTTTCTAGAGCTTCATCTGTTTTGTTAATTCCTGTGTATCAGTTCAGGGCAATCTCATGGTTGATTATCAGATTTTTCTACTTCATCTCCCCCCGAATTTACCTGTGGTGAGCTGGAAATCTGGTTTTATGCCTTGTTTCGGTGTCATTTCCATTTTTGTTGCTGGGTTGATACTTCAATATTGCTTATTGTGAGTTTCTTTATTTCTTGTATTTAGAACCCTTATGGAATGATTAATTCTTAGAGGTGTCTTCCATGTATAGCTGGTTTTTGGGATTTGAGTCTCTAATGACTCTATCTTGTTTTCAGTGCACCAGGGAGGACAGCTGATTTGATCAATCATGACACCTTAGCCCAAGTGATACAATCAGCATCAACAAAAGCATCAAATACAGCTTAGAAAAATGACAATTTATGGTAGCTATTAATCTGTCACTTTTATCTGAGTAAACTAGGTCAAAATCAAAGACCAGCTCAAAATATGTTTGCAGTAAATAAACCCTAGCAAATTTATCCTTTGACTTGAGTACTTAAAATGAGTTGGAGAGGGAGGGATAGTTAGATAAAAGGAAAGGAAAAGGTTAGAAGTGAGGTTAGAGGACACAGAAAGATCACACAAACTTTGGGACACTGTTGAAGACAAGAGGAAAAGACAGAGTGAAATAACAAAGACAAGAACAGAACAAGGTAACATCAATATGGGAGCTAGAAACTATATTCACCTTCCTATAAGAATAATGAGAGTCAAGGGAATTACAGAGAAAGTGAAACAATTGGAAATGGGACAGGAACAGGAACAAAGAGGGACAGAAATGCAGAACAAGAAAAGAGAGAGAGAAAAAAGTAAAGAAAAAAGTATATAAATTTAAAAAAAGAAAAAATATGGGCCTCCTTCAGAGTAAATCTCTGCTGTTACAGTAGTCAATGTTGGGCAGCAGTGTGGAGATCTAAGTCTATTAGTCTCAGCAAGCCAGCTGCAGTAAACAGATTCAGGCTGATTTCTGGCTGCAAGGCCAAGTTGAGATCCCTGACCTCCAACAGGATTGAACTCTCCCAAGGTTCTGCTGTAGGTTCCAGCTTCCCTTCCACTGAAGAGAATCCGGGATCCTATGGGAGGTGCTAATGGTGGTCCAGTGTACCTTTATTGCAGAGATTTTCTTCACTTTCCCAGTGGGCTTCAATTTTCATTGAAGAGTGTCAAAGAGGCTCTCTCTCTCTGTTGTTCACTTCTGCTCTATCTTCTGGAACTCACAAGCATGGCCTTTATAGCTGCCATTCCCCCTTGGCACCTCTGCAGTGTGGATTCAGATACCGAGCAGCATGCAGGGTTGCCCTCCACATAAGTGTTCCTGATCTTAAACTTCTGAGCCTCCAGAACTCTGAGAAATGAAATAAATTTCTGTTGTTTATATTATATATCAGCTTTAACTAAAAGAACACTTTTCCCAAAATATCATTTGAAAATACTTTAAACCAAAACAATTTTTTAAACTATGACTAATCTTTAGATTATGAAATCTAAATAGATATTTACTATTACAGAAAATGTCTTAAACTAATTATTTATCCATACTAAACTTATTTGGCATGATTATATTAAAACATTAGGTCTCAGCAACAATTAATTTGAATGTAAATAGCTCCTTGTGAAACCTGGTTATTAGAGCATTACTTTACCAAATGAATGTTTTACATACTCAGAAATAATGCCAGAGGGAAAGTTATGGATTTATACAGGTATAACAAGATTGGCTGCTAAATAGTTTTTTTTTTCTGTTATTGACTACTTTCTACTGACAAGAATGTTCTTGAAAGTGACAAGTGCAAACATTTGGTACATTCTCTTCTTATCAAGTTTCACCTAAATGATGAGTTGGCTAACAGATGCAGGAAGAGATCACCATGGGTCTAATTTGCAGAGCATAGTGAGCTAGTCATCAAGCCATAATGCACAACCCCCTCATAGAGAATGTAATGTCTTGAGTGTTTTAAATCATAGAAAATCACCACAGTCCCTCTAGTACTCCTGTGAATTATTGGAGATTTTTGTGTGCTGCAGTCCCCCTTTGTCTCTGGGAACCCACATCTGAGTGGAGTTGCTGCCCATCAGCCCATCATCTTGATCCAGAGAGCAGGCTCCTTTTAGACAATCCAGAATGAATACACACACACACACACACACACACACACACACACACACACAGATCCCTGCACACTTTATATTGAATATACCAATTCTTACTAAAATTTAGGGAAGAGAGACACAAGATTCAGGCAGAAAATGAACTTCTTTTTAATAATGATAAAGACTGTCTCCACAACAAAGGATACCTCACTTTCTCTCATCTCTCTCCCTTTTGCTTTGTTGTTCCTTCCCTTTTTACAATTTTTCCTTTCATTCATGATACTTATAGAATTCATGTTTCTCTTAATTTATCTTTTACCTCAGTTTACCTATCCTTTTAAAAATTTTTATTCTTTTGTTAATTTTGTTGGTACATTTTAGGTGTACAATATGCTGACATTCATTATTGGGAATTTGTATCTTTAAATGATAGATCTTGGTTCTTATTTTTCCCCCATTCCTCTGCCCTCCCTTCAACCCCTCCACCCCTCTGTATTTACAAAGACTTTGTTTCCATTTTTTTCTTTTCTAATATTTAATCCTTTCCCTTCTTTCCTTTCCCTTACCCCTCCTACTTCTCCTTCCCCTTAATAGCTCTCCTTCTTTATTTTCTTGCATGTTGCATCTTTAAATCTTCAGGCCTTTTTTTTTTTTAACTTTCATGAGTACATGTTTGTAGTATATAATGATTGCATTAACTGTGGGAAATTGGTACATGTAAAAAAAACATTTCAAATCCCTTCTTCCTTCCATCCACCTTTCTTTTATTTTTCCAGCATCAGACTCATTTTTTTTATTTTATAACATCTTATAAATTTAATTGTCATATATATAGATTGAAAACCAGACTAATAGGCCAAAGAACATAAAACACATGAAAGACAATTGTACTAATCAAGGTAAACTTTTAGATACATTATCCATGCTGGATTACAGTAACTGTTTCTCTTTTTTTCTATTACCAGCCTTTTATTTCATAACATATATATTTAGTTTTTTATATAAGAGAAACCATGCAATGTTTAAGCTCATGTGTCTGAGTTATTTCACTTAATATGACAATCTCAAGGTGCATGAGAAATATCTATTCATTTCAGATGCCCATTTTTAATTGGATCTTTAAATATGGAGGGGACTAATTTTTTTTGAGTTCTTAATATATTCTAGATATTAGTTCTTTGTGTAGCAGAAGCTGGCAAAAATTTTTCCCCGTTAAGTAGTTTGTATCTTCACTCTGTTAGTGATTTTCTTTTGGTTTGGTAAGTTTTCCAGAAAAAATTAACCTAAATTTGATGAGTGAAACTAACATAAATATATTTCTTCATAGTTCTGGAGACCAGAGGAGTGAAATCAAGCTATGAACATGATCACACCCTAAGCACTACTCATTCCCAGTCTTTCCAGCTTCTTGTGGCTTCAGCCATTCAGTGACTTGTGGCAGGAAAATCTCAGTCTCTGCTCAGTCTTCATATGCCCTTTTCCTCTTCTCCTGTCTCTTTTCTTTTGAGTTTCATACTGATATTTGTCATTAGTAGGACCTATCTTGTTAATCCAGGATGAACTCAAGATTTTTTATTTAATTACATTTACACACATTTTCTTTTCTCTTCCCCAATAAATTGACATTCAAAGGTTCAGAACCTTGGGACATAGATTTTTAGAAGACCACTGTTCAACACACTGGACCACCTTTCTTAAGTGAATATTCAAGGGATTACTTCAAAGGTGATTTCTTTCCTAAAATGTATCTATGTGAGTGCTGAAGATTCAAAAGTATATATATATTAATATATTGGCATA
>NW_004624867.1:3067602-3085789 GCF_000247695.1 Heterocephalus glaber
TGGTGCAACCAATGTGGAAATCAGTATGGAGATACTTCAAAGAACTAGGACTGGAAGTCCCATTTGACCCAGCTATTCCCCTGCTGGGTATCTTCGCCAAAGAATTAAAAGAATCACACCACATGCACACATGTTCATAGCAGCAGAATTTGTAGTAGCTAAAACTTGAAAGCAGCCCAATTGCCCATGAACTGGAGACTGGATAAAGAAAATGTGTGGGGTTTTTTTAATAAAATGGAGTACTACTCAGCCATAAAAAATGAGAAATCAGAGACACTTGTAGCTAAATGGATGCACATTGAGGTGATATTCTTAATTGAAATAAATAGGACACACACGTGTAAATACCAAATAGTTTCTCAAGTGTGAGAAACTGAAAGTGTAAATAAGGACTATAAGGCATAATAGATAATGTGAAATAGGAAGAAAAGGTACACAGGGGAAGGGGAAGTGGGAGAGGTAGGGAGAAGGAAAGAAGGGAATGGAATTAATATGAGAAAATGAAAAAATGAAAACAAAGTCTTTGTAAATAGGGAGGGATGGAGGGGTTGAAGGGAGGGCATGGGAGCGGGAAAAAAAATACTAACCAAGAGAGATTATGTAAAGGTGCAAATTTCCAATGATGAATGTCATTATATTGTATACCTAAAGTGTACCAATAAAACGAATTTTTTAAAAAGGACATTGTGTAGCAGGCCTGGGTGAAAGTTCTGCATACACAAAAACAAATGACATAGTGAAATGCAATCAAGCATGAGAGTACATCAATTGGAAACTCAGAGCAAAGTGTGGTGGCACACACCTGTAATTCCAGCACTTAGAGGCTGAGGCAGGGGGATTACTGTTAGTTTGAGGCCAGCCTGGGCTACATAGTGAGTTCAAGGTCAGCCTGAACTACATAGTGAGACCATGTCTCAAAAAATTAAGTCAAAGCTTAAAGGAGCTAAAATGTTTTATTTATATGCAGGACTTTGTGTAAACCATAAAGAAAAAGTGCATCAAATGTTTATCTGATGAAAACCCAGGATTGGGTAAATATCTGGAAAATTTCTGACCTTAACTTGGTCACTACCTTGCCTACATTAATTCCAAGACCATTTATCTTTAAAAACTAAATTCAATTCATTGTTTATATTCTTATTTAATTTATGTGATGATTAACTTTATGTGTCTACTTTCCTAGTCTATGGTGATCAGATATGTGGTGAAACATTATTCTGCATCCATAATGCACCTAATCCAATCAATTGACAGACTGAATAGAACAAATGTCTGACCTGACTTAGGTGAGAGCTGTAAAGTTGACAACATGAGGGAGTGAGAAAGAACAAAATGCTCATGTGTGCCTATCAGTGTATGCCGAGAACCTGGATCCTTCAGGTCCTACTCCCAAGAAGAGAATGAATACAAAAACAGATGTGCCATGTTACGTGTGGCACAACAGACACATGGGTACCTATTAGAGTTGTTTCTCACAAGCACTGGTTCCCTCAAGGCTCACAGAGAGGAGAGGGAGGAAGAGAAGCAGGAGGACATGGAGGAGGAGGAGGTCTATGCCACATCTATGTCAGTGGGAACTCTCATGGCTTTCAGGTTTCATTTATAGCACCAACTCTTCCCTAGGTCTCTACTCTGATGGCCTTCAATGTGAACTGCCACATCAGCTCTTTCTGAAGTCTGTAGCCAGAAGACATTGAGACATTAGTTGTAGAGTTTGGATGTGCCAGTCTTCATAAACATGTGAGCCAATTTTTTTTTTTTTCCTTTGGGTACTGGGGATCAAACTCAGGTCTTTGTGCTTGTGCAGCAGGCAGCAAAACCACTGAGCTAAATCCCTGGCCCCAGTGTGAGCCAATTCTTTATGATAACTTCATCTATATTATTTTCATGTCCATTGATTTTCTTTCTCTGGAGAGATTTAGTACAATTTAGAACCATATGTTAATTCCAGAATTCTACCTATTACTTTATATATCACTGTTATTTTAAATTATTAGTGACTATATACTGATAATATGTAGTATCAGTAAAAATATGAATTTATGTATCACTTTTAAAAGTTCAAAGTTCTTAATATATGCAATTAATACTTCATGTATTACAATATGGGCTGATAAAGGAGTTAGGAGATATAAAAGGAGAAGCCTTTCATTGCAGCCATAAAGATAGATTTTCATATTTAAAATCTGAGTCCACTGTCTCTGACTTCTGAATCACTGCTTTGCCTGTATCACTGTATTTCACCTGAAATTAACTCCAGTGGAGAAGTCAGCTGTAAATTATTTATTTTGGAAAGAAAGACTATCCTATTTCATCCTGGAGGCAATTTTAACTATTTTTAGGGAAATGTTTGAGGAAAATAGCATTCCTCAAGTGATATTTCCTTAAAATTAAATGTACCTCTCAACATGTGCCAGAATCTCTTTAATAGAAGTCTATTTAGTATATTAATGAGCAATTTAATTATGCAATTTTAATTCTTTTGAACTGTGAGTACCTTATTACCTATGTCCATATTAATGGTTTTCTTCCCTGTGATGATCTACTTATGGACCATTTAAATTTAAGGTTATACAATGTATTTTAATATGTCATTAGTGTAGAGGTTCTAAGGTTTTTAATAACAGATTAATTACACAGCTGTAGCAGTTAACCTTCGAATTGCTTTTCAAAGACTTTCTACATGAATGACTACATAATAATCATTTTTGGATGATGTTGCATTCATTTCCTTGGAACCAGTAAAACAATAGTTTATCTGTATAGTTACAGAAGCAATTATTTCCATCAAAGAATTCATAGAGTGATCAAACAGTAGACATGGAATTGTATTAGTAGCTTCCAACCAGTTATTGATAGTGAGACAGTTAAATTAGAACTGTCCATGTTCTTCTGAAATTTCCATCACTTTTTAATGTTTTATAATTTTTTTAGGTTATATTTAACTGAAGTAATGGGTATAAAACATAAATAACACAAATAAATATGTTGATAGTTTATATCTTCATCTTGAGATACTATAGGTTATATAGATATTTTATCCAATTACTTTAATGATTTCATATAAATATACAATTAAATTTATCTGTAATTGGTTTGCCCATTAACAGTGTAGGCATTAAAATTGTGTCTTTAGTTTAATACTGAGTCAGAGAAGTTAGCCTGGATATAACTCAAATTTTAAGAGTTTCAATAACATATTTTACCAGATACTCTTTATCATTATATCACTTGTACACTGATATTAGATATTAAATATAATCTCCTCATAAAAGTGTTAGACCTGTCACAACGTGTGATGCTAGAAACCATATATCAGTTCAGAATTCTTCCACTTCCTTAATTGTGCAACATTAATAATCATTTTTATTAATATAGAAATGTATTTAATTTACTCTCTGTGATACAAAAATTTCCCAGGACATTTATGTGTAAAATTATTTCAATTTTAACAAATGCCACTCAGTAAGAAACCTGAATTTATTATTTATATTCTAATAAAATGCCCAGACACTTAGGTGTAGGAAATAGGTTAGCCTTAGTTCTGTTACAAGGTGTAACTTTTTTTATTCATTAATTTTATTGGTACATTTTAGGTATCCAACATGATGACATCCATCATTGGGAATTTGCATCTTTACATGATGTATCTTGGTTCTTATTTTTTCCCATTCCACTGCCCTCCCGTCAACCTCTCCAACCCTCCCTATTTACAAAGACTTCGTTTCCATTTTTTCCTTTTCTCATATTTATTCCTTTCCCTTCTTTCCTTTCCCCTACCCCCCCCACTTCCCCTTCTATTCTCTCCATTACTCTCCTATAAATGAAAGAATATAAAAAGGAGCTCTTCAAATTTCTCACCTTTTCTCCCTCTCAATAATCAGAAAAATCTTTCTCATTTCCTCTTATTATTTAATTTCTTCTACATTAACCTGTAATATTTTGATTTTTTTTTCATTATTAACCAATGAAGAGAAAGTCATCATCCTGAAAATGGGTTAGGCAAAAATTTCAGGTGTTTATTTACTCATTTATTTATTTAATAATTACTTGTTCAACAAATATTTTCCTGCAGTGTCTGTCTTTTTTGCAAGAACCTTTTTGATTTACGTCTTATACTCTGAGTAAACACTTTTAATAAAAAATACAGAATGCATTAATTAATGTTATTCTCTTATTATTTTGTTATGAAATTCTGTTTTAATTTTAATTTGAAATTCAGTTATATTTCATAAAGTAGAAAATTGAAGAAGGTAAACATACAGTGAGGCTTAAAATAATAAGTAGGCAACTTAAATTCAAGTTAAACAATCTGAATCTAAACACCAAACATTCTTCTTGCAATCAAAATTACTTTACCTTACCTGGACAGGATGGTGCCTGCCTGTAATCCCACGACTGGGAAGGCTGAGGCTGCAATATCACCATGACTTTGAGGCCAGCTTTGGCTATATAGGGAGTTCAGAGTCAACCTTGACTACATAGAGACACCCTGCCTTTAAATAAACAAATAGCCAAATTAAAAAAAAAAATTTCCTTCTCCAACCAGACTCCTTCTTCTTTTATTCAGGAATTTCATATTTGTCAGCTATATGTTGAAAATTGTCACTTGTCTTGTTCCTAATAGTCCATAACATCACCTGTCTAATTACTTTATTATCTAAGTTGCTACCAAAGAAAGATATGTGTTTACAGGTTTATTACCCTTTTATTAAAATTTTCTCTTCTGCAGAATAAACTAAATATATACAGATATGGTGTGGTATTCATGTACAAGTTTGTGTGCTGTGTGAAGTAGTGGAGGTTCTGATGCCATAATTTCATCACACACACACACACAAACACACACACACTCTGAAAAATTAAGAGATATAGCTAGAGGATTTATAACAAATTACTAAAAAATGTATGCAAATATTATTGAAAAATGGTAGTTTTCCGTTTTAAATCAAGAAAATTTTAAATGTAAAATTCTCACTGAAAAACCATTTATTCACTTAACAAGATTTTATTTTAATATGTAAAATTAGAACACTTATTGATGTGTATATTCTTATACACATTATGTGTATGGCCACCTTTAAAGTAAATGATAATTTAAATGTTAGCACACTTATTTCATTCATTGTGTACATTGCAAACACGTTTTTCAATTATGAGACATAAAAACTAAAATAAACTCTAAAATTTACAAATAATTTATAATTTAGTTCATTAAAATATAGATCATATTCTTTAAAAGAAGCTCTTGTAGGGTGAAATTGTCTCTTTAGTTTTTCCCTATATTTTGAAAAAAAGGTGAATATTAAGCAGTGACAATTTTCATCAAGAAAATTTATGTAAGACTATCTACAACTATTTATACATTCTGAAATGATTGTGATAAAATATGTGTTTGTCATCATGAGGCTATAAATGGGTTTAATATCTGTGAAAAATTACCACCTGATTCTGACTTAATCAAATTACCTATTATGTTTTTTCTTGTAAATTATTCTCAGCTTTAAATTGCACATTTAACCAGTAATAGAAGTATGTCAAATTTTTTCCAATGAAGAGCATCATGTAAAACATAGAAGTATTTTTCCTATCTCTCTGTCTCTCTGTCTGCCTCTCTCTCTCTCTCCTCTCTCTCTGTCTTATGTGTGTGATCATTGGTCACATTAAGAACACATTATTTAACAATACAGAAGAACCTCCAGTAAGTTAAGCCAGAGGAATGGTATGTTAAAATTAGCTTCATATTATTAACACTTTTTTCTTCTTCTCCTTCTTCCTCAGAACATGGCTTTTCCTAGGCTTGTCATGAATTTTCAAATAAGTATTCTGCTTTGTCAGCCCCTCTGACTGACAGAGGCTAAGAATAAATCCATTCAATTTGCCTTATGCAGCATTTACTTAAGGATACTATCAATAGGACCTCAAGTTGCAGAATAAGGCCAATTTGCAGTATTAACCTCAGTCATGTCCCTAGGGCCTCAGACTCAGGTCCTGAGTTAGCCCCAGGAGAGGCCAGTAGGCCTGATTTTACACAGCCAGGATGGAGGATACAACCAGTCTTTTACCCATTGCAGCCTATCAAGAGAACTTAGAATGACCTACTTAGACTCAGTGTCTGCACCAATAAATAAAGGTGGCAACTGAGGCCAGAAGGCAATCTTGTCCCTAATAGAGAAGAGCCCATGTCTTAGTCCCACTTACATGTGAACAAGTAAAGCAAAGTGATGCAGATTACTCCACTACAGGATATGTTTCAATTCTATTCGAATTAACACTACGTTCGCTTGTTTAAACCTCATGGGCAATGTCACCAAGTATCTTTCATTTCCATACTCAGCATAAACCAGGCCTATACTACAATCAAGAGGAATATATGCAATTGTATTGGTCAGAGAACATGTTTGCTCCACCACAATGATTGTGAAATTCACATTTGGGAATAGTCACTGCTGTGTCACACATAACTGAATGGCTCTGACATTGTTCACATGAATTATTCTATTGTCACAGGATGTGGATAGAAATGGCTGACCTAATGGAAGGTCAGATTGCAAGTTACAACTAATACTTTACCCCCAAAACTGCTTGTTTTTCCATTGATTCTAAATGACAACAATAACCTGCTATTTTCCTATTTTATGTTCCTTCTGTACATTAAGTCTTCCATTCCTGGTGTAAGAATCACTAATATCTGCATAGCAAAAAAAATCAGTGTGTTTCATAGTGGCAGCTATACCTTCACATTTTCTCCAGTAATTGGCTTTTGACTCCAGACCTTGCCACTAAGGCAGGACAGCACATTTTACAAAATTCTTGGAGACTTGTGGTGTTTCCCTCTTTGGCCTCTATTGGCAACTGTGGTTGGACCCATAAAGCAAAGTTTCCACTTATATGGATATTTTCTGTATGATAGCTGACCATGTTGATACCTTAAGAGAGTCCAGATGACTTTAACTAGAATTAAACTCTATTACCTCTTTTGGCTGACCTCTCTTAGAGGGTGCACCTCCAGACTTGTCTCAGTTTTTTTGTGTGTCTCAGTTTTCTGTTAGATGAAAAAACAGATCACCATAGTCAAGAATGACCATGGCAAAAATCTTTAAATTTACCTTTGCAACAACTCTGTACTCTAATAATTAGCCAGTAAATGCCCAAAATAAGTCTCCCCACTCTGTATATAGTAGCTTTTAGTAATCGACTTGCTTTACTAAATTGTGCGGGTAAGAGGAAATGATGGAGCTACCATTAGACATCATTTTGAGGTGATGTTTAAGGAAGGGTACTGGAGCTCAATGCTCCCACATACTTGCAGAGTAAGAGGTTGACATTATCAGTGACTGCTGACCCATTGTTGTGCAGTATTTGGCACAAAAGGCTTATCATGCAAGACTGTAGATGGTCTTGAAATGATCAATTCGAAAGAAATGTGTATTTTAAATTTCAGTTAAGAAAGAATACTCAGGTAACAAATGCTTTGCTAACCCAAAGAATTAGAGAACATGACTGTTCATAAAATGTGAAAAGCTTACTACACTGAAATACCCATTGACTTATGGTGCCTTTTCTGATATCATTCACTGTTTTAGCTTTGGGAGGTTTTTAAATGAAAAATGGGAAAATTGTGTTGGAATAATGAGGCTCCATAGAGCACAGATATAGATGGTTCCTACTTATGAAGGTAAACTAGTTTCTGAATGTCATAGCGGTAAAGGGTAGAGAAAAGAGGAACAAGGCTTTAAACTTGTATGTCTGAATCATCTTTCTAATTATGGAAGCCTGAAAAGAGATATTTTATTTTATTGGTTAGTAAACGTGCATTATACAAAGAAGTAGAATTTTTTACACTCACTTCAGAATCAAGGTAGGTTTTTAAAATTCAAATGGGGCTGGGATTTAGCTCAGTGTTTCTGGCCCCTGTCTTGCAAGCACAAGGTCCCAAGTTCAATCTCTGGTACCAAATAAATAAATAAATAAATATAAATAAATTAAATTCAAATGGTCAAGTACATTTTATTTATTCTCTTTTATTGTTCTTTGCTCTTCAGGCAAGGGTGAAAGTGATTCAGATTTACTGTACATATTTAATTATAGTATAATTAAATTATTAAATAAAATATATCAAAGTTCAGCAGGGAAACAGAGGAACCCTGTTAAATGTTATCTATTGGAGCTAAGTAAAGTGTTTGGAAAGAATAATTACTATAAAATTAATGTAATGAATAAATTTCAGCTAAACAGAAGTGCAATTGTAAGAGCAGAAATTAAACTTTGTGATGTAGAGATAAACAGTCCCCAATTTAAGATGGTTCTACTTACAGTTTTCATCCTCATGATGATGCAAAAGCAATAGGTATTCAGTGGAAACTCATAGATCAAATTTTGAATTTTGATCCTTTTCTTGTCTCTAATGCACTACAATACCATGCTGGGCAATGGTAGCAAGCCGTGGCTTCCTGTCAACTGGAGGATCACAGAATAAATAAACTTAATGTGCCATATTGCTAGTGTGTTCTGGATATACATTTCTGGATAACAAGTTGCATTAGATCTTCAACAGCTTATCATAAAATAAGCCCTGTGATAGATGACATTGCCTCATGGTAGGCTAATGAATTTTTCTTAACACTTTTAGTGCCCAGTATGATGTTCAGTAGATTAGGTCTATTAAATGAATTTTAACTTGGGATATTTTTGATTTACTATTGTTTTTCTTCTCTGTTTTTAATTCAGTACTACAGGGCTTATGAAATGGCTTATACAGGACAAGATATCTTAATATCTGAATTACATTTTTAATATGTTTAATATCTTAATACAGGGTAAGAAAGCTCCCTCATCCCATCCAACCTTCCATAAGGTTTTCTTAGCACTAGATGGCATCTCTTCTCCATATTAATAAACATAACTAAGTTAATTTCCTTAAAATGTCAAGTAAAATGTTATAAATTGAAATTACTTACAAATTAAATTATAAAGAATTGATTTCCTTATAGAAGTTTTCTCCATATCTAAGAACCTTGAATATTCATTTATTTAATGACCATCTTTATTTTCAGTACTAGGAATTGAACTTAAATAACCATCCTGACCCTTATTAGAATTCTAATTTCTCTTTGAGTGTGCAGTGTATATTTTCTTTTTAAAGAACTACATTTTATTGTAATCAGTAATAGTATCTTAATTTTTATGCATTCTATTTATTATTATTTTTCTAGAGTGTTTTATTCTACATAGTTTTAGTAAAGTAAACTGACTGAATATTATTGGCTTTAATACCTTATTATTTGACTTTAATTTATTTGATTCTAAACTGCAGTTTCATCTTTTACTGGGAGTAGGATATTGGGGATGGATACCAAGGCCTTGCAATTTGGTCTTCAGTGAGCTATAATCTCAGCCTCTGTTGCATTTTTCAGTGTATATTTTCATTCATCCTTATTTTTTCTTCATATCAAGTCCAGTAAAATTAGACAATAATTGGGTGAGCTTTAGGGACAAGCTCTTTCTACTTATTTTTTTACTTCTTTTCTATATTGAGCACTTAACATGAGATCTCTTGCAACAAAGTATTGAATGTAAAATATTCAGCAGAGCACTTAAACTCCTTCACCTTGCTTCACTGAGACTTTATTCTTGTCAAACAGTACCTGTCTTGTCACTACACCCAGGCCTAACGACCACCACCCAACCTAAATTTCTATGAGTTTGTCTGTTTAAGGTACATCGTAAGAAGGGAAATCACACACCATTTGTCTTTATAGGTCTGGCTTATTTCACTGAGCATAACAGTGTTGTCAAGGTTCACACTTTTACATATTGCAGAATTTCCTTCTTTCTAAGGTGAAATAGCATTCCATTGTGTGCATGTACCATATGTTCTGTCTTGTGTCAATTATTTTTACTCAAAAGTAAAAATAGAAAAAAAAACATGTAGTGTGTGAATAATAATACATAAATGATGGGGTTAACATTTGGTACCAATCATAAAGCAATTTGACATTATCTTTCAAGTTGAGCGTTATTCCATGAGGAGTAATTATATTCCTAAGCATATAAGAAAATAATTTAATACAATAGGGGATTTGTAAGAGGCCACTTATAGAAGTACTGTTTTGTAAAAATAAAAACAAGAGAACATCTTAAATATTTTCCACTTTGAGAAGAATAAAAAATTTGGTCATGGAATATTTACATTCTGGAATATTATATTTTTGTTAAAATAAATAAAACAGCTACATGCACAGTATGGATAAATAAGTAATGAAATAGATTATAAGTAAGAAGAGAACAAAAGATTGTATACAACATGGTGCCATTTTATATAGCTCAAAGTGTAGCAAACCTAAACAGTATTTTTGATATAACTTAAATATGACAAAATTATTTTTTTTAAAAAGGCAAAGAAATGGCAATCACTAAAGTAAAAATAATTAGAGTGAGAAAGCAGGATTTGTAATAAAATAGATGTTATTTTTTTATTAACCATGCATGTTTTGATACTGACAGTAATATATTAAAGAGGTGTTAGTAACAAATAAAATGCACACATATATTTCAATACATTTAGTGTGAAATAGTGTAATAAAATGATAGGTGTAAAGAAAGTAAAAATAATGTATACATTCACTCTCTTGCATTGCACCTGTTTACTTCTTCTTAACACCAGTTACACAATTCAGGCAAGAGAAAGGTCGAGGCTTTGAGAAGATGCAAAAATTGAAAATTTAACCTTGGGAAAATAATCTTCACATCAAGCTTTTAAAAGTTGTTATGGCAGTAATCAGTTATTTTCACCTGACCTCGAAGCAATCATGGAGCTAAAGTCTCATGATGGAGAGGCCCAAAACTTGCATAAAATCTTTCCTTGGCAAATGCAAGATAGTTTCCTTGAAAGCTACAGCCTTTAGTAGCCAGCTCTAAGGTATTAGAGGCACAGTTTCCCAGAAAGAAATCACTCTGTAGTTTTTCCTAGAAAGTGAAGTATCCCCTGTGCCTGTGTTAAACACGTGCTATAGTCCTGCAGAGTGAGAAAGCTGGGGAGAGCTGTGAGGCTGTATTCTCCGTGCTCCTGGTCCTGGGTCTCCATTGTCCATGCTTGCTGAGAAGCAGTTCAGGAAACCATGCCACAGCCACGACTTTTCAGAAAGATGTGTGCCATTAGCTCTTCCTCATATGTGGCAGCTAGGAAAAAAAAGCAATGTGGAACTGAATGTAGATTAGTGATTATTAGATATTGGGAAGCAGGGATCAGATAATGGTTTGGATTTGGTCAGTGCTCACTGCATGCATGTATTGAAGTAGCACACCAAACCCAATTAATTTGTATAAGTAGCACACATTAAGTAACCCATGAAATTCTTTTTATTAGTACATATGTGTAGTACATAATGTTAGAGTCCTGTGGGGAATGGGTACATGTACATAACACATCTTAATTCCTTTTTGGCATTCCTTACCCACTCCCTCCCCACCTCCTCAATCTTTTGATTCCTTCCCACTTTTAGAAGGATAATATACCTTTCTATTTCCTATCATCTATTTTTTTATTTCACTCTATTTAAAAGTTTAACATACAGGAGAGACACCCATGTGGACTGCAGTTTATATTTTCTTTTTACTACAGGGGCTTTCAACCATTTCTATCATCTGTTTTGTTGACTGTGTACTAGGATTTATCACAGTGCAATTATTTTGCTTTCTAATGGGTTTAGAACACAAATCCTCTACCCCTTTTTAATCTACTCTTATTTTGTTGCATTTATCACATTTTAGAATCTTATTAGAACTTAATTCTAATGTTATTGGAACTCAACTTTAATATAAATTTTCTTGTATTTTCCTTTAAAAAATTATTTCTTTTTCTCCTACTAAAAAGTATGTTGTCTATTTTCCTAAACAAAACATGGCCTTTGATGCAGAGAGCTTACTCAATATGCATCTATTGAAGTAATATACAGCTGTCAACAGAAAGGAAAGGGACTATAAAAATTAGAAAAAATGAAAGCCAGGTCATGCCTGATTGCTTTGAGAATTTAACAAAATTATTCTCTCTTATTTGAGGTGTTTTGTTTTGGTTGTTTGTGTGTGTGTGTGTGTGTATACCTTTGGGTGTGGTACCGGGAATTGATCCCAGGGCCTTCATGTTTCTTATATTTTATTTTTTAAGACAGGGCTTTGATAGATCACTAAGTAGCCTGTGCAGGGCAAGAACTTTTGAACTTCCTGCCTCAGCCTCCCAGTATGATTCTCTTTATCATATAAATGAAATGCATCAAAACAGAAATAGTTTATTTATAATAATAACAAATGCTATAATAAAAAATCCCTACATTGATCACAAAAGTGAATGTGACTTTGGCATCTGAAACACAGTAAACATTAATTTTTAATAAACAATTTGCTTATATGGCCCCAGGCAGGTCTTGTAGAAACATTAACAGATTTTCTCTCCAGAAATTTATGAATGGATAAAATAGAAATCATTCAAGCACACAGAAATAATATATTTATTGAGGCCTGGTCATGTGCCAGAATGACATTAAATGATAAGAAAAAGATAAATGATCAAGCAGTAAGGCCAAGTCTTACATTTACAAACTTACAGTATTAAAATGAAGCGAGTTACTAACAAAATATTCATGTAAATACATGTAAAATTATCACTATAATAGGTGCTTCAAAATATAACTACACATTTTGTGAGAATATAATATACTATGATAGGTATGGAGTAAGGCTGAACCATATCTGGTATTGTTTAATATTGAATATAGATTTTACCTAGTTATAGTTATATTTTAAGTATAAATATTTAATATATGAAAAAACCCAAAATATGTCAGTCCATGTCTTTTAAACTCATGTTTGATATTCAAATTTTACCTAAGCATAAAAATTTGATAGGACAATATATCAATCAACTAAATATTGAGATGACCCAATAACATATTTGAATATTCTAGACTTTTTTCTTTTAAGAAATTTAATAATGAAACTTTTTCAAAATATCATGAAGAATGTGGCTCCTCATCCCTGGCTATGGAGTACTGATGTCCACCTCAACACCCATCTTCCAGTGACACAGGAAATGACTACTTGCACAAAGTGTAAACTTTCCTGGTGAAAGTATAACGCATAATAAAAATCAGTCAGACATTTTGCAAAACAGGCATGTAGAAATCAAATCCTTTTTTTATCACATTCATTTATCTCATATAATATCTAAATAAGAAAATTTCTTTTTTATTTACAGAGAAAACATGAGGCTTTTGAATTATTTAATGCATATAATTAAAGTCATTAGAGTAACTATTGCTATTAACTACATTATAAATATTTCAAGAATGAGCTTCTAAGGTTGGGGATTTAGCTCAGTGGCACGGTGCCCGCCTTGCAAGTGCAAGGTCCTGAGTTCAATCCCTGGTACCAAAAAAAAAAAAAAAAAAAAAAAGAATGAACTTCTATAAAGTAAGCTGAAGACCAGAATAAATCTTTGGCCATTCAAATTATAAGTACATCTATCTTTTCTCATTACTTTAGACACATTTGTATTATTATTAATATTGTATACTATGATATATAATCCAGCTCTGAAGTCTAATTAGATAAGAGAGGTGCTCACTGTAAAACATTTCTGGGGAAAATATAGAAAATTTGTACCACAATGCAGGCTTGAGACTTTGTTCTTTTGCAAAATAGTGTATGCTGTAATAAAAGTGATATAATTTTACTTGGTGTTTCTAAATGAATGTAAAAAATTATTAGTTTTAAATTATAATTTAAAAGTTATAATATACTGCTGCATATTTAATATTTAAGTCGAGTTTTCACTGTTTTAGAACAATGCAGCAATTTATGGTCAGTGTGAACCTATAAAGGGTTATTTTAAGGCATCATTACTAATTATTCTATTCTATGCTTCTTCACATTATTTAATCAGCTAGTAACTACAGCAGCACAATGTCCCTTATTACTGAAAGCTGTCTTGCTTTTAATGTAAATGGTTGCTACAAAATCAATGCCTCTTACTTTCAATTAAATGAATTAATGGATTTTGGCACTGGAAAAAATTGAAATGTATTACTTAAAAACTTCTCAGAGTCCTATTTCAATATTGAATTATCTGATGTGCAATGACCAGAGAGAAAGTTCGAGGAGATGGTCCAGATAGTAAAATGGGACATAAAAAAATTATGTAACTTCTGTCATCTTCCAGCTCATGTTTCTTCTAGAGGTCAGTATAGACTGAACACTGATAAAAGTAGAAATTATTTTAACTAACTGTGAGTCATAGGATTTATCATAGACTTTAAAGAGGGTAATCAGTAACAAAAAAACAAACAAAAACAGAGGATAATCAGAAATCCACAAAACTTCTAATACCTTATTGTTCTTCGTCTGATTTTATAAGTGAATTAGGATATTTATTCTGAGATGATGTTGATGAAACCTACACATCGCAGATATGATTGAAACATATGTATTTATATTTAAAATTATCCTCCCTGTGGAAGGCTATTACTAGCTCTTCCTGCTGGAAACATCTGTTGGCTATACTTATAATATTTCTGTTGATCTTATTGTTTGACCCATGTATACTTAACTGTCTTTCTGGCCTTGTCTCCTCCAGAATCAAAACTATACCCCTACCCATGATGGAGAAGTGTGATGCCTGAGGACCTTTAGTTTGAACTTCTGAAGAGTATCCCTGACTGCCAACCACAACTACTACCCCCTTCAGCCTGAAGTAGCTTGAGCAGTCATCGCACCTTGCCCCCCCCCCATGGCAGTTCAGGATACTTCTTTAGAGGGGGGACTATTATAGATAGATGAGCTAGGTAGAAATATTATAGGCAATCAGATGGGGCTAAGTCCAGGACAAAGGTGAAACAAACCACATCACCACATCAACTAGACTTCCTGCCTGTATGTACAGAAAGGGACAGACCAACCTAAACCAAGGGGATTTGCTGGAAGGTTACTGGGGGCTCTTGGTATTGTAGATGGCTAAGTTAGTTATAGATATTACAGTCAGCTATACAGGGATGTGCCTTCAGGACAGAGGACAACTGTGGCCCAAGGCATATTCACTGAAGGCCAGAATTGTAAAAGGAGACAAACTACACACCCTTGTGCTTCCTCTGGGGATAAATAGCAGTGACTGATATTCTAAATAGGTATCAATCACCTGGGGGGGGGGCGGTCAAGGTTTTAACCCAGCCTTTCCAGGAAATATCCCTGACCCCCACCCTTACTGAAAATCCTTGTAGGCTTGCTACGTGACTTGCTTCCCAAATGGACCACCATTACCTAAATGACTATACTTATAACCTTATTGGATGTTCATGGCTGTGGCCCACATTGTACCCATGTGGGTTTCACCCTATAAAACTTCTCTGTAAAGTGAGGTCATTGGCTACTCACTCAGGACCCCTCCTGCTCTTCAGGAGCTTCCCTATCAATAAATATCTTCCTGCTTAAAAAAAATTATTATACTAAAAGACACATTGCCATTATTTCCACTCAAAATACTTCCCTGTTTCAACCCATTCTCTGCAAAGCAATCCAGTCCAATGAGACTTGAAGGATTTTTTTCCAGCGACAATGCCCTCATGACCCTAGCACTTTCCACCAGGCTCCACTGGTTAAAGATTCTGATATCTCAACAATTCCACACTGGAGAGCATTGGAGGGAACTTTGGAGGGAAAACCAGATCTAAACCATAGTACCTGCACTGTGCTCTCCTTTAATATACATGTAAATATCTGTGTTTAACTTCTCTAGGTGCCTCATGTAAGTGGAATCAGTAAATGGCAACATATAGCATTTGAATTTTTGTTACATACGTACTTCACTTAACATGTCCTCAGGTTATCTCCATGTTATAGCATCTGTCAGAATTATTTTTTTAAGGCTAACATTCCACATATTGACACATTTTCTTATGCACAAATAGACAACATTTACTCATGCATTGATGGATGTTCAAGTTGCTTCCACATTTTGGCTACTGTCAATAAAATATTAGGGGCAGAGATAGTACATTATTTTGGATATATACCTAGATATGGAATTCGTGGATCATATGATAGTTGTTTCAGAGGTTCTTAATTCTGTACTTTGGAAACAACTGAGGAGTATAGGTAAAAGAGCCGAAAATCAAGACCAGACCAGAACCAAAACAAGCCTTTATTGTAGGGACGATCTGCTGGGCTGTCTCCAAACAAAGGAGAGAGCAATATGACCAGGACAGGGAGCGCTTCTGATAGGAACTTGAGTGGGGCTTGTAGGAGCTGGGGTGGGGTTGAGTGATGTAGTGGCTAGGGATTGGAGGAGCTTGTGACATCACTAGTTGCTAGGAGGTAGCAAGTATCAGGTTATTCTTTTAGTGGGAACAGGGTCATGTTGGGAAGACAAAGGTTGTCTTTTGGTGGATGAAGCCATATTTTTAAGTGAGAAGCAGGATATTATGGGAAGGAGAAGGCTGCCATTTAATGTAGCAGCCATTTTAAGGTGAGGGAAATCTAACAAAGAGCATTTAGAAGACTCATTCTAACACCACCCGCCGAGATTCTGATTTAATTTGCTTGGAATAATGCCTAATATCAAGAGATCTCCAGAAGAGTCTAGTGTGCAGCAGAGCTGAGAACCACATGCTTAAATTCTATGTTGTGGAAATTCACAGCACAGTCACCTCCTATCTTCATGATGACTTCTCAGGCAGGGGTCACTGGTCCTGGGCTCTACAGTAAGCTCTTCACAGCTGGTCTTTGCTGTCCTAGTGTGGTGGGGTAGGGGTGGTGTCCAGCTCTTCTGGTGCCTGGTAGCTGTCTGCAAGGTTTACTGTGGGGTTCACTCCTGGGGGTCCAGGAAGCCTTACAAGATAGACAGGTGTGCTGCCTCCCATAGAAGAGGGAGCTCTATAGTTGTCGATGGTGGCCCTATGTGAAAGTTGGGTATATGACTGTGCCTGGGGAGGCTGCAGTGCCTGAGAGACCAGGAAGGCGATGTGAAGAGACTCAGCTCCACTACTGAGCATGCGCAGTGGTTTCTCCACAGCTGGTCCCCTTGGGAAGCTTCCTTGGGATGAATTGTCTCCTCTTGCCCTCCAAAATATTAAAATTATTCTTTTTTTAACTACTATTTGGTTGCAAATCACACACCTCTAATAACTAAGGCTCTCTAGAACTTGATGGTGAACATAGAAATAAGAAAGTAAAAGTTTCCTCACTTATCGCACTCCATAAAAAAGTTCTGATAAATATTATATACCTAACTACTGTTATTTTAAAATATATTCATTTTTATTTTTGATTATCACTTAATAATTGCATATATTTATAAAGTATGAAATTTTCTCCCAATGTTGAAAGATAGGAGAGTTAATATCTTTCAGCCATAATATCTTGTTAATAGCTTATTGTTTAAAAAAAAGCATTAAGTATAAATGAAGCCTGGAAATGTTATGGCTAGTGTTTAAACAGTCATGATATATTGATTTCTGGAAGAGTATGGCATTTGTCAGTGGACTAAGGAATGCAGATCCACCCTGCGCCAAAGTGGCGATGCAAATTGGTGCCATGCAGTTGGCTGATGGCTTGGATAGAACAGTAAGGCAGGGGAAAGAGAAATTTACTCACTCTCTTTTTAATCTGGTATCCTCTTCTTCCCCTGGTCTTTGGCATCACAATTTATGGGAACAGCACAAGGAGAATCACAGCATTTCAGGCTTTCACATTCAGACTGAAAGTTGAACCATCAGCTGCCTGCTACTGAGGCTTTGGAATCACAGTAACATAGGTAACAATTGTGAAAAAGTTTAAAATATTGAAAACATTATCAAAATGTGACAGACACAATGTGAACTTAATATATTGGAAATGGGGTACTGATAGACTTGATCAACAATGCAGAGCTGTTACTAACCTTAAAATTGTAAAAAGTGCAATAACTGTGAAACATTATAAAGTGCAAAAAATGAAAGATGCCTTTAAATATCCTTCATTTATCTACTCCTAAGTCTGCATTTATATCCATCTTACTGTTTCTGTTTCTTTCAAGAGTTGTGCCTAATATATACAGTCACATCAATACTTGAAAAGGTACATTTGAGGAAAATTAATTACAAAAGAGAAAATTTTAAATTGTTTATAAAGTTACACAGGGAAATTCTACAATAAAATGTAC
>NW_004624867.1:3107244-3128696 GCF_000247695.1 Heterocephalus glaber
ACATTATAAATTATACATATATAAATATATGCAACACATTCCTTGTCCACTCTATCATTTCTGTTTTGGCTTAATTACTGTATTAACCACTAGACAACTGAAGTCATTTTCTGGCCAGCTATGACCCAGACCAAAAGATAGTACAAAAGATAATGCACTAGATCAAAATTCTAATCAGACTTTTTGATTCCTAAAGTTTTTCACTTTTTTAATAACTATTTTCTCATTGATTTTGAGGTGCTAGCAAAAACACATTGCCCCTGTATGTTAAGGAATATAAGGGAAGGTGGAGGAGGAAAAGGGGAGGAGAAAGAGGAAGAAGAGGAAGAAGGATGCTAAGTGGATAGATGAGAAAAGGCCCAATTTGGAAAGTTAGAGAAGGATGCCCTTCCTCAGGGCTGATGTGGCCCCTCACAGGGCACCTTGCTTGGCCCTCCACCACAGCCAACTGGTACTACATGGCCTTGGTTGTAATACCAACTTTTCTTTCTCAACTAACATTCCTGAAGTTGAATTCTTAAATATGTTTTGTCAGAAATGTTAAAACAGCATCACTTCCATTTTCGTGGACTATAATTTTACTGTAAAGATTAACTTTCTCTTCCCTGAAACTTGATGGCTTGATCATCTTCCTACACCACTTCATTCACCATTTCTCTTTTCTGTTTTCATTTTTCCTGTCTCTTACTATATTTTTAATATTAAAAATTAATAGACAAGAATTTTATATCTTTTACTTATTATGTTATCAATTTTAATAAACTTTCCATTTCCAAATTTCTTTTCAGCTTTCAAACACATGCATTTTTTATGTGTTGTGTAAACAAATTCATCAATGGCTTGCCCAGTGGCTATATAGAATCAATCTTCAATGTATTACTTAAATTCTATTCAGCTGGATCTTAGTGGATATGCAGTGTTGCATGTAATGATTTTTAAGCTTGAAAAGGCTTGAATTAAGGCTCTCTCTCAAAACTCATGCATGTATTTAACTACGTGGTGTAATAATTTTATAGAAGAATGTTTTAATGCTGTTATTTTTACTGTTTTTAATATGATACTTGATGTATGATTCATATCTGTCTGAACAGTTACATCTTGAATAATGATTTGTTACTTTCTCTAGAAGTGAGCTTATTATTGATTCAAGACTTCCCAAGAGTGAGATGATGAAAATAAATCAGACATGATTACAATATCTTTCTGAAAAACACCAAACAAACCTTTTACAGTTTAGCACTTCATAAAATCAAATACAAAAATGTACTTCATTTGTGCTTGAGAAGAAGAGGAGTAAGTTCCTAAGATTGGTGTAGATGGCTTTTAAAAGCTTTGATGGAGTCTGTTCAAAGAAATTGTTTTCTTTCTTTTCCTTAAATGTATTATATTAACTCCATTTTGATAATAATGTGAATTTACAAAATTTCTGAAATTTACATTGATTTATTTATCATTAGAATTTTCATTATTAATAATAAATATTATAGCCCTTAACCATTTTTAAAATGTTTGATGTAATTCATATCATTTTATTCTCATAGAATGTATTCTGTAGGTGCAATTAATAATATAATACACATATAGAGATAAAGTTTATACTATTTAATTAAATGGCTGAAGAAATTATATCCAATTAAAAAAGATCCACAAATTAAACGCAGTATAAGATTTTTTTTACTGAAAGTTTGTCTTGTTATCTACTATAGTAAATTTATTCCTTTAAAGCTTCATATTATTGTCTTTGTTAGCATTGTAGTTTGGGTGGTTCATAAGCAACAAACTATTTCTCCCTGCTCTGGAGGCTAGAAATCAAAGTGCTAGAATGGTTAAATTCTGCTCAGGAACCTTTTCATTTTGCAAACTGTGACCTTCTTTTTGTATCTTTGTGTGGCTGAAAAAGGGTGAGGAAGTTCTCTGGCCTCTTCCTATAAGGCACAAATGCCATTCGGTGAGATCTCTACTAACCTTATCTGATTACTCCCCAAGACTTCATTTCCAAATATTATTATATTATGGGTTGGTTTTCAGAAGAATATTAGGTTATATAAATACTCAAACTATAAAATTACTTAGATATAAACAACATAAAAACATTAAAATATTTTCCTTGGGTGATACAAAAGTATTTTTAAAACTAAAAGAAAACTGTTTTACTCTATACTCAATCCTGTGAATGGCAAGAGATGCAACTCAATGTTTCTTCACAGAGTTTAACTTCAATTATTGCATAATTATTCATTCAGCAAGAAACTATATACTATTTTCCAGAATGGTCCTTGCCACAGCAATAACACTATGAAAAGACGAACAATACCCTGAAGTTCATATTAATTCTTCATATTAATTAAGCAACCCAATTTTTTTTCGAAAAAGTGTCATTTATAGTAGAATTAGGCTCATGAACTTCAAAGGGTCCTTAATTAACAGCAAGTAATTTTTCTTGGAAACTTAACTAAATGAGCACAGATCTTAGCAAAGAAAAAATATTTCATTGAAAAGATAATTTGTTGTAGTTTAGTTTTAAATAAGAGAAATCCTTTTATATTGGTGAAGGGTATAAATCTTTGTTTTTTGAACTGCATACCTTATATTACAATAAGCTTTCAGTGAAGTTTATCAGAAATCATTACTGCTACTGAAGTAAAAGTAAGACACATTTACAAATATTAGAAGTCTCAATGTATGGTAAACTTACTGTAAAATAACTCAGTCATTTAATAATGTCATAAAATATCCAGGTTCTTTTCTCTATTGTTTATCAACTAATTTCATAATTATCAAGTAATTTCAAAATTCTACATTTTAGAAATAATATTTGAAAATGGCAAAAGGGAAAAAAGAATGATCCCATGAAGGTTTCACACTTTTATTCTTTTGCCTCATTTATTGTCTGCTTCATATTCCCATGAAAAGCTCAGTCCCTGACAAGCTGACTGGCATCGATGACTGGTGTTAATTAAATCCAGACTCTTCCTCTTGGCCAGCCTGCCCTAAAGCATGTGAGAGTAAGAGATATCTTAATGAAATTTCTATCATGCTCAGAAAAGAAGGGAATTTTATAGTTAAACTGTTTTGAGATCCTCTTACAAGGTCTTCTATAAAGCAATTTATAGGCCTTGCTGCTGATTCACACAGCAGATATATATATAATCTCAGTTAGGGATAACTTCCCTAACTTGGATGTTAGGGAAAATATATAAGAAGTAGTAATCAAAGTGCAAACAGAGCCCAGACTTGGAACTGATTTTTATCAATACAAAATTGGAGAACTTGATGGAAAACGTACATTTAGAATATACTGGCATTTAATTTAATAGAGTTAACTTGGAAATTATAAATCAACATATGCCAAAATATTTTAGAATTCTAAGTAAAATAAAACAGTAAGATATATAACTTTTTCTCTAATTATGTAGGAAAATGTTTAAGATGCTAGTTGTCTGCCACCATGAGAAGATATTTTGTTTGTAAGATACACTGTGTTATTTCTTGTACTCATTGTCTCCTTTAGTACTAATATTTATATAATTCTTGGGATTTTAAATTAATAATCTATAATTTATAATCTCAATTATTTCATTCTTATGGTTGGGCAGCACCACTTAATTATATAGTGTAAAAATTTATTTTTCTCAATATAGACAAATTAGTTACAGGAAAAAATAAGCCTAATTCCCTAGGTTTACAACAGTTATATAGGCAGAAATTGTCCAGAAAACTACCCTTAACCATATTTATTCATATAAAACACATACATATACACACAGCAGACTGTATTATGTAAACTAACTTTATTTAAGCAAATTTGGTTATAAAATATATACATACAATACTCTTAAAATGTTGCTATTAATGAAGATTTTGCCCTAGGTGCTTACTGTTTTAACAGCCTGGGCTTACCTAGTCAGCATAGCGGTACAGTTCCCATGATTTTATGCTATTAAACTATTCATTTACTTTTGTATTCAATTAGGATGCATGTAGAATGGCAAATAACTCCTAGGTACTCTTTGGTATGACATTCACTGTTGTATATCTTGAGCCAATCTTTCATGGAATGTGTAAATTCTAATCCTCAGTTTGTGTAATGTTAGTCTTGTAGGATCTCACTCAGATCTGTTGGCCACACACTCTCTCTTAAGGATTCCTGCCTGTAGCATTTAAACTTTATGTTCTAATATTGACTTTTTCTAGCCATTGGCATATTAACTAATAAAAAATTTATCTAGGTTCTAGTACAAAATTACTCAAAATGTTACTTTACTTAAATTCCTACAGAAACACATATTCACATGATGTGAATTTTTTTATATAGCTTTGACTTGTGATTATGGATGAATCTTTTTCTCCAACATTATACTCACTTTTGAGGCTTTAATTTTTCTAGCACTATTAGTTTCTTTCTAGTTTAGAGGTGCAAATAAATATACTCAGTTATATACTGAGTACCAATCAAATGAACATTTGTGAAAAGATACTCTTAAAGGAAGTCCATTGTCAAAAGTCAATACAGTAAATTTTTTTTTTTTTTTGGTACTGGGGATTGAACTCAGGTCCTTGCGCTTGCAGGTGGTGGAACCACTGAGCTAAATCCCTGGCCCTAAAGTCATTTTTAATATATAATTAGGACAGAAAATATTACACTGCTAGGTGCAGTCCTAATGCTTTCTTATTATTAGAGAACACAAGACTTTTAAAGAAATGAATTGGAGAACCTCAAGCTTCTAGAAAAAGCAGAACAAGTCAAGCCCAAAGCTCACATGAGGGTGAAAATTATAAAAATCAGAGCAAAAATTAATGCAATTGAGACTAAGAAAACAATACAAAAAATCAATGAATCAAAGAGTTCTTTGAAAGATTAAATAAAATTGATGAACTCTTAGCCAACCTTATCAAAAAAAAAAAAAAAGAACTCAAATTCATGAAATAGGAATGAAAAGGATGAAATCACAACAGATCCTGTGGAAATCCAGAAGATCATCAATACCTACTTTGATAACCTGTATTATAATAAGATGGAAAACAGAATAGACTCATAGATACATTTGAATTAACAATGCTGAATCAAAGGGATATTAAAATTCTAAATAACCCAGTATCAGTTAAAGAAATTGAAAGTGTAATTAAAACCTTATCAACAAAGAAAAGCCCAGGTCCTGAAGGCTTCACTGCTGAAATCTACAAGAAATTTAGAGAAGATCTAATGCCAGTTCTCCTCAAAAGCTTTAGTGAAATTGAAAGGGAAGCAATACTCGCAAAATCATTCCTGGAAGCTGTTATGCCAAGCGAGCCAGGAAATCACCAAACACCAGAACAAAGACAGAGTTAAAACTAAAAGGAGTTTATTCACGCGAGTGGACCCCACTCTCTAGAAGTGAATCCCCGAAGCAGGGAACAGTACAGTTTTTTATAGGAAACTCAAACAAAGAAGTTGACAAGAATGTTCACTATCACCACTCCTATTCAACATAGTTTTGAAAATATTAGCCAGAACAATTAGACAAGAGAAAGAACTAAAAGGAAAAAGATAAGAAGAAGTTAAATTATCATTATTTGCAGATGATATGATTCTCTACATAGAAGACCCCAAAGGCTCCACCTAAAAAAAACTTAGATTTAATACCAAATTCAGTAGCATAGCTTTGTGATAGCCAACCTGACTCCATTTGTGTAAAGTCAAGTAATTCTGGGTGGTCGCCTTCCCCTTCCCCCTTGGGAGAGCCCTCAGCTAATGCATAAGAGAGGCCACATCCTATGTGAGTTTGCAACTATGTTATCTTTACTGCCTGTAAACAGGGTGCTCTACACCTGTGTAAGTCTGCAACTATGTTATCTTTATTAATTTATAAACAGAAGACTCCACACCTGTATGATATTTTGTTTTAGTTTAGCTGTGTAAAACTTTCCCTGACCCCCACTAATTTAACAAAGTTCTGCTTCTGTGAAATTCTGCTTGTGCTCCCTTTCTCCCTGAGCCCTCTCCAAATAGAAGAGTCCTTAAAAGGACCTCACAAACTCCCTTTCCTTTGTCCAGAGTTTTTCTGGTGGGAGCAACTCTAAAATGCTAGTTATGATAATAAAGGGCTCTATTTAATTCAGAGTGTGGCACATCACTATAGCTCCAACTCGCCTGGCCCTATAATAGCTAGATACAAAATCAACACTCAAAAATCAATAGCATTCCTATAGAGAAATAACAAACTCACTGAGAAAGAAATTAGAGAAACACCATTTCACAATAGCATCGAATAAAATGAAATACTTAGGAATCAATGTAACAAAGGAAGTAAAGGACCTTTACATTGAAAATTACAGTACTCTGAAAGAAGATCAAAGAGGATATGAGAAAATGGAATGATACCCCTTGCTCTTGGGTAGGAAGAAACAACATAGTGAAAATGGCTATACTCCCAAAATTGTTATTCAGATTTAGAGCAATCCCAATCAAACTACCATTAGCATACCTCACAGAGCTAGGGAAAACATTCCTAAAATTCATTTGGAACCAGAAGAAACCAAGAATAGCAAAAACAATTCTGGGCAACAAAGATAAGGCAGGAGGCATCACAATCCCTGACCTGAAATTAAACTACACAGCTACTGTGATAAAAACAGCATGGTACTGGCAACAAAATGAAAACAAAAACAAAAACGCAGACCTGAAGCTCAATGGAACATACTAGAAGATGCTGAAACAACCCCAAACACACTGTAAACTTATCTTTAATGAAGGTGCCAAACACATTCAGTGGAAGAAAGATAGCCTCTTTAATAAGTGGTGCTATAGAAAAACTGGCTTTCTACATGCTGAAGACTAAAACTAGACCAGTGCCTCACCATACACTAAATTAAAATCAAAACGGGTCAAAGATCTAAATATTAAAGCAAAATCACTAAATTTACTGGAAGAGAGAATAGATAGAACTCTTGAGGACATAGGGGTAGGCAAAGACTTCATCAACAAAACCCAGACCACATGGGAAATAGTACAAAGAATCAACAATTGGCAACTCTCCCTATTAAAAAGCTTTTGGACTCCAAAAGCAATCACCAACAAAGTGAAAAGACAACACAGAGAGAGGGAAAAAATTTTAGTCAGTTGTCCCTCAGACAAAGGACTAGAATTGAAAAAAATCAGACCACCTAAATTTAGTGACTGAATCCAAAAATTGACATCTGAAGTGACACTTCTCAAATGAAGAATTACAAATGGCAAATAAATATATGAAAAAATGTTCAACATCACTGGTCATTTGAGAGATGCAAATTAAAACAACACTGAAATTCTATCACACTCCAGAAAGAATAGCTAATATCAAGAAATCAACCAACAACAAATGCTTTCAGAACTGTGGGGAAAAAGGAATACTTCTTCACTGTTGGTGAGAGTGCAGACTGATAAAACCACTATGGAAATCAGTGTGCAGATTCCTCAGAGAACTAGGATTAGAGGTCCTATTTGACATAGCTGTTCCCCTTCTGGGTACTTCCTGAAAGAAAGAATTAAAAGCATCATACAACGACAATATATGCACACCCATGTTTATAGCAGCATAGTTTGTAATAGTTAAATCTTGGAAACAGCCCAAATGCTCATCAACTGATAAATGGATAAAAAGGATGCATTTTTTTCATACAATGGAGTACTATTCAGCCATAAACAAGGATAAACGAGATATTTATAGCTAAATGGATGCACCTTGAGACTATATTCTTAAGTGAAATAAATTGGACATGCATGTGTAAACATAGCATTGTCTTTGTGGTGTGAGAAAATGAAAGGGTAAATAAGGACCAAAATGTATAATAGATAATGTGAAATAGGAAGAAATTGTTCAAATGAAAGGGGAACCAAGAAGAGAAAACTAGAAAAGAAGGGAAAAAATGGAAACAAAGTTGTTGTAAGTAAGGAGGGGAAGAGGGGTTGAATGGTGAGGAGGGGATTGGGAAAAAATGAGGAATCAAGATATATCATGTACAGGTACAAATTCCCTATGATGAATGTGATCATTATGTATATTTAAATCAAATCAATATAATTAATAAAATACTTTACATCTAAAAAAGAAATGAATTAGAAAAACAGAAAGTTCCCAAGGTAAGCTTTTAAGTTGCATAGCCTTAAAATTAGCATAGTTGTATTGAAATGAAGATAACAGTAAACTTTTGAAGTTTCAATGTCTTTGAAAATTTCTAATATGGACAAATTGTTGTATATCTACTACAGAACTCCAGTATGGGTCTGAGAGAAATAGGCCTTTATTAAAACACAAGCTCTAATTTATTCCTCTAATATTTTTAAAACAAATCACTTTGAGATATCCCAGTCCAGATCATTCCTGTGATTTTTTTTGTTGATATTGTTGTTGGACTTTTACTTTTATTAGTACGTGTTTGCAGTACATAGGCATTGTCTTTATGGTGGGAAGTTGGTACATGTACATGACACATCTTAATTCTTTTTTTATCATCTTCTTTTCCCTGTAAATCAGACACACAAGATTAAATGTTAATCAATTTCTCTTATATCAAAACCCAAAATATAAATAGATTATAAAACAAAATAAAAGATAATAGGAAACAGGGAGATAATCTTTCAGGTAATTATCTGGAAATGTTAATATATAAAAAAGTTGTTTCTGCATTTAAACTTTTTGTCACTATATTAGAATTGTGTGTCCAATGATAACATCTTCCCATCAAAATCTTTGTTTATAAAAATCAGAGCTTTGTTTTTTTGCATTGTTCCTAGTCTCTACCTCTACATTCACAACCCACTAATTTAGGTTCCTTGTGGGTTCTATTTGCTTTTTGTGATCCAAACAAATATTGTCTTTCCATTCCTGTTTTATATACACATTATTTTTCTGATTTAGAAGCATAAATACACAGTAACAAGAAGCCTAGAGAAGAAGCCTGGGTGCTCTTGCACATGGACCAAAAACTAATCCTGTTACATTTTAGATATGGTAAAATTTACACATCACCCCTCCCTTCACACAGTTCACACATAGCTCATTATTTTACTGAGAATACAATTTCTCTCAGAAGACTCAGGAAGATTTTCTAGATTTGTTTTCTTTTTAAGATACCTAGGATCCGAAGAAGACAGTTTTCTCCTCCGGAGATATTAAGAATGCATAAACAACATTAGGATATGTGTTTCTGCTAATGTGAACTATAAATTCTTCCCTCTCATTGTTTTTAATTTTGTTTTCATTTTAATTCCTTTGTAAATTGGCCAATATGTCCCTCACTCAAATTCCCTAGGTTTAAAACAGTACTTTGGGATCTGTAGCTGAAATATTAAAGTGATGGTGGCAATCAATTTTGACACACTAGAAGTTCAGTGATGATTTCAACTGCCAATCTGAGGGATCAATGTTTTAAAAATCTCAGTTAAAAATAGAAAATTTGGTTGCAATTATTCAATAGGATTTCTGATTTATATCACGTGCAAACCATTCTTATTATCACATGTGTAGTTTCATTAATTGATGTCATTTTTAGAAAATTGTTTTAATAGTCTGTTTTTTATTATAATTGCAACTTCCACAAGCCCCTTGAGTTGTCATTAAGTCCACCACTTCTTAATAAACAAGTCTGATTATAAATCAGTATTGAACATGTATGGCTGTTTTATAGAATTTATCATTTCTGTTTTCCTAACCCAAGTTCTACCACCTTCCAGAGAAAGTATTTCTCTGTTAAGCATATAGGTAACACATTTTGCTAATTTACACTGATTAGATATGATATTAATCAAATATCCTCGCTGTGCTTTGCTGTGACATTCAGTGTTGCTTACCTTGAGGGAATCCTTCATAGGCTGTATAAATTCCAATCTCAAGTATAACCCCTGTACAATGTTAATTCTTGTAAAATGTCACTCAGACATGGCCACATATAGTCTCTGAGGATTTCAGTCTATGGCATGTGAACACTATGTTCTGACCAATATTAAAGCAATTTCCTCAAGCCCTTAGCATAGTAGCTAATAAAAAATTTATTTAGCTTCTGGTAGAAAGTTATTCACAAAATTACCTGACTTAAGTTCCCACAGAAACACTTGTTCCTGCTTCAGCAAATGAAGTAAAGCACTATGTCTTTCCTAATGTATGTAAATTTGGTATAAAACTCTCAGCAATCTGGGGATTGCATAATTAAATTATTGCTTTTCTTGTGCATTTGAATGCATTGTTAAAACAATTTTTATATGAATCACAATTGAACAGTCAGTACTAAAAGCAAGTAAGAAAAAACAGACAATGCTGGAGGTTAAGAAAACGTTATTTTGAATATTACTGGCTTATATATAAGGCTATTTAAATGACTAGCCAAAGATACATTAATAAAAAAATATTATACTGTATTCTGGGAAAATCTAAATTTCCCCCATCCAGGAAAATTTCCAAGAACATATTAATGTGACACTTCCCTGACAATGAGATTAATCTCATTTGAAATTATCCTATAAAAAAATCAAACAGAGTCAGCATACACCTATAATCCTAGCATTTGGGAACTTGGGAGGGTGAGGCATAAGGATTTTTAATTCAAGGCCATTCAAGACTACATAGTGAGACCCTGTTTTAAAAGAAAAGTCAAATATTTAGAATTTATTAGGGTTAACAGTACTTTGATGCAGAGGAAAATCTACTGTCTGAGGCCTGAGGCATATGCAGTTTGGCTTCTTGGGCATAAAAATGGTGAGTGGTGAGGACTGGACACAACCTGACCATAAGGTGGCAAACAGGAGACCTGCAAATGCCTGACTCAGTTGAGGTTCAGAAAATAAAAAATTTCTCAATTCTTTCCTTCTTTTTCTACACAAATAAATACAAATGAAAAATTAAATAAAAATTTAAAAATCAGCATAATATTTTAAATAATATATTAATAATGTATTAAGATATTCTAGGAATATGGGAAATTAAGATAAAAACATCTTTGTCACACATGGGATGGAATAGCACATTAATGTCAGTGTTTTTTCCTTCAAGGCTACAATGCTGTATGACCTCTGATCCTCAGTGTAAAAAATTGTGACCAGTGCTAGAGTCATCTTCAGGTTCCTGGGAGAGCAGAAGGGCAATAAAAACATAGAGGTGTAGGTAGTCTGTGTTCTTAAAAAATGGGAGATCGATCACTCAGTGTGTTTCAAAATTGGACATTCAACTATCATGTACACTGCACAGTCAGACCATTCATTCTTATTTTCCTCCCTTCTATGATTCTTCATCAACTTCTTCCTGTCTAGTGTTCCTTTTACTATAATTTACACACATATACACATATTTAGAAACACATATATGCATGCATCCAGTAGGATGTCATTAGATATTTATAACAGAGTGACAAAGTAATGGAAACTTAGACAAATGAGGTTATACCTCTCATAAAGAAGAGATAGAAAATGGTCTAGGAAACAGGTTCCTCAGGCATCTGTCTAAATTTACACTAATTGTTAATTCTCATATTCCACATTCAGTCTTTCAGAAAATTATGGTGTCTTTAACTGCAAAATATATCTGTCAAACTTGTATTTCACTTTTAACATACAAAGACTTAGAGCTTATTATACTTGTCCTTACAACAAGAAAAGGCTAAACAACCAGAAAATCCATAAATTTTCATGGACCCATGAAAGAACTGAAGTTAAGAGGGGAAAATGTTACCTCAAAAATTGTAGCAACAAATAAATTCAGAAAGGCACAACAAAAGACAGCTTTTATGGATAAGAAAATATTGAAGCCATTGACTGGTAAGGTTGAGCATAGATTAAAAATTCAAATGAGAATGAAAAATTCATTTTTGGGGAGTGTGGGACATGTTCCTGGACTTTGTCCCAAGAAATGTCACCAAAAATAATGAGGTATGATGATCTGAAAAATTTCCCTTTGTGGTTTTGTCAGGATAGATAGGACAAGAGTAATCACTGTAAAATACACAAGACCAGAATTTTCTCCAAGGGAAAGTATTCAGCCCCTTTTGGGAAAAAAAAAAAGTAACAAAAACTTATGTGTAGCTTCACTAGCTCCACTAGCTTCCTACTAATGAAAATATGGTAGCCTCATTGTTTTGTTTTTTTTTTTTTTTTTTTTGCTTAAATAAGTTTATTGGTACATTTTAGGTGTACAATATGTTTACATTTATCATTGGGTGCTTGTACTTCTACATGATGTATCTTTGTTCTTATTTTGGCCCCATTACCTGTGCGCCCTTCACCCCTCCACCCTTCCCTATTTACACAGACTTCATTTCCATTATTTTATTTTCTCATAATTTTTCCATTCCATTCTTTCCACATCCCCTCCCACCACCACTACCCCTTTGGACCTTTTCCTATTTCAAAATATCAATTATTAGATATTAATCCTTTTAGTCCTTATTTACACTCTCACTTTCTCACATTCGGGAAACCATTCAGTATTTACACATGTGTGTCCTATTTATTTCAATTAAGAGTATGGCCTCAATATGCATCCATTTAGCTATAAATGACTCTAGTTTCTCATTATTTATGGTTGAATAGTACTCCATTTTATAAAAACAAAACAAAACATATCTTCTTTCTCCAGATTCCAGTTGATGGGTACTTGGGCTGCTTCCAAGCTTTAGCTATTACAAACTGTGCTATAAACATGGGTGCACATATATCTCTGTGGTATATTCTTTTAATTCTTTTGGGAAAATACCCAGTAGGGGAATAGCTGGGTCAAATGGGACCTCCAGCCCTAGTTTTTGAGGTATCTCCACACTGATTTCCATAGTGGTCGCACCAGTCTACACTCCAACAACAATGGAGAAGAGTTCCTTCCTCTCCACAGCTCCGTCAGCATTTGTTATTGGTTGATTTCTTGATAGCAGCCACTCTTTCTGGGTTGAGGTGGAATCTCAGTGTTGTTTTTATCTGCATCTCTCGAATGACCAGTGATGTTGAACATTTTTTCATATGTTTCTTTGCTGCTTTTACTTCTTTGCCTGAGAAATGTCTGTTCATTTCAGATGCCCATTTTTGAATTGGGTCTTTGAATTTGGGGGGTCTGATTTTTTTCAGTTCTTTATATATTCTAGATAGTAGCCCTTTGTCTGAGGTACAGCTGCTAAAAATTTTTTCCCAAATTGTAGCTTGTCTGTTAGTTCTGCTGGTGGTTTCTCTTGCAGTGCGGAAGCCTTTTTATAAGAAGAAATCCCGGTTGTTGATTCTTTCTGCTAGTTCTCGTGCTATTGACGTTTTGTTCATAAAGTCTTTTCCTATGCCAATATCTTCAAGAGTTCTAGCTAACTTATCTTCCAGCAAGTATAGTGTTTCTGTCTTAATATTTAGATTTTTAATCCACTTCGATTTTGGTTTACTGCATGGTGATAGATATGGGTCTAGTTTTAATCTCTGGCAGGTTGAAATCCAGGTTTTCCAACATCATTTATTAAAATAGGCTATCTTTCCTCCAATGAGGGTGGTTGGCACCTTTGTCAAAGATGAGGTGGCTGAGTGTGTCTGGAGTTGTTTCTGCATCTTCTAATCTATTCCACTGATCCTCAGGTCTTTTCTTTTGCCAGTACCATGCTGATTTTATCACAGTAGCTTTGTAGTACAGCATCGAGTTGGGTATTGTGATACCCTCAGTCATGTCTCTGGTGCCCAGAATTGCTTTTGCTATTCTAGGTCTCTTCTGGTTCCAAATGAATTTTTAGATTGTTTTCTCAAGTTCTGTGAAGTATATTGTTGGAATTTTAATCAACATTGCATTAAATCTATATGATAGCTTTGGAAGTATGACCATTTTCACTATATTGGTTCTTCCTACCCAGGAACAAGGGATGTCCTTCCATTTTCTTATATCCTCCTCGATCTCCTTTTTCAGGGTGCTATAGTTTTCAGTGTAGAGGTCTTTTGCTTCCTTTGTTAGATTGATTCCTAGATATTTCATTTTTTTGGATGCTATTGTAAAAGGAATTTTTTCACCAGTTTCTCTCTCAGTGAGTCTGTTATTTGTGTACAAGAAAGCTATTGTATCCAGCTACTCTACTGAATCTGTCAATTAAGTCTAGAAGTCTTTTGGTAGAGTTTTTTGGGTCTTCTATGTAAAGTATCATATCATCAACAAATAAAGACAGTTTAACTTCTCCCTTTCCTATTTTTATTCCTTTTATTTCTTTCTGTTTTCTAATTGCTGTGGCTAATGTTTCCAGCACTATATTGAACAAAAGTGTTGATAGTGTGCATCCTTGTCTTGTTCCTGATTTTAGCATGAAAGTTTTCAGTTTTTGACCATTTAATATGATATTGGCCTTTGGTTTTTCATAGATAGCCTTAACCAGGTTGAGATAAAGACCTTCTATTCCAATCTTCTGTAGCATTTTTATCGTGAATGGGTGTTGGATTTTGTCGAATGCCTTTTCTGCATCTACTGAGATGATCATATGGTTTTTGTCCTTGGCTCTGTTAATATAGTGTATTACATTTATTGATTTTGAACCATCCTTGCATCCCTGGGATAAATCCAACTTCATCAGAGTGCACGATCTTCTTGACGACCCTCTGTATTCTGTTTGCCAGCATCTTTTTGAGGATTTTTGCATCTATGTTCATTAGGGAGATTGGCCTGTAGTTCTCTTTTTGGGTTGGGTCTTTCCCTGGTTTTGGAATCAAGGCAACACTTGCTTCCAGGAATGACTTTGGAAGTATTGCTTCCCTCTCAATTTCTCTGATGAGTTTAAAGAGTAATGGCATTAGTTCTTCTTTAAATATCTTGTAGAATTCAGCAGTGAAGGCATCAGAACCTGGGCTTTTCTGTGTTGGTAAATATTTTATTACATTTTCAATTTCACTCATTGTAGTTGAGATCTTGAGAATTTCTATATCTTCTTCATTTAACTTTGGCAATTCATATGTATCTAGGAATCTGCCCATTTCTACTGTGTTTTCCATTTCACTGGAGTACAGGTTCTCGAAGTAGGTATTGATGATCTTCTGGATATCTTCTGGGTCTGTTGTGACTTCCCCTTTTGCATTCTCAATTGCATGGATTTGACCCTTTTCTTCCTTTTTTTTGATAAGGTTGGCTAAAGGTTTATGGATTTTATTTATTCTTTCAAAAAACCAACTATTTGATTCATTGCTTTTTGTATTGTTCTCCTAGTCTCCATTGCATTGATTTCTGCTCTTTATAATTTCCTCTCTTGTGTGAGCTTTGGGTTTGTAATTCTCTTCTTTTTCTAGAAGTTTGAGGTTCAGTATTAGGTTATTTAACTGAGTTCTGTCTGTTTTCCTAATATGGGTATTCACTGCTATGAATTTCCCTTGTAGAACTGCTTTCATTGTGTCCCATGGATTCCTGTATGTTATACTGGCATTATCATTTACTTGTAGAAGCTGTCAAATTTCCTTTTTAATTTCCTCTGTGACCCATTGGTTGTTCAGGAGGGTGTTATTCAATTTCCAGGTGTTCATGGGAGTTTCAGTTTCTCATGTTATTGATCTCCAATCTTATTGCACTACGGTCTGATAATATACAGGGAGTAATTTCACTTCTTTTACATTGACTTAGACATGTCCTATGAGCTAGCATGTGGTTTATTTTGGAGAATGACCCATGTGCAGCTGAAAAGAATGTGTATTCTGATTGTTTGGGGTGGAACACTCTCTAAATATCTATTAAGTCCATTTGCTCAATAGCTTGGTTCAGTTTTAGAATTTCATTGTTAATTTTTTGTCTAGATGATCTGTCTATTTGTGATAGTGGGGTGTTGAGTTCCCCCACTGGTAGCCTCATTCTTAAGGGAAAGTCTAAGAAACCACAATGATGACATAGTTCATGAGCCAAATTTCCCAGAATGAAACCATTGCTTCTTCCTGAATATGACAAGTTGAATATCCTTCAAAGTTGTCACAATCCTAATATCTGAATCATGTTAACATGTTATTATATATAGAAAATGGGGCTTTATATATGTGATTAAATAAGGTTCTTGCAATGGCAAAATTATCCCACATAATATTATCCCACATTAAAATTATCCTGATTTAATCACAAGGATCTTTATGAGAAGCAGGCATATTGGTGGAAGGGAGATAATGATAAAGTACAGACTTCAAAGTGAGAAGAATACCAAGCTTTAGAGGTTGCATAGCTCTTGGAAGAAAATCTAGACCTTCCAGAAGTAATGCAGTCCTGGAACACATGCTAAATATTTGACCTCTAAAACTGTGAGATAATACATTTTTGTAGTTTTAAATCATCATATGTGGGGTAATTTGTAATAACAGAAGTAGGAAACTAGTACATTGGGTTGAAAGATAGTTTCCAAATGTCACTGATATATAGTTGGGTATTTTGTTCTCCGACCCATAAAGGAGCCGAAGTGAGGAAGAAGGACAGGAGAATGAGCAGAGTATTACTTCTCTCATCAGCATCCACAGCAATAGCAATACTTTTGCAGCACAAACAGTTCAGTTCCCATATTAAGAGGTGTTCTTTCACACCACTATCAAAATAAATTGTGACTGAACAGGGCTAACTTACAAAGAATCTACATGAATGCATAAGACTTGAAGAGGCATTAAGATGTAAAATAAAATGCCTATAAAGATTGGATAATTCCAGGCCATTAATAGATTAAAAAATGTCATATCTCATAATAGTCATGTTTGATCATAAAATCTGATTCTATTGGTCCATAAATTACTTTTATTACAGATTTCAAGGAAGAGTTCCTAAAATATTTCACCTGATTTTAGCTGTTTTCATGCACAACAATGTCAAAATGCATTAAGTTGAGAGAACTACACTCCAGATTATTATAGATAGGAAAAATGAAATGTTTTTCCTCTAAAACAATCACAAGGATTTCTGTGAAATAAAACAGACAAATCATTTTCCAAAGCAAACCAATATTTGTGTGTTTATGAGACTATTATGCTATTCCAATTTGTTCATCTATGAGGCTTGTATTTCAGATACGGGCTTGTAAATTTTTGAATTATATTGTTTGAATGTTTATTTTCACTGTGAACTTATGACCAAAACTGAATTTAACTCTGTTTCATAAAAGCAGAGTGAGAACCTGCTACTTTAGAGCAACATTTGATGACTTAGCGTAGGACTGATGTCATTAGTTTCTACTCTGAGCTTTTAATATCTGTGTCCCTGTAGGCATGGTGGATTTACCTACCACACAATGTTATAAGGTCAAATGGCTGGGTTTATTTTTATTCGGATTCCATTACCACTTATGAGTACCAGAGGGACTTTTAATACAATGCCTGGTGTTGTGTGCCCAACAATAAGCCTTCTGCTATATTTAAAGCAAACTAATACAACTTCTGCACTGAAGATAGATGACAGCACTGAAGTTTATCAGGTGTTGTCATCCACTCTAGGTTGCAGTTAGACTTTTACTCTGCTTTTGTGAACTCTGCTTACTAAAGAGAATTTAATGAAGAGGATAACAAAGATAACTGTATGCTTAGTAAATTTGATACATATCTTTCGATGAACAGTCACTTTTCTACTTGTGGGAATGTATACTGGACTTTGTGTGTTTGTGTTTAAGGTTCCAATGTTCAATTTTTATGTATTCAATATAATTTATGTTTGTTAAATGTTCCAAGGAATTGTATTCTTGTGATCAAGAAAGATAATTGACTACAGTTGAAAAATCCATAATACTGTGATCCTTGAAATAGTCTGTTTGCATTTTACAGAAGATAAATGAGTTCAGTGATTATGTAGCCACCTAATAAGAGCAAAATCAAGCTTTTGTTTTAAAATCCTTCATTAAAAGACGTGATGTTGAGACAGATAAGTCTGCGGAGGCTGTAGCAAGGTCCCTAGCAGCACAGAACATGCTGATCCAGCCCGTGCCCCAGCAGCAATCCACTGGACACCCCACCACACTCCTCTGGCCTCTTGGCTGTACTGCCACCTGGCTCTACACTACAAAGAGACAGAGGACACCGGACCACCAGACCACTGTACTGGGTAAGTTGGAGTCATCATCACCTCCCATCGGAACTGGGACTATCTTCAGGGGAAGGGTAGCTGGAACCTGTAGTACAATCCTGAAGAGTTCAACCCTACAAGAGGACAGGGAGCTCAACTTGGGACTTGCAGCCAGAAATCTCCCTGAATCTCACAGGTCTGCGACTGGCTTACTGAGACTCATTGACTTATATCTGCACAGTGCTATCCATATTGTCTATTGTGACAACAGAGACATACCCTGAAGGAAGACCTTCATTTTCATTTTTATTTTTTATTTCCAAAATTAGTATTATTGATTTGTTTTTCACTTTTCTTTACTTTTTCTCCTCTTATCTTTAATTTTATTTCCTACTCTTTGCAAATATTTGTTTCTCTCCTTTTTTTTCTTTTTAAATTTTCTTTTCTTTTTTTATTTTCTTCTTCTTTCTTTTCTCTTTCCTTTCTCTCTCTCTTACACTCACTATCTTGCTCTCCCACATTGTCCATCTCTCTTTTTGTCCCTGTTCTGGCCTGCATTTGGAGTTCTTCTTTATTTTTCTATTATTCTCTTTTTCCTTCTCGTCTGTGTCCTCTGGCCTCACTGCTAACCTTCCCCTATCCTTCTTCCCATCTATCCCTCCATCCACAACTCCTTCTAACTCCCCATCTAGAATAGTAAAGTTGTTATATTGAAGAGTTTATTCACTATATGTTGGGTTGGTCCTTGATTTTGATTTAATTCACACAGCTAAAAGTGATAGATTAATAACTACCACAAAATGTCATTTTCTAAGATGTACTTGATCCAGTGGTGTTGCTGATTGTATCACTTGGGCTAAGGTGTTGGTATTGATCTAGTCAGTGATCCTTCCTGGTATAATGAAAATGAGATAGCCTTAGAGTCATTAGAGACTCAAAACAGAACGACCATCTATATCTGGAAGACACCTCTGAGAAGCAATCATTCCATAAGTGTTCTAATTACAAGAAACAAAGATAATTGCATTAAGCAATTTCAAAGTATCAACCAAGGAGTTAAACCAGGACAGCACCAAAAACAAAAATGAGAAGTACAATTGACATAAAGAGACTGTGCACAGTAGTAATAGTAGAAAACTTCCCAGAAAGAGGTAGAGAATTGGACATAGAGAAGAGTGAGGCATATAGAACTCCAACTAACCACAATAAAAAAAAATCTACACCTAGACATGTAATAGTCAAGATCCCAGAAACCCAATAGAAGAACAAAATCCTACAAGCAGTTAGAGAAAAGAAACAAATCACCTACAAAGGAAAGCCCATCAGAATCACAGCAGACATCTCAACACAAACCCTCAAATCAAGGAGAGCCTGGAGTGAAGTATTTCAAGCTCTAAAAGAAAATAACATCCAACCTAGACTGTTGTTTCCTACAAGATTATCTTTCAAAATAGATAGGGAAAGTAGATACTTCCATGACAAAGAACCCCTGAGAAATTTTATGAACACCAAACCAGCACTCCAAACAATTTGAAACAATATCCTAGAAAAAGACGTGAGGGTCACTACTCCAGGAGGCCAAACAGAAGGAAGCCACAAAACAAGACAAGAACCTAAAGGGAAAGGGGAAAAAATAAAAGACCCAACAATAGTAAAATATCATGACCAGGATGAGTCAATATATATATCAATTATAACAATCAATGTTAATGCCCTCAATTCACCAATCAAAAGAAATAGACTGCTAGAATGGATTAAGAAGCAAAATCCAACAATATGATGTATAAAAGAAATAGACTGGTGGAATGGATTAAGAAGCAAAATCCAACAATGAAGAAGATAGAGAAATGAAGAAGATAGAGAAATACTAAATGAAGAAGGTAGAGAAATTCTAAACACCCCAATAACAATCAGTGAAATTGAATACATAATTAAAAATTTACCTACAAAAAAAGCCCAGGTCCTAATAGCTTCACTGCTGAATTCTGCAAAACATTTAAAGAACAACTATCACCATTACTCTTTAAACTCATCAAGGAAATTGAAAGGGAAGCAATACTTCCAAATTCATTCCTGGAAGCAAGTGTTGCCTTGATTCCAAAACCAGGGAAAGACCCAACACAAAAAGAGAACTACAGGCCAATCGCCTTAATGAACATAGATGCAAAAATCCTCAACAAGATACTGGCAAACAGAATACAGAGGGTCATCAAGAAGATCATACACCCTGACCAAGTCAGATTTATCCCAGGGATGCAAGGATGGTTCAACGTATGTAAATCATTAAATGTAATACACTATATCGATAGAGACAAGGACAAAAACCATATGATCATTTCAAATGATGCAGAAAAAGTATTCAATAAAATCCAACACCCATTCCTGATAAAAACCCTACAGAAAATTGGAACAGAAGGTCTTTATCTCAACCTGATGAAGGCTATTTATGAAAAACCAACACCCAACATCATACTAAATGGTCTAAAACTGAAAACTTTCATGCTACAATCAGGAAGAAGACAAGGAAGCCCACTATCACCACTCCTGTTCAAAATAGTCCTGGAAACATTAGCCACAGCAATTAGAAAACAGAAAGAAATAAAAGGAATAAAGATAGGAAAAGAAGAAGTTAAACTGTCATTATTTGTTGATGATGTTACTTTACACAGAAGACTCAAAACACTCCACCAAAAGATGTCTAGACTTAATCAACAGATTCAGTAGAGTAGCTGGATACAAGGTCAACACTCAAAAAACAATAGCCTTCTTGTACAAAAATAACAGACTCACTAAGAGAGAAATTAGGGAAACATTTCCTTTTACAAAAGTATCCAAGAAAAGAAATATCTAGGAATCAATCTAAGAAAGGAAGCAAAACACTTCTACAAGCAAAATTACAGCACTCTGAAAAAAGAGATCGAAGAGTATATAAGAAAATGGAAAGACATCCCTTGTTCCTGGGTGGGAAGAACCAATATAGTGAAAATGGCCATACTTCCAAAACTGCTATATAGATTCAACACAATCCCAATTGAAATCCCAGCACCATACTTCAGGGGCATTTGGAACAAGAAAAGGCCCAGAATAGCAAAAGCAATTCTAGGTAACAGAGACATGGCAGGAAGTATCACAACCCCCAACGTGAAGCTATACTACAAAGCTGCTGTGATAAAACAGCATAGTACCAGCAAAGAAACAGATGTGAGGACTAGGGGAACAGATTAGAAGATGCAGAAACAACTCCAGACACACTCAGCCATATCATCATCAATAAAGGTGCCAAACACCCTCACTGGAGGAACGATAGCCTCTTTAATAAATGGTGCTGGAAAAACTGGCTTTCAACTTGTCAAAGATTAAAACTAGACTTATATCTCTCACCATGACCTAAACTAAAATTGAAATGAATTAAAGATCCAAATATTAAAATAGAAACATTGAATCAGCTGGAACAGAGGTTAGGGAGAACTCTTGAAGACATTGATGTAGGAAAAGATTTTATGA
>NW_004624867.1:3129621-3139697 GCF_000247695.1 Heterocephalus glaber
TAGGAAGAAAAGGGGCAAAGGGGAAGGGGAAGTAGGAGGGGTAGGGGAAAGGAAAGAAGGGAATGGAATTAATATGAGAAAATGAAAAAATGGAAAGTCTTTGCAGATAGGGAGGGATGGATGGATTGAAGGTAGGGCAGGGGAAGGGGGAAAAGTAAGAACCAAGAGAGATTATGTTAAGGTGCAAATTTCCACTGATGAATGTAATTATATTGTATACCTAATATGTACCAGTAAAATAAAAGTCAGTAAACTTATAGATACAACTAAAATCAAGAGTGAGTAGAAATATAAGGACACACAATAAAAACAACTAAACATTAAAAAAGAAACAACACTGAATTATAAACCTGTGAGTTAGTGCCAAACATTGCAACAGAATTTTATTAGGAATAGCAGAAAGGAGAAAGAACACTTGAAAATATTTGAAGAAAAATGGCAATAATATTTTGGAATTTATTCAAAAACTGGAATTAACCCCAACCAGAACAGAAAAGTTATATATATATTAAGCTATATATCAAGTGAGAACATAGTAAATTTATTGCTGGAAAATGATGGTTAAAGAAAATAAATGGTATCTTTCAGCAGATTTGGGAGAAATATATTGTATGCAAAGGAACAAATAAAAAAATCTGTACTTTTTTTCTCAGAAAACAAAAAATGTTAGAAGGCAATGGAAAAATAAATAAAAAAAAATTCTGCTGGGGATTTAGCTCAGTGATTCCACTGCCTGTCTCATAGACACAAGGTCCCGAGTTCAATCCCCAGTACCAAAAATAAATAAATAAAATAAACAAATAAATAAATAAATAGAAGGCAATGGAACATAATCATTAAAAAAGAAAAAGACAGAAAGATTCCTAATAAAATTCTATACCCAGAAAACAATATATGATAAAATGAGGACTTTCTTAGACATGCAGAATTTCAGCGGATTTTTCAGGATACATACAGTGATATAAATACTAGCTGGAAATGTCTATTTTCACAAATTAATAAAAATTGCAACAAATAGGATGGGGGGGTAAATATAAAATAATATTTTCTTACCATCTTTAACATTCTTAAACAATGGTTGTCTACTTTTCATTACATTAAAATAATATTTTGTGATTTATAATGTGTGTAGAAGAATGTATAGACAACAAAAGTACATTGGACAGGGAAAGAGAGAGATTTATTGTTGTATGGTCCTTAGACTGCACACAAAGTAGGATGTTCACTCAGCCCCTATATCCATGAGTTCACATATATTGTAATATCTATTAACATAGAATTTAAATTATATTAAGAATTAAATGTAAATTAGTCTTGTTTTAAAGTAAGTGGGAAGATGTGTGTAGGTTATGAAAAATACTATGCCATTTAACATAAGGAATTGAGTGCACTAGGAATTCTGTATTCTATATTCTTGAGGATATGGAATGCATCCTCCAGCATCACTGAGTAATGATTGTAATTTGAAGATTGACAATAAGTTAATAGTTGATATTTTAAATGCTAGATCAAAAACTATGTTAGAAGATTAAGGCATATAGCAAATAAACCATTAGTTGACCTAAAATGGCATTATTTGAAAAATTAAATTCCTCAAAAAGCAACCATGCAACAAAAAACAGAGTAGACAAACAAAAACTAAGAAACAACATTAAAATATACAATATATTATATTTATGATTATATTAAATTGAAATTGTCCAAACGAATAAAAAGTATATGTGTAAGTTAAATTTAAATAAACACAAAAGGCAGAAGAGGAGGAGAAGAGGAAGAAGAGCCAGACATAGTGGCATACACCTATAGTCTCTGCACTCTGGAGGCTGAAGCAAGAGTATCACTGTGAGTTCAAGGCCAGTCTGAACAACATAGGGTGATCCTGTCTTGAACGATCCCTACACCAGAAGAAAAGAAGAAAGAAGAGGAGGAGAAGGAGGGAGAGGAGTTGATAATTCTGTAGGGCATGGTGGTGCATGCCTGTAATCCTAGGACTCAGGAGGCTGAGGCAGGAGGATCACTGAGAGTTCGAGGCCAGCTTGTACTACATAGTGAGACCCTGTCTCAAAAAAAAAAAAAAAAAAAAAAGAAATTTTGTGTTCACTATAATATAAAGTCATTAAGATTAAAAATGAAATAAATGGATATACTATATTAACTCAAATTAAGGAATGCTGAGTGAATTTGATATTATTAAAATATTTATAATATTATCAATGATTAAAGAGAGACACATTTCAAATTACAAAAAGTCAAGTCTTTAGGCAGTTAACAAAATATGTGTTTATTTAAAATGAGGTATTTAAATAGATGAAGCAAAGAATCTTTAAAAGAGATAAAATATCATTAGTTGCAATTGCAAATTTGATACTGTTTAATGCTTATAAAAATGAAGACTCAAGATGTATTATGTACAGGTACAAATTCTCTATGATGAACATGAGCATTGTGTATAAATAAAAAGCATCAATATAATTAATTTGAAAAGAAAAAAAAGTGAATGGAAAAAATGTTGCCTGTCTTGACAGCAGCCAAATGAATTTGAATTTTCAACTGTGTACAAGATATTTTCTAAGATAGACCATAAAATACATCTCCACAAATTTACCCAGACTGAAATTATGTATGTTATTTAGATTGATGAGAAATAATGTAAATTAAATGTATATCAAAAGGATTTGTATCTGTGGTATAAAAAGAATATAAAGAAATTCTCCACTGTGAAATGTATTTATAAATAAAACTGTTCTAAAAATTCTGGAGATGACTCAATTATCTATGAACTGTCAAATGGAAAAACAAATTTGGGGGTATTTAAATCTACTTATTTTATGTTTATTTATAAAAGCACATTTTCCACATTAGAAGCATACAGTAACTCAAATGTGGAAACCTAAACAACATAGACCCCAAAATGTTGCAAATATGTACTGATAGTTCCCATTTTCCACTTGGGCAAACATTTTTAAGATTTTTATTTTATTTCTCCTTCCATTTAGTGCTGAACATTAACTTTTTTGAAGGTCAGCTTGTAAATTTTGAAGGATATTCAGCACTTAATTCTTTCAGTATCATTCTCAATGACTTCTACTAGCTCTGACTTCTAAGACATTGACAATTTTTACAGTGCCAGAAGGAAAAACATCCACCAGGTTACCAATAGAAGAGACACAGGATTGTCTTCTGTCTTCAGTTAAACAAAAGTTAAAAATTAATTCTTTATATTTGCTTCTCAATAAGCAAATTATTTTTGAGAAATGTAGTCTGTAAAGTCTCAGAGATGTATAAACATACATAAATTTAAAGTTAACACAAATGCATCATTGTGATGTTATAAATGAACAAACTGAGATATAAAGGGTCTGGTTCAGTCACAGGGCAAAGAGGTGTTCAAATCAAACATTGAACACAAATATTTCTTTCAAACCATTTTTATTTTCAACATTCTTCATTGTCAAATATTTATTGAATAAAATAAAGTATATCCTTGTTAAAATAATATACTGTATGTTACTGAATAGTCATTTGTGGATTGTAATTAGGAAAAACAGTATGAGTTTCTTCAAAAATTAAAAAAAAAAAACTAGCATATGATCCAACCATCCCATTACAGCTGATATAACCCAATGGAAATGCAATCAGTATGTTGGCAAGACATCTACACTTGCCATGTTTATGCAGAACTATTCACAATAAAATAGTCAAGAAATGGAAATAGCCTTAAGGTCCATCTGCTGGGGAGTAAATTGAAAGCATGTGGCATTTATACATAATAAAGCTCCAATCAACTATAAAAAGGATGAAATCTTGTCATTTTGGACAACATGGATGAAGCTGTAGGTCATTATGTTAAGTGAAATAATCCAAGTACAGAAAGATAAGTACTGCATGATGTCACTCCTATGTGGAATATTAAAAATAATAGAAGTTGAATGTAGAAGGGTGCTTACCAGAATCTTGGTGTACAGGGACTATCATGGTATGGAGAAGGTTGACCAACAGGTATTAAGTTAAAGTTAGACAGTAGAAGTAGGTTCTGCTGCTATATTGAACATCAGGGTATAAACAGATCATGATATAATAATGTATATTTAATATATTTCAAAAAAGCTGAAGAAATAAAGGATTTTGAATATTTTCACAACAAAAAATGATAAACGTTTGAAGGTAGATATGCTTAGCTTGATTTGAAGATTAAATATATATACAAGTGTCAATTGATACATGACAATCATTAAAAGTCATCATACATTTCTACAGGTATATTTTAATATGAACAATATTTTTCTTCTCAATATGTTTGTTCAATGCTTCTAAAGTATACATGGAATAGTGTTTAAACTGCAACATTAAAAAGTGACATTCTGCAGATATGAATCAATTCTTTGCTAACATAAAGCTTGTTCATTCATCACTTTCTTTAAAGAAAATATTAAAGAAAAATTCTAAAGAAAATTTTATGTTCCTCACAAATATAACGGGATACGAAACCATAATGTTGGGAACCAGTATTGCCAATTTGAAAGTGCAAACAAACAAGGAAACTTTGCAAGCATCTTAATTTCTGAATGTGAGGCTCTACATTTTCTCTCATGACTCCAGATCCTTTTATGGATAAAATCTGCACATTTGCTGACATAAAAGATGGGTTGAGCAGAGGATTTGTACTGAAAATAAATCAGTTTTCTGCCAGGAACTGGTTTATTGTCATTCAAATGCTACATGTGTTTTGTTTTTTGTTTTTAAATTTATAGTAATAGTGTTTTTCCTCAGCAGGTATAATAGCAATGTCAAAATAGCCTGATGCAATTGAAAGAAACATTTAGAAAAGGATAGAAAATGTAGTGAATTATATTTGTTGTTTAACTTTAGCAAAATAAAGGTGATTTTCTCAGGATCATCATGCTTGTTTCACAATAGTTCTGTTTTTACCCTAATATAATTTTCTGGGTTTGCACATTACAACTAAATGTTACACAGAAATCTTTTTTTATTCACAATTGGGTAGGATACTGAGAGGTGAGAAAAATGATTCAATTATTTTAATATATTTAGTAATTTTGGCAGTGTTTCTATATAAATATCTTGAAGTACCTGATGAAACACATCCCATTTTCTGAGGAATTTCCATCTCCTATAGTGTAGGCAACCTTGTCTCAGGTCCCTGTTTGGGGTGCCAACTGTAGGCAACTCCAGGTCCAGAGCCCCACACTGGGGTGCCACCTGTTGCCAACTCTACCAGCCAGCCTTGCTCTGGGACATAGACCTGCTACTTTGTTCCTCCCTGATCTGGGGGCAAATGAGGATGAATGACAAAGAGACAATGGAGTCAGCTCAAACTGCAGGCAGCCAGGAGTCTGTACCTCTGGAAGAGGAGCCCAAGTCTTTCTCTCACCTCACTTTTATTCACCCAAACACCAGCACAAGCAATCAAGGTAACACAAGATTCATCTGCTTTCCAATATCCATAGCTATTTTAACTTTTCCCTAATATGCAATCACCCTTGAGTTCAGCCTTTCTCCTTTGTGCTCACAGAGGAGGCCAATTAATCCTTAACTCTCCTCTGGTCCTGGACACCATAGCTCAGATTACTATCTCAGACACTTGACTTCCATAACTCTTATTTGTTCAAAAAATAAAAGAAAACATGTACAACACCCCTTCAACATTACTCTCTGCTCTAGCCACAAAAACAGGATCAGGATTAGGTATATGACTTAATATAATCAATGAGATTTTGCCAACAAATTATGAGTTGGAAGAGGAAATTTGTTTCAGTTTTTGTTTCAACTGAGACATGAAGTTATATATATCTTCTTCTATGGTGTTCATGTTGATTTCAAATTTTGTCCTATTGTTTCAAAACAGAGTAAACACAAACTAGATTGCAAAAAATGAGAAAGACAATCAAATACTCAGAGAAAAAACTGAAAGGAGAAATTAGAAAGGAATGTAGTGTTTCTAGTAGTTTTCAGTTTCTTTGAATGTTAGGTCACCTTATGATGTTTCACATTCAAGAAATGTGTCATCCTTATAATAAATTTTCAGTTACTAAAATTAATATGAACTTATGCTTTTTCCTAATGATTCCAGATGGAAAGGCAAAACATTAACTATTTTATATTACTTTAAAACTATTTTGGTCTTTTTTATTTCTACATTTTAAACTTTGAGCATTTTAAACTTACTCTCTTGGTTCAGTACTAATAGTTCCAACACCCAGCCTTAAGAATTAACTAGAAAGCAGAATATTGAAAGTTAAGAGTACAATCTTCCCTAGCTAGAAGGTGCAGAAGGATATAACTTGAAGAAATATAACCTTCAAAAAGTTTAGTCTGACAAAGTATTAAATTGAGAATATTCTTCAATTTTCCTGTCATTCCATTTAGTGTGAAGATGTATACAATCATATGCGATTTCATTTTGCAAAATTGTCCTTGGAAATACTATTTTGAATACAACATTTTAAAGATTCGAAACTCAGAATAAAACATCTTCTGTAAATACAAGGATTTAAAATCAACATGCTATAACTATGTGCCTTGCTTGATAACGTGGCACGCTATTATTATTATTGTTGTTTTTTTGTACTGGGGATCAAACTCCGGACCAAGGCAGGCAGCAGAAACATTGAGCTGAATTCCTGACCCGTGCTATTAAATTTTAATGAACAACTTTGACTTCTACAAAATGTAAGTACTTGTAAAATATCTTTGTTGAAACAGAAAAAAATAGCTAATTCCTTCTTCTCCATACTTGAAAGTAAAATATAATGTATGACTCTCTTGTCTTCTTTATTTCAAGCTAAGACTTTTAAAGTCTTTTTTTGGTTTAAATTAAAATTTTTAATTTTTATAATTCACATTATATTAATATGACTACTATATTAGTATAATTCTGCATATTTTACAAAATAACTTGATTTCAAAGAAATCATCTGACCTATGGTATTTACTTAAACTTTGAATATATTGTTAATTGGCATCAAGAAACCTTTCTTTTTCATTTACTTACTGATTTTTATTAATACTTATTAGCTATATTGTACATACTAATGGCAGTTAATGTTGTATTTCCAGAGGCAAACAGCACGCATTGAATGCATTCTCCCACACTCTTCATTCCACACCACATTTCTCTATTTCTAAAAATCACTGTTCTACTTTCAGTTCAATGTCTTTCAGCTTCCTCAAGTGAAAGAGAAACTATCATTCTTGTTTGTATGTGTCTGTCTAATTTCACATAACATAATGTCTTCCAGTTTTACTCACTTTACTGCAAATGTTGATAGTATTTAAACAGTCTTTCCAGATATTTGATGTCTTGGTGGGTGAAACTTTTTTCTTATTTCTATTTCAAAGGTCCAGATAGAAAAGAAATTGAAAATAGAACTTTAAGGATAAAATATGTTATGTTCTAAGCACCATGTTATATTTTATTACATCTTTTTGAAATTTTTCAAGTAATTTAATTGGCACCTTTTTGATTAATTACATAAATTGCAGTAACTTCAGGTATATTACTAGTAAATCTTTTTTTTTTTTTTGGTATTGCAGATTGAACTCAGGACCTTGTGCTTGCTAGATAAGTGCGATGCCACTGAGCTACATCCCCAGCCCAAAAACTCTTGACTAGATTCTTGATTGATGTTTCGTTCTAGTACATGCACTTCTTAGTATACTTTTTGTTACCAACTAACTGATGACTTCTGTTTTCAATAACATTTAGGTTTTCTAGCTCCTAAATCATAATCAATTATGGAAATTTAATATTTGTGTCAACTCTAACCATAAAATATTTTGTAAAACTTTAAAATTTTTAAGTACAGTTTTCTGAGGACTCTACCTGCTCTTATCATTTCATTCTAACAGTGGATGTCTTGTCATCTATTCATTTCCATTTTAATATTTGCCTCATGACCCTATATCTCTATTGTTTATTTTCTTTCTTCTTTTCCACATTTGTAATCAAAGAAATACATTTGTAATCAAAGAGATAACACTGAATTAGCTTTCAACACTGACTTGAGAAAACTATGAATAATAGTTTTAGACTATTTTGTTTCTGTGAAGCTTGACGAGTTTTCAGGGTCTAAGCAGGTGTACTAAAGCTAGGTCTCTAAGTTTTGCAGTATGTCTCTTGTACATTCCAATATAAGACCCTACACAACCTTCTAAGTTTTACAAACTCTTCATTAGATTCATTGTCAAGCAGTTTTCAAGTTTGTTTCCCTTATGATTATTCAATTAAAATTAAATGATGAATATAAAACATACTTTGTAACTCCATCTAAATTAAAAATCTTTTTCCCTGATTAATATATATGCATGTTCTCTTACATTTTTGTACAAGGCTGCATCTAATTCTTTCTGTGATTAACTCTTTCTTGCCTATCATTGCTAAGGGAGACAATGCTGGGAATTAAATATTGTTTTTCCTTTTGTTCTAATTATATATCATAGTATTATTTGCCTTCCAAAATACTAAAACAATGACCTTATAACTAGATCATAAGATGATAATGGAAACAATTTAAATTTTTATTAAATAATACCTAAGATTTTCCATACAGTACCACCAACATGTTTTCTTTAATATGTATATATAGGCTAAATATTCTTAACGTTTTTCCATCTTATAAAGCTATTCTAGGAACTAGGAAAAATAAAACCTATAATTGAGGCTATAACACATATCAAAATGATATGTAGCTTCCAGAATAATTCATCTGTTACACTTTAACTTTATATGTCAGTAGTTAACAGAAATCCCTTAATAACAATAGGCTGCTCATTGCAACATCTAATGTCACACATAATGGAAAAATATCATACATTTATTTCACTAACTATATTATACTATGTATTTATACATATAATTTTCAAAACAACTAGGAAACATCTGACTATCCACCATCTTGACTGTTCAATTTGTGCTTTTTAATTTTACATAATATTTTCTTCTCCTAGGAGATAAATAATCAGAAATTAATGTTCATATTGTCAATTTCATGGTTTTAGTGCTTGTTTGTACCTATTTCTTCAACTACTCATAAATAGCATCATATGGAATAAAATGACCGGCTTTGTCAAATTTGCACAATGGTTATTAAAACAACATTATCATCAATGCAAAATACATATCAAAAGTGAAGAATTAATTCATTGTGTCTATCATTGTATCCACAATGGTACTCATTCCATGAATACACCCCAAGTATTTATCAATTGCAGTGCTGACTGACAGTGGGTTGTGGCTCTCATTCCTTGCTGCCTAAAATTACAGTATGTTCTGATTAATCCTAAAAACTTAATCTGCAGCACAATGGAAAACAACTTTACCCAGATATGAATAGGTTAAGGACTATGTGTATCTTCAGCTTCAATAGTTAATGTAAAATTTATTTTCTAAAGTGCATAAAACAATTTTCCTTTCAAGAGCATAGTGATGAAATATTTTCATTGTCATTCTGTTGGCAATAAAATATCATCTCATTACAGTTTTTAGGTTGCAGCTCTGTCATTACAAATGAGGTTGAACAACTTTTCATAATTTGTTAGCCATCTGGTTTCACCTTCTGTGTAATGTGTACCAGTGAGTTTTTCTCATCTGCCTAATGAATTGTTGCCTTTTGCTAATTCATGGGGGTTGTTTTTATTTTATATAGCAATCATTTACTTAAATATCATTTTATTAATATCACTTGTATAATTGAGATTTAAATTTTGTTTTGCCTTAATCTCAATATTTCCCTTCCATAGACCATAATAATATTATGGTATCTTAATATATTTTTGGAAGTCACATTCACAAACCAGTTTTCTACCTTGAATTGATTTTTATTAATGCCATGAATAAGGATAAAATGCATTTACTTTATATGGTTAATAAGTTTTGCTGGTACCAGTTACTGAACATTATATCACATCTATTATTTTTTTATTTTTATTTTTTTAAGTTATTTTATTGGTACATTTTAGGCATTCAATGATATATCTTGGTTCTTATTTTTTTCCCCCGTTACCTGTGCACCCTTCACCCCCTCCGCCCTTCCCTATTTACATAGATTTCATTTCCA
>NW_004624867.1:3158808-3197138 GCF_000247695.1 Heterocephalus glaber
TGGAAATCTGTTTGCATCTGTTTTATGGATTCCATTTGTTTCCTATGTTGGGATTCCATCATGTTCCTCAGATCCTCTATTTTTTTTTATCTGTGTCCTCTCCAGATTTATTAATCATGCCTTGCACTATGAGCACAATCTTTGCTGTTATCTGAGTAATTATTTCTGATTTCATTTTTCCCAGATTCTCTTTTGTTGCCAGTTCAGAGAGTCCATGTGGTTGCTATCAGAGTGTTCCATCTCGTTTCCCTTTGAGGTTGCTGTAGGTGATCTGGAAGTCTGTTTTTGAGGCTTATTTATGTATCTTCTCATTTCCATGGGGCGGGGCGGGGGGCGGTTCTGGAACCTGCGCAGTTCACCTTCTCTGCCCTAGGAATGGTGGTGGGGGAACCTCCGTCTGGGTGCTGGGCCTGGCTCACTTTCTCTGCCCTAGGAGCATGGAATGTCAGCGGGGGAGCCTCCTTCTGGGTTGAATATATATTGTTTATGAAATGTTTTTCTAGTTTTTGGTTCTTTGTGATATAAGTTGCCTGTTTTGGTAATCATTGGTAATTTTTCACTGTTACATGAGCTAGATAAATATATAAAATTATAGACTGAATTTGTAAAGATTTTCACATTTAACTTCTCTCTTTTTTAACCTCTGTGTCACTATACAGAATGATAAAAAAATTTAAAAGGACAAAGTTCTAAAAAAAGTTTAGAAATTAAGAATAGAAGATTCCAACTCAGTACAATAAATTAACACAGAGTATTTATTTATAAACCTGCTATGATTTGGGTCTAGATGTCCCTCCCCCATAGCTTCATGCATTTATAGGTGGGTGAATCTAGACCATGTGATGCTAGGATTAAGGGCATGTGATTACTAAACCACTACACATGAGTGATTGGTTTGGCACTGCCCTAATCCCAAATAAGATAAAAGGAGCATAAAGACACTGTTAAAGTCCCTTGTTGCTTTCTGATGCTTCCAATACCATGAAGTGTTGCCCCTCTGCCACCCTGCCCTGGAGTCAGCCAATTATGGACTGAAACCTCTAAGAACTGTGAGCTAAATAAACCCTTTCCACTCTAACTTTGGGTACTGGGTATTTTGTCTCAGTAACAAAAGAAAAGTAACGAACACAAAACCCTACTCCAAGTCTACTGAGTTGGAAGTCTCCTAATGCACAAGTAGAGAATGACACTGACAGAAACAGTCCATTCACCCAGCGCTTTTTTCCAAATAATGGTTTGATAGATTGAATCTATTCAAGCATGAGAACATTGAAACAAAAATAAATGGTGTGCCTCTGAAAACAAACTGTATCATGGGGTCAGTAAAGCATTGCACTGAATATGGAGAGCAAAACTAGCTTCTGAGAAGCTTTCTTTTAATGTCAGGAAATAGAAAACATGTAGTAAATATTTACCTTGAGACTCTATGCTCAGACTAAAGAAAAAGGAAAAATAGGGGTAAGTTGAGGTCAAAACATACAGAGAAGAATAACCGCTAAATCAGTATCAAATGCATAGTTATATAAAGTGCAACACAAGAATTAAAAGTAAAATAAAAATTATGAACAATAAAGCTCTATGAGGTGGTAGAATGATGGCTCTGAGGTTTTTATTGTGTAAGTCTGAATGAATATTGTGTAAGTCTGAATAAATGATGATGGAGAAAATAAAAATTCCAGTGAATAAAAGTTTCACAGATTATTTTTATTTCACAGATTTCTGATTTACGAATTTGAACAAATTCATTATGAAAATTTCAAAACTGGGTTAAATAATAGTGAAGTAAACAAAATATTAAAAAAGTACATATTATATCTGGAAATTAAAGTATAGTGAAAATTAAGATATTCAACTGATTGGTTCTTTGAATGATTTGAAATTCTTTGTCATAGCAAACAGTGCCCACCAATGAGGTCATATACTTGATAAAATCAGTGCTTTTGACAATGTGCCACTGGCTTTAACTACAATTCAGTGGCTGATATTCCAGAGTTCTAACTTGGAAATGATCAGTAATGACACTTCATTTATAGGGCTGGCAATTTTGGGAAGGTAAACAAGCTAACAGAAAATATTCAAAAGAGTAGTTTTGTCTCAGAAAAATATCTGATTCATAAGCTTTTGAAAGGTTTCAGTGTATATGTAATGAAGGGTGATAATCATTAAAATACTTATATCTACCTTCTTTTCCTTAACTATTTCAAAGAAAAATAAATTTTTATCTTTGTGATTTTTAAATAAAATGATTTTACTTTAATATAAACTTCTTGAAGTGAATATATTAAAAATGACCCGATCTATAGATTATTCTCAAAAATAAATTCTATGACTTGTAATACCTAGATTGATATCCACTGTAATCTAACGCTTGTGATAAACAGAATTTTAGGATGGCTCCCACTGACTTTTGCCTTTGATCTAAGCCCCCCCCTTCCAGTGTGTGTGTAACCTGTGTACACTGAGACATTCCCCAAGATTATGGTAAATTATATGGCAAAAGGAAATTATATTGAGAACCTAAGGTAATCTGAAACCTTTAAAAGTCTGTCTTTCTCTGGTTGACAGCAGAAGAGGAAGTTAGATTTGAAACACAGGGGTATCGAAAGAAGGCAAGGAAATCACAAAGAGATAAAAACTTAAAGATAAAATGGAGTGATGGTGAGGAGAGTATCATTCCGTTAGCAAGCTAGTTTTTCAAGATGGGCAAGAGAGGTAATAATAAAATTTTCTTGACTACAAGCATTGTGAATTTCAGAAAATCTAAGTAAAACCTTTTCAAAAACCCTGATTCCACAGCATTTAACATTTTCTGCAATGACCACAACTTTTTGGATTTTCTACAAATAAAAGTTAATAAAAGGTATGCGATGTCAGAATTTCTTAGTGTGGGTTTTTCAGTTATGAATCATTACTTGATCTTAATACATATGATAGTCTTCTATTTTATGCCATAGATCTACGAGAATTAACATTAGCACTTATGCAAAAAAAATATTTTTGTACAGTGGTGAACAAGATCTACAGATAGATGAGAATTACATCCTTGACTTGGAGGGCCACAGTAGGTAGATATCTAATCAAAGCAGAAAAGGTAATCTTCCAATCCATGTGAGGAGATGTTAGTAATTTTGGTCAGATAATGCATTGTCACTGTTTAGTATATACTTAAGGAAAAATCTGTATTTTAAAAGGGCCTTTACTAAATATTTTTAAGATGGCTAAAATGCGTGAATAGATTTTGAGAAATCATTTCTAGGGAAAAGCAGATTCCTCAAATGAATAGTAAGTGTATATTTGTAATCATACTGACCTAATGTATGAAAATCAAAGCAAGCTTTAATTTAGGAACTGGAAAATGTTCAGATTTTATTGACTGATATTTTAAAATAATGACCAGACAATTGCTTGTAAATAATAATTTATACCTTTATGAACAAAAATTTCATTTCTAACTTCACATATGATAATATAACTTAGAAGATCTAATATAATTATCCACCTTTTTATTAAAAATTAAAAATAGCAAAAACAGACTATCTGAGCAATTGGTAAGGAAATGTGTGTAAAAATTAACTAGATTAATGAATTATTCATTTTATATTATTTTTGAGAGAAAAGGTGAATGAAGATGAGAAAAATTAAAGCTGTAGTCTATATTTTATTCATATTTATATATGTGTATAAAATATATATTTGAGTATTTATATTCTTTATATTACTGAAAATATTACAAATAGAATTGAAAGTACAAACATCAATTGTGAAAATAGTTGGAAGACATAATGTTTTCTGTTCCACAATATTCTGTCTTCCCTCTTGGTAAAGTAAATATTAATGACATTATGCTAATACAATCACAGACAGTATCAGGTATTCTTTACTTTAATTTTTATTTTTCAAATATCAAACATAGTAAAACAAATGATAATGTTGATGTTGATCGGGATTATTTTTTGTTTTTCACTTATTTGCATATTTAATCTTTCTTTTTAAGGATGTATCTAATAGTATTTTGCTAATAACAAATTGACATTTATTTGCTATATTTGAAAATCAAGAAGGAGCACTGCTTCAAATAGAAAAATGTCACTCAAAGCAGCCTTCCTGAGAGTACTCAGATATAAGAAATATATATTAATTGACTGATAACATTTTAAAGACATAAAAAGGAAAAATAATGACATTAGAAACATTGAGTTGAATTTATACTGCCTTAAAGTATCAATCAAGTATGAAACTTTAGACATTTGCTTGTTAAAAGCAAATCACCAAAAGATATTGATTATGAACTTGATCTGATCACAGAATCTGCAAATTTGAAACATGTAGGAGTCTTTTACCCATACAGGACAAAGATAAAATTCTCACAGAGACAATTGTGAAATATTCTTATTTCTTGCAACTTTAAGGTTAACGTTGATATTTTTCTTTCAGACTCTTTGTCTATATTATTTTTTTCAACATCTTTTCACAGATGCTGGAAAAGTCAGAAATTCGTATGCTCATAAGATGAGTATTTAGATTTATACTCTCCTGTGGTATTGTTTAACTCTCAGTTTCTTAAGCAAATAAATGAAACATTTGATTTCTCCAAATGAAAAACCTTCTTATTCCACATAAATCTTGAAATAAGAGCTTTTTCTTTTCAATAGTATGTTGAAAATTGGAGTTTTATTTTGAACCCCCCCAACATTATATTACTTCTCATTAAATATAATTCCATTAAAATTGGAGAATGGCAGATTTTACCTGCAATAAAGGTGACAAGCCAAATTACCTTTTGATGTGGTAGCAAAAAAAAATAAGGAAACATTCACTTTTGTTAACAGTCTTAATTAAACACAAGATAACTAGAAAGAAAGGACATCCATCAATGTTAAAATCTCCCTAGTATCACCTAACATCTCGAGTAGAAGGACAAATAGACTCCAATATGTCTTTGAGTGATTTTTCTAGTGAATGCTCTACAGCTAGACAATTCAATTTTTATCAGGACAAATGAGACCATTCATTTAACAATCTCTTAAGTACAGTTCACTTCTATGTCAAACCTAGTATTAACGTGAAGAGTTCCAGTAGAAATATAACAAAATTTATTTGCTAGGGTAGAATTACAAGTGGATGTGAAGAAAATTCATCCTTACATTATAAAATAACTTCATTGTACTTTGAAACCACAACTAAAAATAATAAGCTATATCTAATTCTAGTATTTTCCCTAATTTTTGACTACATACTAATTGTTCACTGTATGCCTTAAAATATGATTATTATTGTTCTTATTTCCACTAGTTTTGCGAGATAAGGGCACTTAAAGCCCATACTTTGTATCCAAAGACAGATGTAAAAGTATTTCAATGTAATATCGACAAATTTCATGGTGTCATTAAAATTAAATTGATGTCATAAAAGCTGTCATCTGACTAGTGTGTCTTCACAGTATAAAGGGCCAGTATGTCTTGAGAGCTAGCTTCCTATCAGACAGCAGATTTTTTTTCAGACGTACTACAAATTTCATTAGCTTTGCCAAATAAAAAAAAAAAAAAACACCTTTTTTCCTGATTCCCCTGATAAATAATTATGCCTTTCCAGTTGAAAAGTATAGGATTAGTTCTATAAAGTACATCACCAAGTCAATAAGACACTATTAATTTGGGGGGCAAAAATGCTTAAGTGATATAGGATGAAATAATTTTTGAATATAGAGTTAATGTTACTCAAGGGTAAGATATTTCTGTAAAGTAAGAAAATAAACTATAAATTCTGAAAAATTTATTCAGAGTTGCCCATACCATGTCTGAAAACAACCTATCAACTCAACTTTAAAGTATAAGAAAAAATAAGAGTTGTCTTAGTGATTCCTTGTTTTTTCATATTCAGTAATGTATTTATAAATATTTAGATAAAATGAATGAAAGTTTTGACCCAAACTTAGTGTTTTACCTTTCTAAAAATTCCAATTAAAATAAAGTTAATTTTAAGTAACTTCATAACAATGAACATTAAAAATATAATAGCAAGCTAGGTATAGTGGCTTGCACCTGTAACCCTAGAACACTGGGAGGCTGAGGCAGGAAGACAGAACTGTGAGCACAGCCTGGGCAACTTAATGACTTAGTGAGATCCTTTCTCAAATAAAAAATAAAAAGAAGGTAGCTCAGTGCTAAAGCCTTGGATTCAATAATATCTACTACTGGGAAAAAAAGAAGAAAATTAGCACAGATATTAAAAATTTTATATATTTTTTAATTCATTTGCAAAAAATCACATACTAATATACATTCACACAGCAATTCTTTGCTCCTAAATTGATGACCAATGATCATCAAAATTTAAAGCATTTAAGATGAATAATTCCTACTTATCTCCATCCTGTTCCATTCCTCTTGGATAATTAACATTCCCAGATCCAAATCTGGATCTGGAAATAACTTTTTAGTTCTTTTAGTTTCTCTTCCAGAAATTCTACTAGATTTCAATATGAAATATAATCAGAACCCATTCATTTTCTGCGCTGCCATTAACTTCACCTGTAGTGCAGCCAAACCTCCCAATTCCCTGCTGTCCAGGCAGCACACAATAGTTAGGATGATATTTTAAACACCAATTGTTTTTATATTTCTCCTGCTTAAAATCTTTTACAAAGTTTCTTATGGCAGATTACACTCTTATCAGGATGGATGTAAAGAAAGAAGTCCTTAAACATTTTCATTGTACAAAGAAAATATAAGGCATTGTACCTTCGTAAAATGTGGACTGTAGTCCGTACTTCTAAGAGGGAACCAAGAGACCAACTGAAACCTTAATATAAAAGACCTCAGTCCTCAGGAATGAAAATAAAACACCCAGATTTTCTGGAATGAGAGTAAACCATGGTACTAAATGTGAAAATTAGCAAAGTTGATTTTACATTTGATTGACTTGGGGCTGGGCACTCATTCATGGAGCTATAAAGGAAACCCTAACAAATGAGGGTACAAGGCCACTACACTCTCAGTCAGAAACTTTCATAGGCCTCTATTATTATTTTGATGGAACTTTTAGGAGTAAAGAGGAATGATTATTTTGAACTGGTCAGTTATAGGTACTTGTATTGATAAAAATACATTATATATGAAGGCACACATACTGCAAAAAATCAGCTCAAGTTAGAATATTGAGTTTATTGTGCATACAAATAAACAGTTTCTGAAACTAGTGACTTCAAACTGAAAAGACTTTGGTTCCTTTAAATATTTTATGCACAAAATAGGTCATGGTAAAGATAAAAGCATAACGTTTTAATAAAGTAATATTTAAAGAGTTCCTCAAATTTTTATAGTGGTAAAAATAAATGTTTATAATATACATTTTTGTATTTCTGGTGTTATTCTGATTACAGTTATTTAAGTGAATGAATATACATGTAGATGTTCAATGCTAGTTCTAACTATTTTGTCAAAGAAAATTAGATCACACCTAACATTGACCTAAAAGGAAAAATTACCTCTCAGGCCCTATGAATTAAATCGTGATATTTACTTTTGATCACAATACTTTTTAAATTAAGCTCATAAATATTTTTTCTCATTAGCACTGTTAAAAGACTAATCAGTATATATTTTCATAATTTTTATTTCATTTTAAAATTCCTGCAAAAGTTTCCTGATTGAGCTGGGGATTTAGGTCAGTGGTTTCAACACCTGCTATGCAAGCACAAGGACCGGAGTTCGATCCCCAGTACAAAAAAAAAAAAAAAAGTTTCCTGATTAAGAATTATTTAAGATGTTAAAATATTCATTCTCCCTGTCTTATATTGTGAGAGTTTTTATAGGTGAAATATTTATAACATATTAGTAGCAGAATCATAGTGTGTGATTGACCGGAATATGACGATGAACTGAAGGAGAGGATTCATATAAATTTACTTTAGTTGAAGAACAAAAAATACAGCTGCAATAAGATAGGGTCTGGATCACAGCACCCTCAATGTGAGGTGCAAACTGTGCTGATCACATCTCCTGTTGGAGATGAAGACCACTGGGGTCTTCTCAAACTCCTCCCATCTCTTTTCCAAAGGTGCCTTGTGGAAATTCCTGGAACCAGCCAAAACACCAAGCTGCATTGAAGTGTGAATCAAAGGTTACTTTCCTCAAGAATTCTTTGGAATGCTCCTGAGTCTCTTTTAGATGCCAGAAACTTTTCCAAATAATTGTTTCCAAATGTCTTTACAAAACAAATTTCATTTCAGAAGCATTTTACTGTGAAGGAAGAGTTTAGGTGCACCTGCTTTGTTGTTGGTGGTGGTTTCTTGTTTTTGAAAATTATCTACTAGGTGACATAATTCTGATACCTCTTAATTACAACAAAAATTTACAGATTTTTTAGAAGATAACTTTCTAAAATATGTGTAACTTATATTTAAATATACCATCTTAATTACTTTTCTTGTGGCTGGGACAAAATACTTGACACTTATAGATAAAAGAAGGATGGTATATTTTGGCTCACAGTTTGTAGAGGTTTCAGTCCATAGTTGTCTGGCTGCAAGGCAGACTGGCATGGCACAGGAACATGGCAGAGGAGAAACAGTCTATGGCAAGTCAGGCAAGAAGCAGCAATGATAAAGGGGGGAAAGTTGCCTTCTTTCTGTCCCTTTATGTTCCATCCAAATGACAATGTTATTGATTGGTGCCACTCACACCCAAGGAGGGCCTTCCGTTATCCATACCCAGAGCCATGCTAAACCAATTTAATCATCACACATCCTTAATATCACACATCCAAGATCCAGTCACTCTGACCATCTAGCTGTGAGTACAGGTTATAGACACAAGGACATCTCTTGGCACTCTTTTGACATTTATTTTTTAAATGGCTAGGTTATAAACCACTCAAAGTATACTCCGTGTGTACAGTGCTCTCTCAAAATGATATTTCAGAGAATTTTAAAATTAACATTCTAGTGAAGACATCTAGTTCTTCAATGATAAGATAGCATTAAAGTAGTTAAATGTATTACTCCATTGTCTAAAGTAATATTTAAATTAAAATATTTTAGTGTTAATACATTTCATTATTCCAATATCTGGTGATAAAAAATAGTTAAATAAAAATTTGACAAATATATAAAATGAACAGAAACATTTTAGTTGCTAATGATTTAATAATTGAATATTGCAACTGTGTCCACAGAATAATACAGTATATAGGTAGGAAAACATGTTGAAAAAATCTATAATGGGAAACAAAAGGGAAAAACTGACAAACATTTGGGACAATAGACAAATTGCAAAGGAAACAATTTGTATTTCAGTGGACAAAAGTCATTTTTATAACTACATTTCCTACTACTGAAAAGTTGCAAATAACTCAGACACAGTAAAAGATAGCAACATGGAAGACTATGCTAGACATAATCTGTTCATTCAGACAATTTCACAATTTTCCTTGACATTAGCAAACAGCACAAACTGATATGCATTAGTTTACCAGGCTTGTCCTAATATTATCTCTGAATATTTGGCTTTAACTCCATCTCTTTAGTTCTAGTAAATCTTGCTTTACTTTTGGTGAATAAGTTAATGAATGGTTCCATAAAAATGTTTGAGAAGTTAAATGATTGTCTTAATGCTGATTTTCTAGGCAATCCTGCTACTGCTCTTTCACTTTAAATGTCTAAAATAATATACATATATCTCATATAACATATACCTTGTTTTGTACGTAAGACATTCAATATACTAAAACTTTCCTCCAATAAATAAAGCAATTAATCTTTTTAAGTCATTGTTCATGAACTTCGCAAATGACTTGCATCAAATACAGAGATTATTACAAATTTTTGACTATGTACTCTAAGCTAAATATGATTTCTCTTTATTTCCTCTCAAGATAGAATTTCATTTTTTGCTTGAGTTTGCCAGTTACATTTATATTTCTATTAGCAATCTTTCCATATTGCTCCTCTTGATACCATACTCTAAGATATATTTATTGAACATTTTTATATCCTATATGTGTGTCTACTTCAATATCATAATTAACACTAAGAGATTTTTAACTAACTTCAATAATAAATCTTATTTTACCTTTTCTAAATAATTTTAAAGTTTAACATACTTATTTTTATATGTAGATGTCATTTTTAATATTTTCAGTCTTTAAATCTCTGGTTTTCTTATGCACATGAAAATGAGTGTCATTTTATACAATCAAATTAGGAGATTAATGTATTTTATAATATCTTTATTATTACCCACATCTCCTTAACTTTTTGAAGATAAACTTCTTCTTTCATAACAAAATGAAAAATATCTCTCAGGTCCTTGGCAGCTCCTAATCTCTAGTTTTATCAATGGCTTTTCCTCTATGTAATTGCTTTTGTTTGCCTCCTGTCTTCTTAGAATTATTTTTTTAATAAATTTATTGTCATTAGGCCATTGCATGTATTATTTTTCATTGACTTAGTAAAACTTCTAAAATTTCTTACACTGTGTAATGTGTTGGTAATTTTATTTTTTTTAACCCCAGTATAAACATTGCAACTGCTTGCAAACTTCACTATACCTTTACACTGATCCGCAGTGCCCTCTTTCATGTCCCCTTACTTTGATCCTATTTTAGAAGAGTATTAATCACATTGTTTGGTTTTGTTGAATTGAATGGCTAAAATCCTTGATCAGAAAGTAAAATCTTTTGAGAGGAAGCATAGTTTTTACCTCTTTTCAACTCAAAATTTTGGATGGATTTCTTAATTTAGAAAGCTTTTAATAAATATTTATAAATTATTAACATTTCTGAGAGCCTTTTTCTTATTTATTGACCTGGTCACCATCTTACAGAACTGAATTTTAATCTAGAATTCTTAGACTAAGAATGTGGGAGACTGTCAAGTCCAGGAACCAATTTTGAAAAATAAAATGTACATCTGGCTAAGATAGTTCCTCATTTGTCAGAAAAGTATTTCTCTAAAGTATTTCAAGAGTTCAACCTATAATTTTAAGGCCTTATGTGGAAATTAGTTTCAGGATATTGTAAGAATTTTTTCCATAAGAACAATATAAATATAAAATTTTCCTTGTGCATGTTACTTTGTTCTAACACCAACACCCAGGGCTGGATGAATAGTAACCAATAATATAGGTGTCTTAGTTACTTTTCTCATTGCTGATGCAAAATACCTGACACCCAAGGTTAAAGGAGGAAAGATTTACTTGGTTTACAGTTTGTAGAGATGTCAGTCCATAATTGGCTGGCTCCAAGGCAGGGTGGCATGAAAGATAGGCATTCTAGAGATTGCAGAGGAGAAACAGCTCATGGTGGGAAGAAGGTAACAAAGTGAGCAAGAGAGTTTAGTAGCTTTTTCCTGCTTCATTTGTATTCTGTCTAGGCTATGAGGATTATGGTAATGCCAAATCAATCTGTGGACTGATTTAGCAATTACCCACACTTAATCCTAACATTGCACCATGAATCAGTCACATACTCTAGATTCATCCACTTCTTAAAAAGCCCCATCTATGACTGCATGAGGCTTTAGGTGGACATTTAGACACAAAAGAAAACATTCCACCTCAGCCCTGCAAAGACTCACATACATTCTTGCATGCACAAGGCACTTAGTCCATCTCTAAGAGCTGCCAAATTCCTAACATTTTCAGCATTGCTGAAAAGTCCAAGTCCAAAGTCTCTTCCAAGATTTAAGGGAAACTTAGCTGCCAAATGAAAAGAAATGAAAAGAAAGTTAAATTCTTCCAACATATAATAGCACATGATAAACATTACCATTTCAAAAGATACAATGAATACAAAGGAATGAGACCAAAGCAAGCCCAAAATCCAGCAGGGAAAACATTAATCCCTTCAGCTGTGGCAGGATGTCAACTCCAAAGGGATTGGGTGGCTCTTTCCCACAACTTCTCTCTTGGTCTGGCCCTGCTCCTTCCTTACAGGTTTCCTCAGATAATCCACATTCCTGGCTTCTGCAAAGTTTTGGAATCTCCACTGCATCTTTGACTTCACACTCACAGCTTCACCCACTGCCCTTTCAGGGCCACACTGCTTGGCCTCTCAGGCTTTCTTCTGAAATCTGGGTGGAAGACATCCTGACCCCACAACTCTTGCATTTTGCGTGCACCTAAAACTAGCACCAAGTGGGTGATGCCAAGGTCTGCCACCAGCTAGAGCAGTAGCCAAGCTTCCTTCTCTCTTGGCTGTAAGGGTTGAGTGACTATGCACCAAATCCCGAGTAACAACTTCCTTAGTCCACTGCCATTCTGGAACATGGTGCTCTGGGATGCTCTTCTCAAAGCAAAGTCTTTTGCCTTTACAAATCTGAGGCTGCAAAGGCTAGAGTCTTACTGGTACTTGTGATGTCCTTAGGCCATCTTTTCTGTTGCCTTTTTCTGAAGTACTTGACTTTTTCTTGCTAGTCTTTTCAGAGACCAATTACTCCTCTGTTCTGGCTTTGCTGACCACAACTTTACTGGAGCTTTCTTTCTTGCCAAACTCACAACATATTGAATCATTCTGCTAGGTCCTTTGTTCTTGATTCTCAACATAAATCTGGCTAAAATCTCCCAACAGTAGTCATGCCACTGAGCCAACATTACACTGCCTTGAAATTTCTTCTTCAAGATAAATTAGTCTGCAGACCTTAATCTTAGTATCAGGGAAAGTCTCTGGACATGAGAAAAATTCAGACAAACTTTTTGGCAAGGTAAAACATACGTTGTCTGGAGTCCAACAACTAATAGAGTTCTTCCCAGCAGAAACCTCCTGAGCCTGGGCTTTACCAGCAGGATTTTGAACAGCCTTCTGGCCTTCTAAGCTCTGACCAGAATCTCTCATCAAGTACAGCATAAGGCATCCCAAATCTAATTTTTCAACTAGCATCTCTGAAACTTTCCAAACTCTTCCCACAAGCCATTCCCAAAAGGATCCTGAACCACATGGTTGGGTATAGTCACAGCAACGATCCCATTTCTCTGGTACCGAATTCTTTCTTAGTTACTCTTCTCATTGCTGAGACAAAATACCCAACACCCAAAGTTAAAAGAGAAAAGTTTTATTTGACTTACAGTTTGTAGAGGCCTCAGTCCATAATCGGCTGGCTCCAAGGCAGGATGTCATGATTCCAATTATTTTGGGCAGCAAGTAAAATACAAGACAAAGAGCCAGTCCCCTTCATCTTGGATGTCAACACAGTTGACTTACAGCTTTTATCTACATCTTCACTTCTTACATCTGGATAAAGTTTTCTTCTGCCTTTGGTCACCAAACTCAACTCTTTCATGTGTCTCTTGGGTACTTTCCCCTGAAACATCAATGGCTTTCTTAAGGGGGAAACAGTAAAGGTCAGTGTTTATCATGATATCTCTTTATGTATTACAATGTAAAGGTTTTATATTTCTATTTATATAAACATTGTTTTGGTTTTTATTTTGATTGTGAAGTGAGATTGGTCTTTTCTTTTTTTTTTTCCATTAAGTTTATTGGTACATTTTAGGTATACAATACAGTTACATTCATCATTGGGAACTTGTACCTTTACATGAATATCTTGGTTCTTAATTTTTCCTCATTCCCTGCCCTCCCTTCACCCCCTCCACCCTGCCCTATTTACAAAGACTTTGTTTCCATTTTTTTCCGTTTCTCACATTTTTTCTTTTCCCTGCTTTCCTTTTCCCTAACCTCCCATTTGTCCCACTCCTTTAGACCTTTTCTTCCTGTTACACAATTTCAATTATACGTTTTGATCCTTATTTACACTTTTAGTTTTTCACACCAGAGAAACTATTAGGTATTGACACATGTGTGTCCTATTTATTTCACTTAAGAGTATGGCCTCAATGTGCATCCACTTAGCTATAAATGTCTCTAATTTCTTGTTCTTTAGGCTGAGTAGTACTCCATTTTATAAAACAAACAAACAAACAAAACACCATATCTTCTTTATCCAGTCTTCACTTGATGGGCAATTAGGCTCTTTCTAAATTTTAGCTATTACAAACTGTGCCGCTATAAATATGGGTGAGCATATATCACTGTAGTATGATTCTTTTAATTCTTTTCAGAAGATACCAGTAAAGGAATAGCTGGGTCAAACAGGATTTCTAGCCCTAGTTGTTTGATATATCTCCATATTGATTTCCACAGTGGTTGCACCAGTCTGCACTCCCACCAACAATGGAGAAGGGTTTCTTTCTCCCCACAATCCCACTAGCATTTGTTATTGGTTGCTTTCTTGATACCAGCCATTCTTTCTGAGGTGAGATGGAATTTCAGTGTTGTTTTCATTTGCATCTCTCCAATGACCAGAAATGTTGAACATTTTTACCTACATTTATTTGCTGCTTTTACTTCTTTGTCTGAGAAGTGTCTGTTTATTTCAGATATCCATTTTTGAATTGGGTCTTTATATTTGGGGGTGGTTCTGATTTTTTAAGTTCTTTACATATTCTAGATAGTAGTCCTTTGTCTAAGGTGCAGCTGCTGAAAATTTTTTCTCACATTGTAGGTTGTCTCTTAGCTCTGTTGGTGGTTTTTGTTGCAGTGCAGAAGTTTTTTAATAAGACGAGATCCCAGTTGTTGATTCTTTCTGCTAGTTCCCATGCTACTGAGGTTTTGTTCATAAAGTCTTTTTCTATGCTAATGTCTTCAAGAGTTCTACCTAACTTATCTTCCAGCAAATTTAATGTTTCTGTCTTAATATTTAGATCTTTAATCCCCTTCAATCTTACTTTAGTGCATGGTGATACGTATGGGTCTGGTTTTAATCTTTGGTAGGTTGAAATCTAGTTTTTCCAACAACATTTATTAAATAAGCTATCTTTCCTCCAAAGAGGATGGTTGGCTCCTTTGTCAAAGATGAGGTGGCTGAGTATATCTGTAGTTGTTTCTGTATCTTCTAATTTATTCCACTGATCCTCAGGTCTGTTTCTTTGCCAACACCATGCTGTTTTTATCACAGTAGCTTTGTAGTATAGTTTCATGTTGGGGATTGTAATACTCCTGGACATGTCTCTGTTGCCTAGAATTTCGTCTGCCATTCTACATCTCTTCTGGTTCCAAATGAATTTTTGAATTGTTTCCTCTAGTTCTGTGAAATATACTGTTGGAATTGCAATTGGGATTGCATTCAATCTGTATAGTGGTTTGGAAGTATGGGCATTTTTACTATATTGGTTCTTCCTACCCAGGAGCAAGGGATGTCTTTCCACTTTCTGATACCCTCTTCAGTCTCCTTTTTCAGAGTGCTGCAGTTTTCAATGTAGAGGTCTTTTACTTCCTTCCTTTGATTGATTCATAGATATTTCACTTTTTTGAATGCTATTGTGAAAGGAATTTTTTCACCAATTTCTCTCTCAGTGAGTCTGTTATTTGTGTACAAGAAGGCTATTGTTTTTTGAATGTTAACCTTGTATCCAGCTACTCTACTGAATCTGTCAATTAAGTTCAGATGTCTTTTGGTGGAGTTTTTTGAGTCTTCTATGTAGAGTATCATACTGTCAGCAAATAATGACAGTTTAATTTCTTTTCCTATCTTTTTTCCTTTTATTTCTTTCTCTTGTCTAATTGCTATGGTTAATATTTCCAAAACTATATTGAACAGAAGTAGTGATAGTGGACGTCCTTGTCTTGTTCCTGATTTTAGTGTGAAAGTTTTCAGTTTTTGACCATTTAGTATGATGTTGGCTGTTGGTTTTCCATAGATAGCCTTTATCAAGTTGAGATAAAGACCATCTATTCCAATTTTCTGCAGGGGTTTTTGTGGGTTTTTTTCTTGACTCTGTTAATATACTGTATTACATTTATTGATTTACATATATCGAACCATCCTTGCATCCCTGGGAAGTATCCCATTTGGTAAGGATGTATGATCTTCTGATGATCCTCTGTATTCTGTTTGCAAATATCTTATTGAGGATTTTTGCATCTATGTTCATTAGGGAGTTTGGCCTGTAGTTCTCTTTTTGAGTTGGGCCTTTCCCTGGTTTTAGAATCAAAGTAACACCTGCTTCTAGGAATGTATTTGGAAGTATTACTTCCCTTTCAATTTCATTGAAAAGTTTAAAGCATAGTGCCAATAGTTCTTTTCTAAATGTCTTGTAGAATTCATCAGAGAAGGCATCAGGAACTGGGCTTTTCTTTGTTGGTAAAATTTTAATTATGTTTTCAATTTCACTGATTGTAATTGGGGTGTTTAGAATTTTTATATCTTCTTTGCTCAACTTTGATAATTCATATGTATCTAGAAATCTCTCCATTTCTTCTGTGCTTTCCATTTTATTAGAGTACAGGTTCTCAAAGTAGGTATTGGTGATCCTCTGGATTTCTCCTGAATCTTTTGTGACTTCAACTTTATCATTCCTAATTGGATGGATTTGAGCCTTTTCTTTCCTTTTTTTTTGATAAAATTGGCTAAGTATTCTTCCTAATTTTACTCACAGATAGATATATCTCTACTGAACAATGTTTTCAAAAAATATATACATTGTTTTAGGCCAGAAACTTGTCTCCATATATACTTTTAGTGGAGTTGATTTAAAGAAGTTTGTAATGAATTTCACAATGAAATTTTACATGAAAATAAAACAATTTCAACTGTTTAAAGAGAGAAATATTATGCATATCCATTTATCTTCTGACTTGATCAGTTCTTCAGAATAAATGATGAACTTCCAAAATTTACTAAATATATTCAAACATACTAAATAAAGACCAAATGCCCTGGTCTATGATTTGCAAAATTCTAATCACATGCACATGACCACAAGAATTTTAAAATAACAGGATAAAAAACATAAGAAGTTAGTTCTCCTAGGTAATTATAGAACATTCTATTATCAAGGAATGGAATTTTAATTTTATGTGATTTATGCTCTATCAGTTGCTTTATTTTATGACAAATTCAGATCACAGGGTAGAGATTCTTAAAAGACAGGTAAAAGGCAAATACTGACTGTGGCCATGAAATCAATAGATCTTAAAAAGCAATTAGTTCCTCAAATATATACCAAATAGAGGAGATAAACATTAATATAAAAGTGATAAATAAGGATAGTAAAAAGAGAAAATAATTACTTTCAGCACAGCTTTATAAAGAGTAAAACAAAATAGTCACAAAGAAACTCCTGCAGCTTACAAAATGATTGGCCATTGTGTTTATTTTTTAGTTTATAATATGTTTAATTTTTACACTTTGCAGTAATACATTCATTTCATGTCCAATTTATACCAGAGTCAGCCAGAGAATCCGTTATGAAGATAAGGCAGAGTTATTTTTCATCTTACCTTTTGAGCTATATCACCATGACATTCTGTAAAACTGAAAATACTAACACAATGTACCAATAAAATATGGACAAGATTTCTGTAGATATTCAATGGAAAGAGAGATTTATTATTTTAATAGCATATGTAGCTTTGAATCTCCTCAGCTAGTATAGAACTAGATTATTTGGGTCAATTTGAGTTAATTTCCAACATTTGGGGTGGAATTAGTCTTTGCTTTTATATGCAGATCACTAAAAAATTCAAAGTTGAGCTTGTATATTGGGAGTCTATTTTAAATAGAGGAATGTTTGCAAACAGCAAACAAGCTTCATATTTTTTGTGGTCCTCCATCACATCACAATAACAAAACAATTAAATTTTGCTCTAGATTTTAATAATTATAGTAGGGAATACAATTTTAGTTAAAAAATAAAGCTTTTTGTGAGATAATAATTATATTAAATCTGATTTAATGTTTTCTTTAATTAACAAGATATGCACTGCTTTAGAATGCAGGCTGAAAAAATGTCCTGAATCCTCTGAAAGTCCTTTCTTGCTTTTCTTCAGCTAATAGAGATTCTATGCTTTTAGAGTTCTAATTATATCCAACTATTTATTACAATACTTAAATTACAGTTATTTTCTCTTAAATTTGCTTTATGGTGATAATTTATGTTAGCTTTTAAAATTTATGTGTCTCTAAAACTTTCTTAATATTTTAAAATGACAACAGATATTGTAAGGTTGATAAGTGAAGAATGTACTAGCTAAGAATATGCATGTAAGAGATAAAATATGTGTAAAATTTTAGTGACAATGAATATATTGTTTGAGAAATGTGTACTGTTTTCTTAATGTTTTGACAATTATAGATCATATATAATAATTTTTACTGTTAACTGGGTCAGTAATTTTTTCATTCAATATGGGTTGGTTGAACAATTATTATCCATACTGAGAAAAAAATGCTTGTCCATATAACAGACACTTAAGTCTTACACTTTTTTCAAATTAAGTTTAATATAGATTGTGAATTTAAAGGTAAAATGTAAAGTTATAAAATCTTTAGAATAAAATACAGGACCATATATACCAATCAATTCAAAATTACTCTTGGAATTATATATGAGATTATAAACCTTGTTGAAAAACTTGGAGAAAATTTTAGACATGATAGCTAAAAGCATGGCCCATTGTGGAAAAATTCATAATTGTTCTACATTGAAATTAAATTATTTCACTTTGCAAATGACCTTGTAAAGAAGATAACAGATAAGATACATGTTGGAATAAAATTATTGGCAAGTCACATATTTAAGTAAAGTCTTGTATCTAGAAAATATAAATAATTCTCAAAATTAGGAAATAAAAATAAATAACTCAATTAGAAATTGACCAAAAACACAGAGACTTTCCCCTAAGGAGATATAGAAGCAAATAAAGACATAATATTTAGCATCATTAACCATTAGAAAAATAAAATTACAATGAGATATTTTTATAGTGTTATTAGAACAGGTGATTTAAAAAAAACACCATTATAATGCTAAAAGATGGTAAGAATCTACAGTCTTATATATTGATAGTGGGGATGTATAGTAATATTGATATTCTTATAAATATTTGGTAGTTTAATAAACTATACATGCATTTATTATAAGACTGAGCAATTATACTCTCAGGTATTTATCCCAGAGAAATAAAAAGTTAGATACCTACAAAAATCTGCACATCAATGTAATCAGTGCCTAGATAAAGAAACAAAATACTACTGCATCAATGGGAACTTTATTTGTTATTGTATTTTACCAAAGGGAGAAACTTTGTAATTATTTGGTTGTTATATGCTTACCTATTTTATCAGTCCCACTAAGTGCAGACACTACACTTTATAGCTGTTGCTCTCCTTGCATCTTGTTGGGTTCTGAAGCCTATGCTTAGGTTCAAATAGCCCTAGCTGGGTTTTCCCTGTTACATCCTCTCCATTCCCCACGGGAACATCGTCACTTTTTCCTCTCCCATCTTAAGCTCCAATATCTCACAGATTCCCCTTGTACTTTTCTCAGAATATAAATGAAAGTAGTAACCACTCTGAGCTCTAGAGGCAGACACTAAACACATGTAAAATACATAGGAGATCAAAAAAACAGCATCTTTTTTTCAGAATATGCTGGTGTCCTCATTAACAAACATCAAATATCATGTGACAAAATATATCAGGTCTGTAGATCCATGGTGACTCGTCTAAAAATTCTAAGTGAATTTAGATGTACCAGTCTTAACTAATGCTTTAGTATATCATTTTGCCAGTTACAACTTCCAAACTTTCCTTATTCATCCTCTCCTGATCATACTTAATTGTTGTTCCATCTCATTTAACCAAACTGTCCTTATCACTCATTTATAAATTCATTTTATGGTACATTCTGGACTCTCTGTTTTTCTGTAAACAAACTATCCCTTCCACATTTCCTTCATATCCTAGTCATGATAAAAAATGACAGGTAGATTGTCTTATGGAAAGACTATTTTTCTCACATGCCCTTTATAATTCAAATGGGAATCTCAGTCATGTGCGATGTCCAGTGCTGCCTTTATCTCTGTCTTCTATACTTTTGTAAATTAGGTTCAAATCTAGTTTTTCTTCTTTAAGATTCTTGCTACCAGCTGCAGTATTTCTCTAAAACTTTCTCATTATGGCCAAATAAACTTGCATTCAGGCACTACCAAATTGGAAACCTATATTAGTCTTAAATACATTTCTACATTTTTGCTAACTTCAGATTCTACCTGGAATTTCAAACATAACAGATGCTCTTGACTGGACAATATCATATTCTCTCAGTCTCTCTATATCCATTCTCATGGTCACAAGTACACTTTTTGATGACATTAATTCATGCATCTTATCACTTTAACATCATATAATCTTTTCATCTCCTTTTTCTTATTCAGTTGCCTAAACTACATATCTTAGTTGGTTTACTGAGAGGTGCAATTCTCACTTAGATATCTCAATATAGCATCTTCTTCACCTTTCTGCTTTTTATTTATTTCTTCTTTACCTGTTTTCTATTTTATTATTTACTTTAATCCTCACCCAACACATTTCTCTATTACATCTTTATTTGTTTTCTAGCTTTCAAGCTATGGCTACTTGTTTCATCACTAAAGCACTGTCATTAAAATGTAACCCTTTCTCCTATTATTGTCTGAAGTCTTCTGGAAAAACTCATGACTTGGGAAACTACAAATGTACATTCTCTTTCTCAATCTGAGGTTACCACATAATGCCTCAGTAAATCGTACACCCTTTTTAGATTGTAGCCACCATAAAATTTAAGTGTTCAGCCTGATGTTTGCCCTCAATATTGCAGGACAACCTTACATTTCTTCCACCAGCTTTCTTTCTAATTTCTCACAACAACAATTTCAAAAATTTCCAATCACTTTAAACTTCTAGCCTATGAATTCTTTCCTAACATTCAGCAGATAAACTTACTTTCCATTTACCTAGAAAGTGGCACCAATTTCCTGCCATTAGGCCCACAAATGTATTTGTATTGGTACTGATAACATGTATTTTCTATTTCTTTTCCTACTCTCACATCCATGTCACTTCTTTCTAGTAGTTTAAGGAATCTTAGGTTTTAATTTTACCATTTAATCATTTTACTATAATTTACTATCTTTTACTATGAAAACATGAACATAAATTCAAATTGTTCAAATTTCATATTTTCCAAATAGAAATTAATCTTTTGTGACCCATATTCCTTTATCACAGCCAGATTAAATAACTGATTTTTCTATATTTGAAACTTTATGACTATTTACCATGTTTATCATCGTAATACAGTAGATTCCATCCCAAAGCATCCATTGAACTTAGCATTTTCTTAACGATTTGACCTATTTCAATTCTAATAGAACCCCACAAATTAAAAATAAGAGCAGCATATAGTACAATTGCTGTTTTCAACTATAACCCCAAGGAAAGCATGCTATACAATTGTGCCCACAGGAAGATAGAGACAGAGAAAGAGACAGAAACAGAGACAGAGACAGAGATGATAGAGATAGATAGAGATGGAGCAGTCTATATTAGTTAAGATTCTCCAGATGAACAGATTTTAAGGAACTGGCTCATGATATCATAGTGAGTAGCAAATTAAAAATCTGTAGCCCATGGGCCGGAGATTTAGCTCAGTGGTTCTGCCACCTGCTTCACAAGTGCAAGGACCAGAGTTCAATCCCCGGCACCAAAAAAAGAAAAAGAAAAAAAATTGGGGGGGTAAAAACCTGTAGCCCAGAACTTCAAGATTGAGACCCAGGGAAAAAGAGATGTTTCAGTCTCCAATTAAGACACAAATTCCTCCTTTCACATGAGAACTGATTCTTTTTCTCTGAATATCTTTAATGATTAGAATAAGACCCATGCACAGTATGGGAGGTGCTAAGTTTCATTCAAAGTTCAATGATTTAAGTAATAAAATCTTTACAGCAAGGAAGCTGGGAATTGACCTCAGTGGCACCGTACCTGCCTTGCAAGTGCGAGGTCCTGAGTTTAATCCCCAGGATCAGAAAAAAGAAGAAAAGAAATAAAAATCTTTACAGCAACATTTACATTGGCATTTCATCAAATATCTGAGCACTGTAGCCTAAGTTGACATACACAGTAAACTATGACATATGTTAAATTCTGTGTCATATGTTGTGTGAAAATTATTTTAATTTAGCTAAATTTGAAAATGGAGAAGTAACCACTGTGTATTGGTATTATTACAATAAACTTTTAAATAAATTTTGTTATTTGTGATGATGAGCAAATACACTGACATTTCCATATATAATTAAATTTATGAGGATTTTCATATTTCCAATTTAGTATATATAACTTTGTGTCAGAGTTTAGTGAATAGTCAACTTCTTTTCATTTACTAGGGAAAAAAAATACTATACAACATTAAGTACTTTAAAATAAAACATGTAGAATTAATTTTTCATTCATTTAATTAATATGTGTGTAATGGTAAATATGTTACTTTTCTCACTTAAATACTTTGTTTTGCAGTTTTTATAGATTATCTAAAGTAAAAGGATATATGTTCATATTAAATTCATTTAAGCTATTAATGCAGCAGTTTAATGTGTATAAAAGTTTGAAATAACATTTTTACAAGCAAGAGTCTTTAACCAGAAGAACAACAGCTTAACCATATGTGAGTAATAAATCTAGATAGCAAAACAAACAATTTTGAATAGGCTAAAGTCATTTTTAACTTTACAGTAAAGAAATCAGAAAATGTACAAATAATAAACAGTAAAGAATTTAAGACGCCCACAAAAGTATTTGCTTCTTTTCTAATTTCTATTTTTAGAGAATGAATTATTTATGGAAGCAATAATCAAATTATTTTCTCTTTTCCACTGCCATCTTAATAAAATTGAAGCACTTTATTTGCACAGGTTGGTGTTATACAAGAGAGTTGACACTTGAAAAGCAGGGGCAGACACCCTTCTCTAAATCTGTTCCTATGCTAAAATATTTTTATATTGACATTCTTTGGGATACTTGTGTTTTGTGTTTATTGAGCTTGAATATTTGAGTACTGACTAAAGAATATATTGACTTTTTAATACATTTACAATGTAAAATATAATTAATGGCTGTTAAAATGTCCAAACTTCAATTAGAGGTGATGAGTTTTTTTTAATTAACCTTTTTTGTCTACCTTTAATATTTTTGAAAGGCTTGAAGATGAAAAGTCACAGTATAACATGCAATATTATTCAAAAGTTTCACTAGTATTCACCTATACCAAAGCACTTATTCAGACCATCCATTACATAATATAAAAAAGCTTTTGCTGTTGCTATCAGGAGCTGAAACTGATGAAATATTCAATTTAAGTTCTTTGTCAAATCAATAAAAGCGTCAGCAGAACATTTCCAGTTAGGTTGCTAAGTATTTAATTTGTATGTAAACAGTGTTAGTTAAATGAAATGTCAATTCATTCTCTGAGATAAAAGATTGGTATTTTTTTGTATACAGTATAACTCAGAAACATGTTACATCAATTTTCAGAGGATTTCTTTTAGTCATTAAGTTAAATAGATATATTCTATCTAAGTGACTATTATTAACTTATCAAACAATAAATAAAAAATTATCTTCTTAATTTTAACCAAATGTTAATTGCAATGTAATAATATACAAAAACTAATGGTTTATTATATAATATTTAAATTAAGAATAATTACTATAATTTATTGCCTAGATCAATATTATCCATTGCTGACTCTTAAATGTTTATGAGGAAAAGGAAAGAATAGATTACTGTTTATTTGCATGATAAGATTTTTCAGGTAGCAAACATTATTTTAGAATCAATTAGTGAAAATTTCATTAAGCAGTAAAATGTTGTCGACCTCGCTTGCGCGTGCCAGGCGGGGGAGCCACACTATCTGGGAGCTGGAGACTTTCGCCATGGGGGCAGCTTGGGGGCCTGAGAGGGCGCCGCTGCCGCCGCCACCGCTGCCTTAGCTGAGGGGACCTGGCCTGACTAGGCGGAGGAGGCTCCCGCCTCCGATGACCTTCCAAAGCTCCCACCTCCGGGTCGGGAGGTGAGCCAGGATGATTGAGGAAGGTAGGAACAAGCCGAAGACCACGGCTGAGAAGAGGCAACTGTTCATAGAAATGTGTGCTCAGAATTTTTATGTCATCCGACTGTCAACTTACAGAACAGTTTGCAAATTACGATTTGTACAAAAACGATGCAACTTTCATCTTGTGGATCTCTGGAACATGACTGAAGCTTTGCAAGACAATGGTCTTAATACACTGGACCATACCACCAAGATCAGTGAAACTGTCCCGCCTTGAAACTGTCATCTCATCCATCTACTTACTATCAGTTGCATAAGCGCCTTGCTTCTACTCACCAAATCAGTGTGGAACAGTCTATCAGCCTCCTCCTCATCTTTATGATTGCTGCATATGACAGTGAGGGCCAAGGCAATTTGACGGTATTTTCATTTAAGGCTATGTTAGCAACCATGTGTGGTGGAAAAATGCTGGACAAATTGAGATATTTTCTACCAGATGTCAGATTCTAGTGGCGTAGTGATATTTACCAAGTTTGACCAGTTTCTGAAGGAAGTTCTGAAGCTACCAACAGCAGTCTTTGAAGGGCCATCTTTTGGTTACACAGAGCACTCAGCCTGGACCTGTTTTCCACAGCAGAAAAAGATAATGCTGAATATGTTCTTAGACACAGTGATGGCTGATCCCCCCCCCCAGTGCCTTGTCTGGCTACCTCTCATGAGTAGGCTTGCCCATGTTGAGAATGTCTTCCACGCGGTGGAGTGCACCTATTGCTGTTGTGAAAGCATGATGGGCTTCCGGCACTGATGCCAGCAGTGCCACAACTATCAGCTGTGTCAGACTGCTTTTGGCGTGGCCATGAGAGTGGCCCTCACAGCAACCAGCAGCAGATGAAGGAGCATTCCTCTTGGAAATCCCTAGCAAAGAAGCTGAGCCATGCAATTAGCAAGGGTTTAGGGTGCGTGCCCTCCAGAGAACCTGCACATCCTGTTTTTCCTGAGCAGCCAGAGAAACCACTTGACCTTGCACACATAGTGGGTCGAACTCAGGACCTTGCGCTTGTGGGGCAGGTGGCAGAACCACTGAGCTAAATCCCCGGCCCTAAAAGTGTATTTTGAAGAAACACAAGACTAAAAAATTACCAAAAAGTGTGAAAAGGAGTTAAATCACACTTCTAGAAATTTAAAATAAATTGAAACCTCAGGATAAAGAATCAACAGAAAAGCTAAAAATCACAGGAAAAATGGAAACCCAACATGGAGAAGACAACAAAGCAATCTACAACACCAAGAACACTAAGTAAATAATATAAAAATAAATACTGTTGAGGGTACAGGGAAAAATTAATCCTTTTGTCCTGTTAGTAGAAATGTAAATTAGTACAGCCACTATGGAAATCAGTTCTTCACAAAACTAAAAATAGAACTACCATGTGACCCAGCTAACTCCTTCCTATATACCTGAGATAGTTAAAAATCACCATACTATAGGAGTTCCTGTGTTTATTGCATTTATGTATTTATTGTGGCTCAATTCACAATAGCCAACATATAGAACCTGCCTAGGTACCCATCAGTAGATGAATGAACAAAAAAAATGTTATATATATGCTCAATGGAGTGCTATTCAGCCACGAAGAAGAACAAAGTTATATCATTTGCGGTAAAATGGATGGAACTGGAGATCATCATGTTGAGTGAAATAAGCCAGATTCAGAAAGACAAATATCACTTTTTCCCTAATACGTGGAATGTTTTAAAATATGGCATGAAAATAGAAGGGAGATTATTACTAGATAAAAGGAAGGGACTAAGAGTAGGGGAAAGATGGTATAAGCAGAGTAAAGGGGGATAGATGTGATCAAAATATATAGACAAAGTAAAAAAAAGACTGTGAGGCAAAAAGATGATTGCAGCTTTGCAGTTCCAAGTTGATGGCAGATATCAAAAAATCTCAATTCAAATTTTATATGAAAACCCAGGCACATCAGAGGAAAACTATAGAACAGAGCCAAAGAAAAGACATTAAAAACACATACAAGAGAGATTGCTTACAAAGAATTGACATCTTCCTAGAAAACCAGAAGACAGTGGAATACTACCTTCAAAAAACTGAGAGGAAATTACTGTAATCCTACAATTGTATCCCCAATGAAAATATCTTCTAAGAAAGACAGGAAGACAAAAACATTTGCAGATAAATAAAAACAGCATATTTAGTATGAAAAGACTCTCAGTAAAGACATTTCTAGAGTATACTTCAAGAAGAAGGAAGACCATCTTAGACATTTGACAAAACTCAACTTATTCATGATTTCCTTTCAGAAAATGCCCAGAAAACTAATAGCGGGAAACTCTCTCACTCAACCTGAAAATGCACATCTATGAAAAAATATAGCTACCATTATACTGAAAGTAAAGGACTAAATCACTTTACCCTAATATTGGGAACAAGATTTGGATGTCCACTCTCAACATTTTACTAGAGATCCTACCTAGTACAATAAAGCAAGAAAAATAAAGGCATACAGTTTGGAAAAGAAAAAAAAAGAAGTAAAATGTTCATGATTTATTTGAGAAATCTAGACTAAAATCCTAAATATACAAATTAATTGAAGATATTGAAAACCATACTATCTCTAGCATTATTCAGTTTTCTAAATACAATTTTCCTATGTGTATTGTAGATACAACCTTTAACAGTAATGTTCAAAAATCTACCTAAATTTATGTGAGAATTTGAGATTTTCTAAGAAGGAGATGTGAAGTTATCTGGTCTAGTATAATTGCAAATAAATTATTATAAACTTCCATCATTTGTATATCTACCTATGTAACAAAAATCTCAAAACTTTTAATTAAATTACTTGGCTAGCTTTTAATTGTGGGTCAATTTCTCTAGTTTAAAAATAAACGAAATATTTTACTTTTGCATCACAACTATTTCTGAATATTACTGTGAAACCAAAATTCCAGATCACTGATTTTTGTCTATACCATCATTGATAAAGTTATTCATTAAATATTCATTAAACACCAAATATGGCAAAAGGAAACTGTGTCAGGGTGAATTGTCAATTTGATTGTTTTTGAGATCTGTCATAGTGATCAGTGGAGCATACTTCTGAGTATGCCTGGATGGGTCATGAATGCATATCCTTGGGGTCTGTTATGGTTTTTTGTCTCCTGAAACTTTCTGGGAGAATGAGACTAAGGTTGGGGAGTAATTTCAAGGAAGCTCAATGTTCAGGGTGTGGCATGAGTACTTCTGGTGTAGCTTTTACTGAATTTTATACTGAAAAGGAATGGAAAAAACATGCCTATTTTAAAAGTAGACAGTTTTAAGGAAGCATCTTCAAAATTGGGACAGAAGACAGTATAGTTTTGGATAGATTACCATTAAAAAGGAGGCAAGTACTTTGCATGAGGATAATAGGAAAAAGGGCATCTTGAGAATTTGCAAGATCCTAACCTTCCTAGAATCAAGGGTGTTAAAGGTTAAGTTTTTTGAAAGTTTTGCTTTGAGAAGACACCCCAGGGAGCCCAAGTCAATTAGGGCCAACTAGGAAAGTGTTTCACAGAGTTCAGTCATGGACAAACTCAAGCCTTTGTAACCATGAGCCAAAGGGACCAGCTACTGCTTGAACTGGGAGCAGATCTTGGTGTCATCTATATATTTCTGGTATTGATTGTAGGGAACAGGGGAAGGGGACGTTACCAGAACCTCTGCAGTGAGTCCTGGTCTCCTGCAAGCCAGGGCAGCACACGGCGAATTACAGGAAAGGTAGACAAATGAGACTGAGAAGAAGCTGAGCTTTGGGTCTGATCAGTGCTGCTCTGAGCAGCAAAGACAAGAAGCCCTAGCTTGCAGCACCTTTTATTTAGTACATCCAAAGAAACAAATGTAACAAATGAATAATGTAGATTTCAGTATCATATTGGGATGAACAAGGTGTAACAAAAGACTGGGTGGGGGAGGTGGAAATCTAAGAACAATGAGGAACTATGCAGATGAAGATTTAGTTCCTCCCAGGAACTACACAGATGAAGATTTGGTTCCTCCCAGGGCGTCTCCCACAGGTATGGTCTTGTCCTGGAGGATTACAGCATCATGGGATCATTGAGATCTCCCTTGTGACCTGAGGCCAAAATGGAAGTATGTTTTGGAGTGTTATTACTGGCCTGTAGGCAGGAGAACTAGGCCTACTCAAATGATTTTTCCCTAGAATTATGTAGCATTGCTCCCAACAATTGATGGCATGCAGAATACAAGAGTTATGGGTCAAAGGTTTCAACACAGATTCCAAAACACCTGTGAAGGAAGTGTATAAGGCTGTGAGCATGAATCTGAGTGCAGTGGCAAGCCCAAGAAGATGAAAAACCCAAGAAGATAGAATGTCTGAGGAAAGCCCAAGGCAGTGAGTCAAAGTGCCCCAAGAAGGGCCACAAGTGCTGCTACCAGAAATACCATAGGTGTGGACTACCCAAGCTCATTTGAACTTACCTCTTGCTGCAACTTGTCCTAAGTTCTGGACACATACAAGATTTAGTGTTTACCATGCTGGGCTTAGGTCTCACTTTGGTCTGATTCATTTCTATCCTTTTGTTACTCTTGTGTTTGGAATGGGACTGTGTACCCTGAATTGTTATATATTTGGAATGTTTAATTTCCTTTTTGGTTTTTATAGAGGTTCACAGCTAAAAGTTTGCCTTGAGTCTGAGAGCAGACTTTGGACTTGGACTTTTTAGAAATGCTGAAACTAATTGGTGAGACTTTGATAATTCATAGAAACAGACAAAATGCTTTTCATATAATGAGCTGAATGAGAGTCTTTTGAGAAAAACAGGCAAAATGTTATGATTTAGTTCTAGAATTCTCCCTAAAAGCCTCATATGTTTGGAAGGTGATTGGATCATGGGGATCCTACAGGGATTGGGGCCTGGTTGGAGGAAGTTCAGTGGGAATGTGACCTGGAAGGATATATCTCTTTCCCTAGCTCCTCTCATCTCTCTTTGCTTCCCATGTGTCATGACATTAACAGGTTTTCCTGAACCCAGGAACTTCCACCAAGACATTTTGGCCTTCATACAGTTTAATAAGGACTAAAAACATGCATCAAAATAAACATATTCTGTTTTAAGTTGTGGGTGTTAGGTATTGTGTCTGAGGGAAGAGAAACTAAGATAGGACCTATGTCCAGTCCCTCACTATTTCTCTTCTGGCACTTTTACCCTCCATGAACTAAGCAGCTTTGCTCTACCTTTCTCTTCTACCATAATGTTTCTGCCCTGAAGTAATCAGATCATGGACTAAATCCCCTTAAAATATAAGTCAAATTAAACCTTTTATCTTTTAACCTGTGAATGTCAATTATTGGTCTCAGCAATGAAAAAGGTGACTAATAGTGAAAGTTGATATCAGAGAAGTGGACATGTCTCTGTGACTATATGTAATCATGTGGTTTAGAAACCTCTGAAACCTTTGAAAGGAAGGAAGGAATTCCTTTGCAAAAAGAATTTGGAAAGTTTGGAAATACAGACTAGAGAAGCCTTAAAATCCTGTAAGCAAATTGTTACACATGTTCTGGTAAGAACTCAGAGGACCTGAATGTTTATATATAAATGTATAGAGTATAGTTTGGGCATAGGACATTTACTTTGGGAATAAGGGCTCCATTGGCAGTTGGACAAGAGACCATGTGTATTGTATTCTGGCAGAATATTTGTCTACATTTTGCCCATGTCATGAGATTTTTGTAGGGAACTGAAATTAAGGTCAATAGAATAATTGATCTGGTTGAGGAAATTTCAGTTTAACCCAATGTTCAACATGTGTCATGGGTACTGCTGGTTTCTGTTAGCCAGGGGTTGACACAATTGGAGCAAAAAGCAAAGCAAAAGTTTTTCAAAAACTTAAATTTTGGTTCATAAGGAACCATGTGCAAATTTGGGTCCAAAGAATATGTGACTACAGAAGAAATTTAGGCCATTCAAAACAAACATGTATTTTCTACAGGCAGAAGAAAAGAGTTTCTTTGAGGGCATCTAAGAGCTGAACAAGACTTCATTGTTTGCAGGTTCAAGAATACCACAATGTAAATCTTTATTTGAAAAGAGAGTCCCTGGGAGACTTGCTACAGGAGGGCTTCCTAAGAAATTAGTTTTTCAGCATTTACTTCATCATGCTCAGCCATTCAGGCATTCAGAGGTCACTGGTTTCTGTTGGCTTGGTTTATTGCCTATACTGATATCAGATGTTGATGTTTTCAATATAATGCTGATTTTACCAGCATGCACAAAGTAATACTTGTAGTATCATGGTGGCTTCCTTCTAGATTTCAAAGAAAGTCCTGGAAAGGAGGTAGGGAGCCCATGAGTGGGCAATATGTCAAGCTGTGACAATGCAGCCAAAGATGCAGTGGAATCCCCCAGGAAGTTGGATATGCCAGGAATGGGATGTCTGGCTAGGAAAGCTGCAGGCATTGAGTGGAGCCAGACCAAGACAGAGGCCATGTAACAATTCTCTTACCACTACTAAAAATCTGACTTTAAAAGGAACATTATTTTATTGAATAGCTCAAATATTTTTTTCTGAAAATAGAATTTTATAAAAATAATGAAGAGTAATCTGTTAGTCTTAATGCTGACATTAAAAATATTATTTTGTATGTAAGAAAAATATAAAGTAGCAGTAAAATACAGCAGAATCCAGGTTTTAGCCTCATAGATTACCAATATCAACAGAGGAATGGTAAGGAAAATGTGGTACTTATGCACAATAGAATACTACTCTGTCATAAATAAGGATAAATTTGAGTGATTTATAAGAACATGAATATACCTTAAGAAAATAATGTTAAGTGAAATAAATCAGACATATCACATAAACATAAACATCTCTTATATGAGAAATTAAAAGTATAAATAAATTACAGATCAAAATAAAGATAGATAATAAGAAACAGGGAAATAGATCTTCTGAAAAAAGAAAGGGGACCAAGAGATGGACGAAGAAGAGAGGGAGAAAAGAGGAGATTAAAAAAAGAAATGTGTTAAATACATGTATGAATTTTGCATGAGGAAAGTAATTATGAGCTACAAACATGTGCTGATAAAAAACTAGAATACAATGATCACTTTTAAATTAAAAGGACACTAAACTTTCTTACACCCTGAAATTTTAAAGCTAAGGAAATTAGATTCTTTCAATTGTATAAAATTGTTTTAGTTAAAGGTAAAGTGAATTATAGATGAGACCTAGGTATAGTATAAAAGAAAATAATCTTAGTTATAAGTAACTTTTCCTAAAATGATAGCAATATTAAAAGTAATATTTTTCAAGTATTTCTGGAATGGTTAACAATTTTAACTTTATATATTTTCTTGCTGTATTGTTAAATAAGTTCAATTCTAAAATTCATTTTAAAGGGGTTGGGGATTTAGCTCAGTGGTTCTGGCTCCTGCCTCACAAGCACAAGGACCTGAGTTCAATCCCTGGTACCAAAACATAAAATTAGTTTTAAACATGAATGTTTAGAAAACAGATTGAGTTATTATCAAGTTTATATACAGTTGGTAGACATAATATGGATAGACAAAAAATGCATACTTTTTGAAAGAACTAAACCAGTAATGTGCATTGTAAGAAATAGATTTTGGCATATATGTACTATAAAGTTGAATATGAGAAACTAGATGATGTTTCTGATTAGATGTGAAATTCTGTGTTATAGAGAATTTATTTAACATGAATAATTATTTGATTTGACAAATAATTTATTAAGAATTTGTAGAAAAGGGCCAGGGATTTAGCTCAGTGGTGACGTGCCTACCTTGCAAGAACGAAGTCCTGAGTTCAATACATGGTACCAGAAAATAAAGAAAAATAAAGAATTCCTTGCAGAAAAATATTGCATTGTTTACATTTTGGAAAATTTACTATTAGAGATGAAATAACAGTGAATAATCTTATTACATAAGATACAAGTATTTCTCAGTAATAAAGAAATTTATATATCCTTTCAATATTGTTTGTTCAAGTGATGTGTGTGTGTGTGTGTGTGTGTGTCTGTGCACTGTAGTCAGGATTTTAATATAAATGAAAGGAAAAACAGTACTTTTCTGATTAAGAATAAAATATGTATTTTAAGATGTATTAACATATTTTTTTCAAGTAGTGACAGTTAAAATGGTTATCTATAGTTAGCTTTGCTTTCTTGCTAGCAAAAAATGATAACCTGATGTAATTTGGTGCTAATCTAAGTAAATATGTCTAAATTTTGCCACTATATTAATGAAGTAACAACATAATACAATTAAGATTGAATTAAGAAGCCATTTTCAACCCCTCTCCAATTGTCACACTTCATCTTCAACATGTTTGATAGCTGAGCATCTAAAAATAGTGCACTAAGTATCCAAGTTTAGAAATCTGTCTAGAATTTCTCAGTCTGCACTTAATTCAAACATTCAAAATGGTGATAGTCTTTAGGAATTTGCAGCCATTTTCAGTAATTCATAATTGTGAGCTAAGTTCAGAGAAATGAGTAAGAAAAGGGAGTCAGAGATCAAGTACTCTTATTCATGCTTTTATTTCTTGGCCTTGATTATATTTATTTCAACTGTTTAGTAATTGTTACTAATTTAAAATACTGTTTTATTCAATTTGTTTTAAATGTTATAAAATCTGCAGTTTATATGAGAACAATCACATATTAAGAGTTTTTTGGGGCCACTCAGAGGCCAGCCACCCCTGGACCATTCCTTGAGGGCAATACCTACATAACATGCCTCATGGGTGGTATCTGAATCCATGTTGCAGAGGTCCCAGGGGGCCATAAAAACCATGGTTATGTACTCCAGAAGATAGAGCAGAAGTGAATAACACAGAGAAGGTCTTTCTGAGGTTCCTCAATGAAAATCGAAGCCCACTGGGACAGTGAAGAAAACCTCTGCAATAAAGGCACATTGGACCACTGTGGTTGATAAGTTGGTGTGATCAGCACCTCCCATAGGAACCTGGACTATCTTCAGGGGAAGGACAGCTGGAACCTAGGGTAGAACCTTGATGAGTTCAGTCCTGCAGGTCAGGGAGCTCAACTTGGGCCTTACAGCCATAAATCAGCCTGAAATCTAAGTGGACTGCAGCTGGATTGCTGAGACTAATGGACTTAGATCTGCACACTGCTGCCCATGTTGTATACCATGACAGCAGAGACATATTCTGAAGGAGGCCCTTTAAAATATATATATTTCTTTTTTTCTCTCTCTCTTCCTTCTTGTTCTTCATTTCTCTCCCTCTTTGTTCCTGTTCCTGTCCTAGTTCAGATTACTTTTCTTTCTATTTCCTTCTCTTGATTGTCATTATTTTTATAGGAAGGTGAATACAGTTTCTAGATTCCCTATTGTTGTTAGTTTGTTCTGTTCTGGTCTTTGTTCCTTTGCTCTGTCTTTTTCTCTTGAATTCAACAGTTTCTCAAAATGTGTGTGATCTTCCTTTGTCCTCTAGGCTCACTTCTAAAACTTTTCCTCTCCTATCTCTCTATCCCTTCCCCCCAATTCCTTCTAAGTCCTCATTCTGAAGGGTAAATTTGGTATATTGAAGGATTTATTTACTACAAACATACTTTGGGCTGTTTCTTGATTTTAAACTAGATCATATGGTTAAAGGTGACAGATTAACAGCTACCACAAATTACCATTTTCTAAGATGTGTTTTACACTTTTGTTGATGCTGATAGTATCACTTGGGCTAAGGTATTGTTATTGATCTAATCAGTTGTCCTCCTTGGTGTACTGAAAACAAGATCGCCTAAGAGTCATTAGAGACTCAAAGCTTAAAAACCAGGTATACCTGGAAGACACCTCTGAGAAGCAACCATTCCATAAGGTTCTAAATAAAAGCAATAAAAATATTCACAATAAGAAATATTGAAGTACCAGGATAAAAATTAAACCAAAAACAGCACCAACAACAAAAATAGAAATGAGAAGACACATAAAGCACAGAAGTAGATATCCAGCTAACCACAGGTAAATTCTGGGGGCAATGAAGAGAAAAAAATCTGATAACCAACTATCTGGATAAACTGATAGCAAGAGAAGTAAGAAAACAGATGACTGAGTCTCTAGAAAATTTAAAACAAAAATACTTTCCCAGACAGCTACAGAAATAGTGAGCAGAAAAAAAGACATGATTATAGACTCTAAAACAGAAACAGATAAAAAAATAGAAGAGCTCATGACCATGATGGAAGCCATAAATGCCCAGCATAGGAAAGAATGGAAACCTTGGACATACAACATAGGAAAGAAATGGAATCAATTAAACAGATTTAAACAGGTATCCAGGAGATTATAAACTCCATTGTAAGTATTCCCAGGAGAATGAGCAAATGTGTAGATAAAATATCAGATATACAAGACAGGCTTGTGGTTAGAGAGCATGAAAAGAAAGATTTCTTAAAAATAGTAAAGGACTATGAGAAATTAATCCAGCAGCTGCTAGATGGTGCAAGGAAGAATAACATAAGACTGATAGGAGTCCACGAAAAATCAGGAGAATGTACAAATGACATAAAAAGACTATTCACAGAAATAATGGCAGAAAACTTCTGAAGTAGACCAAAAGAATTTGACATACAAATAAGTGAGGCATATAGGACTCCAATTATACATGATCAAAAATAAATCTATGCCTAGACACATAATAGTCAATATCCCAGAAACCCAACAGAAGAACAAAATCCTACAAGCAGTTAGAGAAAAGAAACAAATCATACAAAAGAAAGCCAATCAAAATCACAGCAGGCTTTTCAACACAAACCCTCAACTCAAGGAAAGCCTGGAGTGAACTATTTCAAGACCCAAAAGAAAATAACCTCTAACCCAGATTGCTATATCTTGCAAAATTATTTTTCAAAATTGATAGGGAAATTAGATACTTTCACAACAAAGAACACATGGGAAACTTCATGAATACCAAAGCAGCACTCCAAACAATTCTAAACAATATCCTAGAAAGACAATGAGGGTCACAATTTCATGAGGCCCAAGAGAGCAAAGCCATCAGGCAATGCAAGAATTAAAGACACAAAAATTAAAGAGAAAGGGGCAAAAATTAAAAATAAAAGAGCCAACAACAGGAAAATATCATGACAATGATAAGTCAATACATATCAATTATAATCATCAATGCAATGGCCTCAATTCACCAATCAAAAGAAATAGACTGGCAGAATGGATTAAGAAGAAAATCCAACAATATGCTGTATACAAAAAACACACTTAATTCAAAAATAAATTCATATATTGAAAGTAAAAGGATAGAAAACAATTCTCCATGCATCAGGAACCTGGAAAAAAGCAGGGGTAGCTATTTTATTTGCAGACAAGGTAGATTTCAAACCAAAACTATTTAAGAGAGACAAAGAAGGTCACTACATACTTGTAAAGGGGACAATTCAAGAGGAAGAGATGACAATTATAAATATACATGCACCAAATACTAGTGGTCCTAACTATATAAAATAGATATTAATGGACATGAAAAACCAAATAAACACTAATACCGTGGCAGTTGGGGACCTCAACATGCCACTGTCACAAATAGATCATATAGAAAGAATATGAACAAGAAAATACTAGAACTGAAACAAACTTTTGAACAAATGGACTTAAAAGATGTATGTCTACAGAGTGTTTCACCCCACAAAATCAGAATACACATTCTTTTCTGCTGCACATGGGTCATTCTTCAAAACAGGTCAAATGCTACCTCACAGAACATGTTCAAGTAAATGCAAAGGAATTGAAGTTATCCCCTGTATATTATCAGAACATAGTGCAATTAAACTGGAGATCTGTAGCATAAGAAAGCCTAAGAATACCACAAATACCTGGAAATTGAATAACACCCTCCTGAACAACCAATGGGTCACAGAGGAAATCAAAGAACAAATTAGAGTTTCTACAATTAAATGATGATGCCAATACAAGATACAGGAGACTATGGGACACAATGAAAGTAGTTCTACCAGGGCAATTCATAGCAATGAATGCCCATAGTAAGAAAACACAGCGAGCTCAAATAAACAATCTAATGCTGAACCTCAAGCTCCTAGAAAAAGAAGAGCAAGAAAACTTAAAGCTCATACAAGGGAGGAAATTATAAAGATCAGAGCAGAAATCAATCCAATAGAGACTAAGAGAACTATATAAAAAATCAATAAATCAAAGAGTTGGTTGTTTGAAAGAACAAATAAAATCAACAAACCCTTAGCCAACCTTATAAAAAAAAGTAAAGAAAAGGCTCAAATCCATGCAATTAGGAAAGAAAAAGGTGAAATCACAAAAGATATAGCAGAAATCCACAGGATCACCAATACCTAGTTTGAGAAACTATACTTAAATAAAATGGAAAACACAGAAGAAATGGACAGATTCCTAGATATATATGAATTACCAAAGTTGACCAGAGAAGCTATATAAAATCTAAACATGCCAATTTCAATCAATGAAATTGAAAACATAATTAAAAACTTACCAACAAAGAAAAGCCCAGGTCCTGATGGGTTCACTACTGAATTCTACAAGAAATTTAGAGAAGAGCTAAAGCCACTACTTCTCAAACACTTTAACGAGATTGAAAGGGAAGCAATACTCCCAAATTCATTCCTGGAAGCAAGCATTACCTTGACTCCAAAGCACAGAAAGACTCAACCAATCATAAGGCCAACCTCCCTAATGAACATAGATGAAAAAATCCTCAATGCAAAAATACTGGAAAACAATACAGAGGATCATACACCCTGATCAAGTGGGATACATCCCAGGTATGCACGGATGGTTCAACATACTTAAATAAATAAATGTAATACATTAAAAGAGTTAAGTACAAAAAAGCATATGATCATCTCAATAGAGGCAGAAAAATAGTTTGACAAAATCCAACACCCATTCATGATAAAAACCCTACAGAAAATTGAAATGGATGGTATCTATCTCAACCTGCTAAAAGCCATGTATGATAAGCCAACAGCCTTGTTTTTCTATAAAATGGAGTACTTCTCAGCTATAAAGAATGAGAAAATAGAGACATTAATAGCTAAGTGGAGCCACTGAGGCCATACACTTAAGTGAAATAAATAGGACACACATGTACAAATACTGAATACTTTCTCTGGTGTGAAAAACTCAAAGTGTAAATAAGAATCAAAATGTATAATTGATACTGTGTAACAGGAAGAAAAGGTCTAAAGGAGTCAGGAAAATGGGAGGGGTAGGGCAAAGAAAAGAAGGTAAAAGAAAAAATATGAGAAAAGGAAAAAAATGGAAACAAAGTCATTGTAAATAGGGAAGAGAGGGCAAGGGAAGGGGAAAAATAAGAACCAAGATACATCATGTAGAGGTACCAAGATCCCAATGATGAATGTAACTGTATTTTATACCTAAAATGTACTAATAAACTTAATGAAAAAAAGAAAAAACAACAGCCAACATCATAGTAAATGGTAAAAAACTGAAAGCTTTCACACTAAAATCAGGAACAAGACAAGGATGTCCACTATTGCCACTCTTGTCCAATATAGTTCTGGAAACATTAACCACAGAAAATAGACAAGAGAAAGAAATAAAAGGAATAAAGATAGGAAAGGGATCATTAAATTGTCATTATTTGCTGATGACATGATACTCTACATAGAAGACCCAAAAACTCTGCTAAAAATCATCTAAACTTAATTGACAGATTCAGTAGAGTAGCTGGATTCAAGGTCAACACATGAAAATCACTAGCCTTCTTGTACACAAATAACAGACTCATTGAGAGAGAAATTGATGAAAAAATTCCTTTCAGAATAGAATTCAAAAAAGTGAAATATCTATGAATCAATCTAAGGAAGGAAGTAAAAGACCTCTACCTTGAAAACTACAGCACTCTGAAAAAGGAGACTGAAGAGGATATCAGAAAATGGAAAGATATCCCTTACACCTGGGTAGGAAGAACCAATATAGTAAAAATGGCCATACTTCCAAAGTGCTATACAGATTCAATGCAATTCCAATTGAAATCCCAACAGTATATTTCATATAAGTAGAGAAAAAAATCCAAATATTCATTTGGAATCAGAGGAGACCAAGAACAGAAAAGCAATTCTAGGCAACAAAGATATGATAGAGGGTATCACAATCCCTAAAATGAAACTGTACTACAAAGCTACTGTGATAAAAACAGCATGGTACTGGGAAAGAAACAGACCTGAGGACCAGTGGAATAGATTAGAAGATGCAGACACAACTCCAGACATACTCAGCCACCTCATCTTTAACAAATGAGCCAACCATCCTCAGTGGAGGAAAGATAGCCTCTTTAACAAATGGTGCTGGAAAAACTGGATTTCAACCTGCCAAAGATTAAAACTAGACCCATATCTTTCACCATGCACTGAACTAAAACCAAAGTAGAT